>CM031240.1:354609585-354726256 GCA_018340775.1 Taxus wallichiana var. yunnanensis | reverse complement strand
GTTACTTAATGGTTGAGTAAAACGATTTCAGGCATGCGAGTATGGGATTGCATGAGTGAAATCTTGTTACTCTTATACGGTAGTCTTGAATACTTATAAGTCTCATGTATCTTATGAATTGTATGATTGTTTCGAGTGAATGAAGTAGTTACATGGAAAAGTAAGTTTGAAATTGATTTCTTCCATGGTTCATTAAAATGCTTGTTCTTGTTATGATTAGAGAAAGAATTTTTTATCTACTTAAGCTATAAATATTGATTTATTAAAATAATATGGGTTATTTTTATGAAATAATTAAGTAGAGTATGTCATTATGGTGAGTTAGTGCTTATCATGCTCAGTTCTTGTGAATTGACTTGTGCTAACAATTTTGTAGATAAACATAGAGAAGGAAGTGTGAAGTATTTAGTTTTACATATTATTTTGATCGAGGAAAGTTTGAAGATATGACTGACTTGAATGTTCTTAAATGAAATATGTCTTGTTGGAAATGGGAAAGGCTTTGCATTATTGAATATGACTATTTTATTCATTTAATAGAAATATTTTGGTCATGCTTAAAGACATGAGTTATATTTATCTCATAAATGTAATTAAGACAGATTTCCTATATATATATATATTGTTTTATAAGTGGTTGATTGTCGATTGATGAGTTATAAGTCTAAATATATCAAGATAAGAAATCAGCAATTATAATACTATTGTATTAATCATTAGTATCAAGCATGTAGTAATTACTATACACATCTTATGTGTGAGATTCTAAAGATCATATAAGGGAATATTGGAGGAAATTTGCCTAAAAATATCTTGTTCTAAACAATTATATGTTAAGCATACTTGGAAATAGTTGAGGTTGCTAATGGATGGTTGCCTCATTACAAAGTGCAATATATCAACCTACTTGTAAAGTTGTGTTAATTTCTCCAAAGTTTTTGTATAGAATGTACTCAACCAATAAAAGATATCTAGAAGTAAGTTTGTCTAATCTTAATGGCCGTTGATAAGAAAATAGCTGGATTATCAAGTAACCATGGAAGGGTTATGATAATAAGAAACTTTTGTGCTATGGTTGTTTTATAAACATGGGTTATACTAACCCTTATCAAAGATATAATAATTTAATATTAATTTCTAAGTGAAATAAACTCTAAGTCATATACTAGGACAATATACATAAGCTACAATAGGACAAGCTTATGGTAATCTTACATGACTATATATTGATTATGGTTTCACTTTTCAAGGATTGAAGAATTGTGACAAATCGTGTTATGAAATATTTTACTCAAAGAGATGGAATGTCTTTAATTATGGGTTGTCCCATGATGCATCATTATGAGCATCTAAGCATGTGGGATATAATGGAAGTAGTATGGTACTTGCTTACTAAGTTAAAAGAACATAGCATTTGAATCTCATCCCTAGTCAATGTTGTAATTATCTCTAAAGAGAATTAGAGAGTGATATTTTAAAGGATATGATAGGGAAAAGAAAATGGGAAAGTGGTTCATCAAATCTATCATATAGGATACCCTAGATATATCTTACTTGTTGGAGATAATAAAATAAATGAACACTCATTATTGAGCTGCAATTAAGAAAAGTGAGCGTGCTTAAATTGAATGGAAAATTGGGATTGATAGCCTATGGCACTTAATTCAAGGAACAAATCATACCTAAACACTTAGCTTCATATAAGTACATATCCCTAGAATATGAAACAAGGAACATGAGCCTATATGTTAAAGCCAAGGGATAGTTTTTGAAATTGTAATAATGGTCATAGACATTGATAGTATTGTTTCTATCAATGGTTAACATGGGTATGAGATATTGAAAGGTAATTAAAATATTATAGAGATTGGGGGTCCTAGGATCAAGTCAATCCAGACCTTAGATACGACCCATTCATGGAGAAGGTGTTGTAAATACTAGGTTTTTCTATAATGATTACCTTGAAAACATTAAACACCATGCACCAATATAGGATTGTAGGAGGGTGAACTCACTACATATACTACACAAACATATCCCTATGGTGATGATTGTCACCATTATAATAATTTCGTTTAACATCTAATGAGTTGTCTCATCAAGAGACTGGATTATAGTATGGTGTTGTCTAAGTAAAAACCTTAATAGAGTTACAAGATAGATTGGACCTCCTATGTATGCACCCTATGATGGCTACAGGAAGAGATGTGGGCAAGTAACAAGATGAATGGTTATGAGAACACTTTCTTTCCCATAGGCATCACGAGAAAGACATAGAGGTACGTCTTCGTGTAGGTTAAACTTGTTTGTACCTCATTCAAGGCTTGTAGCTATTTACAACATTAACATTTATGAATCCATATAACTAAACAAGTGAATAAGGTGAGATGACAAGATTCCAATGGTGAGTGTGTTGTCATAGAATCAAGCATGGCATACATGACTTAGAAACTTTGCACAAAGTGGTGTAAGCTACTGATTACACTGTCGAGATTTCACCATTATCTAAGATGTGAGATGCCTATGGATTTCATAGGTGGAACCTAGGTACACACTTAGGGGTTTTCACTTATATATCATATCCTATTAAAGGGGAACCAAAGGGATACATTTTATGTATGGCTCGTACAGAGCATTGAGGGAGAATGAGTAGGTTCAACATTCTCTCATACATTTGCACATGGTTCATGATAGTTACCAGAAATGGATTGCTTTAAGGTTTATGTAGATTTAAATATATGGGTATTTAATTGAGCTGCATAAAGTTATTTTAATAACAAGAAATCTTAGAGACATGAAGTTACAAAAGGTGGATGTTACATTTTGGTATCGAGTAAAGGTTGCAACTCTTAGACTTATTGGGTTCTTACGCTAATTTAAACTTTTATTTTGTTTTTAGAATAAAAATAGAAATGGGAAGGATGCACCAAGAAGAAAGAACCGGTCTGATTTTGTTTTGGTTTCAATGGTGCTAAAGGTAGACAAGATTATGGCAATCCTTCAATATACCTCAAATAGAATAGATGCCTTGGTGTAGTTGGTGATGAGTGAAAGTGATAAGTTCGACAAAGTATAACTTAGGTCTATTGTTAATAAACAACATGATAGTTATTTATATAATGAACTGATCATTGACGGAAAGTTTTGGACTTACCAATCCAAAGATGAACTAAACCCAAAATTGGGGGAAGCATTGGATAAACATGGATCTTCTTATGATAAGATGATATTTGGAATATCTAGTGGGCTAAAACCAAATCTGTAGACACTCCCACTCATAAAAATGAAAAGGGACATAAAATTGTAATTCTTCTTCATCTCGGAATGCTAAGAAAATTTGGTGGAAAAATTATAACAAGAAAATGTGTTCTACCAAAAATAAATTTGCCCAAAAACTTGTAGTGAAAACTTGAAGGAAAAATCATAATACTGTTGCAAATGGAAAAGTTAAAATCGGACAATCAGACTCCTCTGGTGGATGTTTAACATGTGGAAATGGGCATTATGCCAACCAATGTTCTTTAAATAAGATGGACAAGTCTCGAATGATGAAATGGGATACAAGGGTAGTTAACAAAGGAAAGGAACATGTATCCCTAGCAGGAGAAATAGAAAATTGTAAAGAGATATAAAACATTAGTATTCTTCAATACTAAAAGAAAGAAAATTCAAAATATGGATTTGTTGTACTCAATGAAAAATTGGTCAACAATTGTGAAGCCTAACTCTTTTTGTAATATGGAATAAAAATGCTTAATTTTCAGTTTATGTCCAAGTTAGATAGCATTAATCTAAGTGATTGTTCTATATTTCACAAATATTTGATTTACATAATTAATATTTCAATTCCAAGGAATTGAAATATTAAAATCTGTTTGTTAACTTTTAACAAAGTGGTTGTAATATATATATTTATTTTGGTATATGTTACTTCAGGTTTATATTACTCAAGCACCCAAAGTTTTGGGGTATCATCACATTGAAAGGAGGATCTTAGGTTTGAACCTAGGAGCTTGGTAAGCTATCGCTTAAAAATACTCAAAATGTTTGGTGATGGCTCGTTCTGGGTCGACTCATCTAAAAGCATAGATAGTATGAGGTTATATTTAGCTTATGGTAATATCTTGTAGCTCTAGAGACAAGATTTTTTTATATTACCTATCACGACATGATTCCCTTATGTTCACCTATCGTGACGTGTTGTGGTTATGTGGAAATTCTAGTATATGAATTCATGTGAACTTTCATGGGTCTTTGTGGTTGATTCCATTATTTTTTTAGTTGAATCTAGATAAGGCAATTCATACTTCACTAATATGAACCACCTATAGCAATGTGTAGGTTCGGGTCAAGGGATGTATTGAAAAATCCTCTCTTGTGATAGTTCATATGTAACTCTGCATGGCATCTTCAAGCCCTTATAGTTTCAGGCTTAAGTCATATGTTTTATATTATGTTTGAAAAGATATGAAGATTTGTAAGTCGGAGGAATGTTTAGAGCTCCAAGAGAATTTAGTAAGTCATTTACATACTTCTATATATTAAAGTAAAAGGTTTTACAAATAATACACTACTTATTTGAAACCCTCATGCAAACCAAGTGGAAATTTTGCATGACCCTGGTAATATTAGGATTAATACCGATTCTATGAATCCACCAATGAGGTTTAATAGGAATAAAAATGTTGTGGATGTCAAATTTTACATCTAATAAGGTAGTTTTGTTACTTATCACTTTAAGAGGTTTTTGGCAAATTGGTTTTCTCAAACATTTATAAACTTGAAGAACTCTTGTTTGAGGACAAGATAATGTGTTTTCACTACTCATTCATGAGTTAATATTTATAAAAAAAATTCAAATTTGGTAGATCCATAAGCTTGGATAACCATGTTGACAACATTCTTTGATTGGACTAGGTATAGGAGATAAAAACTATAAGATATGTTAAGTTAGTTGATAACTAAAATAAGAAATATTCAGGTTCAATCTGAACGAATGAATGTTGGTACCTTATCTTTTTGAACCAATGTTGTAGATTTTGGAACCTAAAATCAAAAGGTCTTTAATAGAGATGAAGAAAGAGGTCTATCTAAATAAACTACCATAGATCCATACACTGTAATCCCAACAAAAATGAATAGATATTCCTTAAAAGGTATGAGGTAAGGTTGTTTTAACTATATCCTCTATATATTAAATATATATATTGTATAAAAATGATTTACCTTAGTGAAGTAAACATGAAATGATTTAGACTGTGTGACTATTTATAGTCCGGTAAGTGATACAACTACCGAATTTAAAGTTTCGAATCTGAAAACCATAAACTTCTGGTGAATAGTAATTATTCTGCAAGAATTATTCTTATATCCTATGTGGAATTGTTTGATTTTATTTAGCAAGGACCACATCATTGGGAGGATGATGGTTTTAAGAGGGGAGGTATGTAGCGCCCCATCTTTCCTTACTATTGTCAAAGAAATGACAAGACAAATGGTTTTATCCTATGTTGTTGGCACCCTTGCGTATCAAAAATTAAATGGAAACTTGATGTGAACATGTAATCACAATATCATGAGTAAGCTAAGGATGATCTCCTTAGATGAGAATCCTACTAATCTGGGGTCTATCTTATTGATGAACTACTTTCATTAAGGTGACATTACGTTGTTTGTAATGTTGTATGTCATAAAATCCTTGGTGTAAATTTAAGCCTCGAAATTGATTTGCGATATTGTTTCTTATCTCTATTAAATTATTAACATTATAGTTTTTATAACTAAGTTATGTTGAGGCTTTGACAATTTTGATAGTTCTCTTAATGACTTAATTTGAAATGTGATCCAGACTTCCTGTTGGTTTATAATAGGTCTTAAATCGATCATCTCCTAGTTTTCCCATTTGATGACTAATGCCATCATGATCGTATTTCCAGGGATAAAGGGGCTATAGTCATCAATGAAGGATTTAATTATTAAGAATTAAGGGCATCAACTCCTTCGAGTATACATGAAAAAATTTCTTGATTAACGCTAACATTATATATATATATATATATATATATATACATGTGAATATGTATATATACATATACATATATATAGATTGCAAAAAGGGAATTTGCAAAGATTAAATTAGTTAAGTAACTACTATTATAGATTTATTAGCTAAATGTAAAAACAAGACAATCTAATCCTAGTGGTATAGTTCTAAACCTAACATGCAAACCTGTTACTTGTGAAGCTAGATGTGAACTTAACTTTATCTATTTGAAAGGATGTATATGCCTATGAAAATTGTATAGAGCCTTAAGAATGCAAACAAAATAAATCCAAATTTCTATTGGTATAAAATATTGTTTGGTCATTTGAAAATAGTATAAGGCTACTCAAATAGTTGTACGCATAGTCCCTTAATTGTTTATTGATTATCTCCACCAACTGATTTTGGAGTGAAGTATTTTAGTTAACTAAATCACCTTACATGGCATGAAGTCTGAGTTATCTAAATTTAATGGAGAGCTAAGAATAGTTTATGAAAGCTCCATTAACTCTACATTTATTATCTTTTGATTCCCACATTCCTCGGGAAGTGCGTGAACGGTTTGGGGAAAACAAGTTTTGTTTTGGTATTGAATTGCTTCATTACATGAAACTCATAGAAGCTCTACATGCAAAAGTGGAACTATGAGTTGATGTGAGTTTGCATGGAGAAAACAACAATTGAGTAGTTGAAACAGCAAGTTCCCAAACTCATTAAAATATCAGGGGAAATTTTTAATCTTTGAATGAAGGAACTCGATTCAAAGGTTTGGGGATTTTCCTAAGTAATCATGAAATTTTGCAAGGAAATAAAACACCGGCGTAACATGCATGATACACTCTGAACTTTTCATAATTTCTTTCTCTATTTAGTAATTTCACAAAAGTAACCTTGTCTTGTATGAGATTTTGTGTTTATAATTTCTGAGATGTGGAATCATTTAAATAGTTTCTCTGTAGAGTATGAATTGCTATTGATTTGTAGAATATGAATTGCTATGGCTTTGTGATTAATGTTGTTAGAAGTGATTAATTAATTCAGACTCCAATAAGGTTTATTATCGTTAAGTTAAGGAAAGAATACACTCTTGAGATGTTTAAGGACCGCGCTAAAATGATTATTGGGTTGATCGATACGCCAACATTGTTGAAATCTTCTTGTAGATGTGAATCGATTTCCACCGATATAGTATAAAAATTTGTTTAATTTGTTACTCATCTCTTCAAGGATATGAATATATATATATATATATATATATAGCAAGATATTGTGGTATTCTAGATATTGTTCGTGTGAGTTTTTTTATAGATGTCTTTCCCTGGACCTAGTGTTTGTGGGATTTACGTGACGGGTTTGATTATTTAAATAAATCTATGCCTGTGGTGATGTGTTGGTCTTGTAGGAGGCATCATCTCGTATTGATAATCGACCTAGTTTTCTTTAAAATAAGTATTTGTATAGAAGAAAGAAAAAAACTGAATTAAATATTATCATCAAGTTGTAGAAAATAAGGACAGTTGTAATATTTTCAAGGCCTTCTCCCTTAACCCTTGAATGGGCAGTTATGAATGGTGCCTTTAGTCTAATCTAGAGCCACTATGATGGCTCAGCCGATTAGCTAAGTTTTCTAATAGTTAACTGTTGTATCTTGTTTAGAATTTAAGATTATATAGGTTCCATGTACTTCATTCTATTATTTCATGTTGATCTCCTTGTTGCTTCTTAATAAATCGGAACTATTCTAAATCCTTTGGGGTTTAAAGATGGTTGTAGAAAGGATATATTGAGATTTTATTACTTGTGATGGTTAAGTACAATTTGTTAAAATCTCCTCACTTATGTTCCATCTTAGCCTCTATAAGAAGGATAAACATTCTCTGTAAAACTTTGTATGATACTTAGTGGGCTAATTTATTCACTATTATTACTCAAGGGGTTCTTCTTACAATTATTTTCTAAGTTTGAAGATGATGTCGACTTCGAATAAGAATCTCCTTCCTCTTTTAAGAGATGCAATTCACTATTTTCCATTAGTAAAACCATCCTAGAAAGTGAGCTGATCTTATAGAAGTTTATGCATTAGATTTTATAGTTGCAAAGGTGTTAAACAATTCCTTTTATTGGGTATGCCTCATCTCAATGTATGAGCTGGTAATGATAGTTGATTTTGATTTCTTTGACCCTTACACTCTTATCTATGCTTGCTGGGTTTATTGATTACCTGTTCAAAGATCAAAACCTGTAATAAAGGTTTGATGATTAATTATCATTAGTATGACTCACCATTTAATCAATTGTTAGAAGGTTTAAGGGAAAGACCTTGAGCTATCCCTTGAGTTTTGATGATCCCTTTTTATGGGCTGATCATTTTATCGGAAGTTGAGTTTATGTTCTAAATGTTGGAAATTGAGTCATTAAGTAAGGTTGGGATTAAAGTTGTCCCAAAATAGGAAGACTCTTGGCTTCATTGTTGTAAAGTTGGTAGTATTACCCTCTGTAGTAATTAACATGGTACAAGTTGTTGATCACATTGTCTTACTATGTGTTCTATTAAGAAATTGGAGGCATCGATTTTATATGGTAACCCATTCTGGGACAAAATGGTAAGCTACATACTTCTACTCTTATAATAGATGATAATTGGATTCATCCTTTAACTGAGTCTGTGAGATGTGAGAGATCCTCTTTGGGTATAATGCTTCTGATTAGAATTTTTGGTACCTCAGCAAACCTGGAAGTGAATCTTACTCTTATAGAAAACTGTACTCGGTTTCATTTATTAATTATGGGGTTTCTTTGACATTTTGAAAGTTCCTTATTGACCTTTCCTGGTTGTGTCATGAATTTAGTTCAGTATGATTTAACCTTGTTTAGTAAAATGGGTTAGGGGATAGTTCTTAAATTCGAGTCATGTGAAGTCTTGAATTACGGGAAAAAGTGGTTTCGTAGAAGTTTAATTTCATCTTGAGAAAAATCATGGGATATTAATGTCCAGATAGTCATTTTTGGGTTAAGTAACAATTATATTATCTTATCAACTCTTCATGCCTACTCTCTTCCAGAATTTTAAAGATCTTAGTAGTTATTAGGTCTTGATATGATAAAACATATCTGAAGAAGGAATTGTGTACTCTTCTTCTATTCTTGGAATTCTCATATAAGTGATTAAGTTGAGGTATGTTTTATATGTAGCTGTTACTCGGTGCTATACTGATCGATATATGGCAAGATGCCATGAATGTTCTCTCAATTATTCTTGTGGTTAAACACTCTAATTTCATATTTCGTTAGCCAAGTACACTTGATGTTTTGGTATTATTGCCTAAACCATTAGCATTCCATAGGGGCATATGAAATCTTCATTAGATCTTATATGAAGATTTGAGAAATTTCTTGAATGTGTTATTAATATTTATATGGTTATTTAATAGTTGAGTAAAATGATTTCAGGCATACAAGTATGAGATTACATGAGTGAAATCTTGTTACTCTTATACGGTAGTCTTGAATACTTATCATTCTCATGTATCTTATGAATTGTATGACTTTTTCTAAGTGACTGAAGTAGTTGTATGGAAAAGTAAGTCTGAAATTGATTTCTTCCATGCTTCATTAAAATGCTTGTCTTTGTCATGATTATAGAAAGAATTGTTTATCTACTTAAGCTTGAAATATTGACTCATAAAATAATATGGGTTATCTTTATGAAATAATTAAGTAGAGTATGTCATTATGGTGAGTTGGTGCTTATCATGTTCATTTCTGTGAACTAACTAACTTGTGCTAACAATTTTGTAGATAAACGCATAGAAGGAAGTGTGAAGTATTTAGTTTTACATATTATTTTGATCGAGGAAAGTTTGAAGATATGTCCGACTTGAATGTTCTTAAATGAAATACATCTTCTTGGAAATGGGAAAGGTTACACTACTGAATATAATTGTTTTATTCATTTAAAAGAAAGATTTTGGCCATGCTTAAAGGCATGAGTTGTATTTATCTCATAAATGTAATTAAGACAGATTTCTGCTATATATATATTATATATATATATATATATATATATATTGTATATTGTAAGTGGTTGATTGTCAATTGATGAGTTATGAGTCATAAATCTATCAAGTTAAGAAATCAGCTTCTACAATACTATTGTATTAATCATTAGTATCAAGCATGTAGTAAGTACTATACACATCTTATGTGTGATATTCTAAGGATCATATAAGGGACTATTGGAGGAAGTTTGCCTAAAAATATCTTGTTCTAAGTAATTATATGTTAAGCATACTTGGAAATAGTTGAGGTTGATAATGGATAATTGCCTTATTATCAAATGCAATATATCAACCTACTTGTAAAGTTGTGTTAAGTTCTCCAAAGGTTTTGTATAGAATGTACTCAACCAATAAAAGACATCTAAAAGTAAGATTGTCTAATCTTAATGGCCATTGATAAGAAAATAGCTTGATTATCAAGTAACCATGGAAGGGTTATGATAATAAGAAACTTCATGTGCTATGGATGTTTTATAAACACAGTTTATACTAAATCTTATTAAATATATAATAATTTAATATTGATTTCTAAGTGAAATCAACTCTAAGTCATATACTGGGACGATACACACAAGCTACAATAGGACAAGATTATGGTAATCTTACATGACTATATATTGATTATGGTTTCACTTTTCGGGATTGCAGAATTGTGATAAATCATGTTATGAAATATTTTACTCAAAGAGATGGAATGTTTTTAGTTAGGGGTTTTCCCACGACACATCATTATGAGCATCTAAGCATGCTGGATGCAATGGAAGTAATATGGTACTTGCTTACTAAGGTAAAAGAACATAGCATTTGAATCTCATCCCTAGTCAATGTTGTAATTATCTCTAAAGAGAATTAGAGAGTGATCTTTTAAAGGATATGATAGGGAAAATATAAATGGGCAAGTGGTTCATCAAATCTATCATATAGGATACCCTAGATATAGCTTACTTGTTAGAGATAGTAAAATAAAAGAACGCTCTTACTTGAGTTGCAATTAAGAAAAGTGACATGCTTAAACTGAATGGATAGTTGGCATTGATAGCCTATGGCACTTAATTCAAGGAATGAATCATACCCAAATTCTTAGCTTTATGAGTACATATCCTAGAATATGAAACAAGGAACGTGAGCCTATATGTTATAGTCGGGATAGTTTTTGAAACTACAATAATGTCATAGACATTGATAGTATTGTTTCTATCAATGGTTAACATGGGTATGAGATATTGAAAAGTAATTAAAATGTTATAGAGATTGGGGTTCCTCGGATCAACTCAATTCGGACCTTAGATACGACCCATTCATGGAGAAGGTGTTGAAAATATTAGGCTGTTCTATAATGATTACCTTGAAAACATTAAACACAATACACCAATATAGGATTCTAGGCGGGTGAACTCACTCCATTTACTACACAATCGTATCCCTATGGTGACAATTTTCACCATTAGAATACTATCATTTAGCATCTCGTAATGAGTTTTGTCATCAAGAGACTAGATTATAGTATGGTGTTGTCCTAAGTACAAACCTTGATAGAGTTACAAGATAGATTGGACCTCTTGGGTACACACCCTTATATCACCCTATGATGGCTACAGGAAGAGATGTGAGCAAGTAACAAGGTGAATTGTTATGAGAACACTTTCTTTCCCATAGGGATCACAGGATGACATAAAGGTACGTCTTTGTGTAGGTTAAACTAGTTTGTACCTCATTTAAGGCTTGTAGCTGTTTACAACATTAACATGTGTGAATCCATATAACTGAACAAGTGAATAAGGTGAGATGAAAAGATTCCAATGGCAAGTGTGATGTCATAAAATTGAGAATGGCATACATGACTCAGAAACTTTGCACAAAGTGGTGTAAGTTGCTGATTACACTATCGAGATTTCACAATTATCTAAGATGTGATATGCCTGTGGATTTCATAGGTAGAACCTAGATACACACTTAGGGTTTTCACTTATATATCATATCCTGTAAAAGGGTAACCAAAGGGATACATTTTATGTATGTATCATACAAATCATTGAGGGAGAATGAGTAGGTTCAGCATTCTCTCATACAACCGTACATGGTTTATGATAATGATTGGAAATGGATTGTTGTAAGGTTTATGTAGATTTAAATATATGGGTATTTAAATCAAATGCATAAAGTTATTTTTTAAAAAAAATCTAGAGATGAAGTGATAAAAGGTGGATGTTAGATCAGACATTATGAGTTCACATTTTTACCTTTTAAATTAACAAATGCACTACGCACTTTTATGAATTTAATGAACAATATTTTTCAAGAATATTTGGGAAAAAAATTCTTGTATTCTTGGATGATATTCTCATTTTATTGAAAATTATTGAGGAACACCATGAGCATTTGAAGATAGTTTTATATTTATCTTGAGAAAAAGATGGTTATTTGGTAAGTTATCTAAATGTTCTTTTTATGACACGAAGTGCACTATTTGGGTCATGTTATAAGCAAAGATGGAATGGTTGTAGATCCTTACAAAATTGTAGCTATAAATGAGTGGCCTACACCAAAGAGTGTACATGAAGTTATAACCTTCATGGATTTTGTTGGTTACAATAGGAAATTTTGTAAGGATTTCTCCAAAGTTGTTGCACCAATAACTTCATTACAAAAAAAGGATAAGAAATTTCTATGGAATGAGAAATGTGAACTTGCATTTCAAACTTTAAAGGATCAATTAACTTCAACACCTATTTTGGTTGTATCTAACTATAATGGATACTTTACTATTATGACAAATGCTTTCGAGGAAGGTCTTGGAGGTATTACATTTACAAAATGATCATGTCATAGCTTACAAAAGTAGAAAACTTAAGTTACTTGAGCTGAATTATGCTCCACATTATCTAGAGTTTGCCACCATTGTTCATGCACTTCAAGTTTGGAGGCATTACCTACTCAGTAAACCTTTTGAATTAAACACTGATCATCTTGGGCTGAAGTATATTTTCACTTAGCCGAATCTAAATGCAAGATAGCGAAGATGGTTATAGTTTTTGTCTCAATATGATTTTAACATAATTTACATTAAAGGCAAGGAAAATAGAGTAGCAGATGCTCTAAGTCGTAGGAAGCACATTTCTGCTCTTATAACATTGAGAACTCAGTTCAAGGATGAAGTAAAGAGTGTTATGGAATCTGATTCTTATTTTCAGCAAGTAAGAACAACACTTGCTGCAGATCCAAATGATGAGAGATATAAAGGTTTTCAATTTGATAATGAAGGAATCGATGATTTGAAAATAGGGTATACATACCTTTGCTAAAGGATTTAAGAAAAAAATTATTAGTTGAATTCCACAATTCATTTTTTTCTGACACCCTAGTATTACAAATATGCTTGGTGATATAAAACAACAATATTTCTAGAAAGGGATGAAAAACGATGTTTTTAAATTTGTGACACATTGTTTAGAATGTCAACGTGTTAAAGCTAAACATATGCATCCAGCTAGTTTATTGTATCCTCACAACATACCGTAGTACAAATGGCAAGTGATAAGCATGGATTTTTATAAAGGTTGCCTATGTGAAGAAATAAACATGATGTTATCCTAG
This sequence comes from Taxus wallichiana var. yunnanensis, assembly GCA_018340775.1. Lineage (NCBI taxonomy): Eukaryota > Viridiplantae > Streptophyta > Pinopsida > Cupressales > Taxaceae > Taxus > Taxus wallichiana. The sequence goes on along the minus strand of CM031240.1, from coordinate 354,712,561 downwards.
TTGTTGATAAACTAACAAAAGTAGCACATTTTATTACTAGTAATCTTAAGGATGATTCACCTGTTTTAGCAAAAATGTTTGTTCATGAGATTTTCAGATTACATGGAGTACCGAATTAATCATATCCGATTGAGATCCAAGAATGAATTCAATATTTTGGTAAACACTTAACACATCTCTAGGAACTAAGTTGAATTTCAATTGTATCATCAAAAAACAAATGGACAAACTGAAAGATTTAATCAAGTTTTAGAGGATATGTTAAGAATGTATTGTATGGATCAAGTAGTATAAATGGGAAGAGTACCTTCCATTAGTTGAGTTTGTATACAATAACATTTATCACACCTCTCTAAAGATGGCACCTTTCGAAGCATTATATGGAAGGAAATGCAAAACCCTTGTTAGTTGGGACAACATTGAGGATAGAGAGGTAATTGGACCTAAAATCCTTACGGAAATGGAATAGCAAGTTAAAATGATTCATGAATGCTTGAAAGAAGCAGCAGATAGGAAAAAGATTTATGCTGACTTGAAGCAGGTCAATACGAAATTTGAACTTGGTGAGAAGGTCTTTCTTTGGGTTAAACCGAATAAGAGTTCTATAAATTTTGGAAAGGCTTCCAAGTTGTCACCTCGTTATGTGGGACCTTTTGAAATTGTTGAAGTAATCAACCCTGTAGCTTATCATTTAGCATTACCCCTTGCTTTGTCACAAATTCATGGTGTTTTCTATATTTCTTTTCTTAAGAAATACATTTTAGATTTATCACATGTGTTAAATTGGAATTCCTTGTAGGTCAAAGACCCAAGAATAATTGTTTTTAAGTCTATATGAGTGTTGGAAACTCACCAGTTGCACTTAAGAAATCATGAATTAATTGAATGTAAGGTCCAGTGAGACCAATTTAACGAAGAAAGTGCAACACAGGAAAATCTGGAAGATATGAAAACTAATTTTCCATATCTATTTGGACAGAATTGATTACATTGACTAATAAAATTTGTAATTTTATTCTTTTATGGCAATAAATGTGTTAGTTTTGGACAAATATTTCATTCTTTAAAATCAACATGACTACGTAAATGTTGATTTTGGAAATTTTAAATCCGAAATGTTATGAACATTTGAAAAGAAATATAATAAATGGATTTTCCTTGATGAAAATTTGTTTAAATAAGTTAATCATCTAGATGATGATTCTTTTAGGAGGGAATTATGTAACACCTTTTATAAAGCGTTGACTTCTCCTCTTTGCATTGCAAGTGTTGACATGTGATTTGTCCTAAGAAGGTGTGTTCTTTTGATTTCGTTGAAATCATGCTTGCCATGGATAAATTATTTCTTTTCGGGATTCAATTGCTGAAATGTTGTTTCTTGTAAGGAATCCATTTTCTTTGATGTAAGTAAGGTTGTAAACTTGTAAAGTTTGTAAATTTATCTCTATATAATAATGAAACCTTGGATTAATTCCATTCGTCCAGGTTTGTTTTAATTATTCTTACGATATGTATGGAAAAATGACATTCGAGGTTGAAGGAAATAAAATAATGAACCATTGTAGGTAAACAATTTCATTGATCTTCTTGGAAGTTCATGTTGTGTATTCTGCTATAAGTTGTGTGCTCAGATCTTCTTGTCAACTTCTCCGAATGTTGAATGACATAAGTTGGAAAGAGGTCTACTTCAGGATTATTGAGGGAAAAGCCTAAATCCTAGATCTATAAGATCTATCGTGAACGGGATTCTAACCTAAGGTAAACTGGATCTACCATATATCTATGCCTACTCTAATCTTATTCATCCTAACCTAAGTTGCATGTTTTCTAAGTTAGGGATTTGGAATTAACCTATGGTGATGATAGGTATATTTCTAACCTATTATCTAATACTATATTGGTATGAAGAATGGCCTATCCTAAGGTGAAAAATTTACCTAAGGCAATATTAGGATAACATAAGGTAAATATTTTCTAAACTAACCTAAGGTCATATCCTAAGCTAATGATATCTATCCTAAAATAATGCGAGGATAGAAGGGGACGTAAGGGGTCAATGGAAAGATGAAGGCATGGTGATAGTTCCTAAGTAATTTATTTGATTTGATTTTTGAATTTAAATAATTATGTCGTCTCGAGTTTGATAGAGGCATGGAAACTAGAGGTGATCCTAGTTGGCACCATCTCTAAATTTAAATAATTCATGTTCTCTTTGAATTAAGACTCGCCAATTTTGGATGGTAGTGGCATGGAGATTTAGGCCAGAGACTAGAAATTAATGACATTAATTGCCATCATTTTTGGTGAGCAAACTTCCTTGGAAACCATGCGAGCGGATTTGTTGGGATTTTTTTGGTCTTTCATGCATTCTGATTTTTGCTCTGCATGGAGCTATCTAGTTCTTCGAACCAACAATTCTACTTTCAGTTTGTTGTTATTTTTAACTTCCTTGGAATATTTTCAATCCAATGGAAGTATATGAGGCATTTGAGAAGGAAGTTTTTGGTTGTTGATTTCATTTGGAGAATAAGGATTTGTGAAGGCTCGGCTGGAAATATTCTTCAAACCGATAGAAGCACTATCAAGCATGATAGGCTCTATCCATTAAGCTGCTATGCTTTTCTCTAAGTGTCTTCATTAAAACAAATTTTCTCTCTTGAGATAAATGGGTTTTTATTTCGTGATGGTTATTTGGTTTCCTTGCTTGAATATTTTTGTATTCTCTGATTGAGGAATGTCTATTTGGAAAGGAAGTCTTGAGTTGTTTCCCTATTTATTTTTTGTTAAATTTCACCTAAAATCTTGCGGTGATTGAGTAATGAAGTGCATGCATGAATCTTTCTTATCTATTCAAAAATGGGTTTATGGAAATGATATGTGTCTTCTAGATTTGAACCAAGCTATAGGTTGGGGTATTAGAGGGTAAATGTATACCCTTCACTGTCATTTCTTGGTTTTGTGGAAGTTATGTTACTCTTATTGGAATTAAATTATGAATATGCATTCTTGGATTCAAATTTTTTTAAACTTGATTTTTTTAGTGAAAACGGTAAATGCATGTGTTCTTCTTAAACTCACTAATTACTCTATCAGTTCTTTGGATTCGGTATTTGATGGAAGTTGGGAAGTTATTGGGTGTTTGTAATCTCTATTTTATGGGTTCTCTTGTATGGAAACAAGAGTGAATGTTTTATTATTTCCTTTAAAATTTTCAGTTTAAAATGGGGTCACTCGAATTAATATTTTTATGGAACTATGGGATAGTTTTTCTTGGACCCTTGGATTTTGATGTTACCTTGTTGGGAATACTTGTGTGTGAAATCTATACTTCTGATCTTATTTATACTATGTTTTTCTTTAAGTCCTGGAGGACTAAACTAAAGGATAAGTGATGAGGCCCTGTTGGTTGGGGACATTGTGATAGTCAACTCGTTTGAGTCGATATAGGGGTCATTCTCATAGTCCCATTTGAGCTTTCATTAAGTCGATCATGTTGTCTACTTCCCAGTTGAATTAGAAGTTGTTGATTTTGATTACATGTTCCTTATCTTGGTTAAGCATTGGGTTTCTTGTTGGAGTAAACTTGATAAAATCGACTGTTGTAATTTCTTGGTAATTTGTTGAATGGGTATTTGACTTTTAGAGATAACGGTTACTTAATCTGGAACTAACCAAATCAGCTTAGTCTGATAGATTTCTAGATCTCTGTGGGTGTTGTAAATAAAAGAATGTCTTGTCAATTTCTTAGATGTGTACAGTTAAGTCTATCCACGGAATTGAAACGAAAGGAATTTCATCATTTCTATTTTGATGACTTGAGCACTGTTGCTAAGTTCTTGTTGACCTTTTGTTTTGCATCTTCTTGAAATCTAATCTTGATGGATTCTTCTTTGTGCATTCTATTAAGGTTTTCTTCTAACTCCGAATGGTTACGATTATGAGTCGATCATTCTAACATTTAATCTTCACTTGGAAGAAAAGAAAACGCTTGTTTTGTTGGACTGTAACTTTGTCAATTTTTGAATGTCTATTGACGACTGTTATTTCACTGTATGGCAATTAACAACTTTGGTTAATGCACCTCCTTTTTATATGGGTTTAATATCACTAGTCATTGGTTTTCCATGATGGGAAACCATGTTTAAATCTGTTTCAACCACAACAGTCACACATTCTATTGATCTCTTCTTTTATGTGTTTTCTTTTATAAAGGAGTTTGGGGATGTAGTGAATGGGTCTACTATTTCCTTTGTAATATTCTTCCTGTGTGATTGAAGTGTCAAAATTCCATTATGATCATGGTATTTGACTCCTTCCCTTTCAGTCTCTAAGGTGAAGTTTCACTACTGCCCTTTGGAAATAATAGGAGGTTATGGGTTGTGTTCTCTTTTCTGAAGTTGTGTTAACCAAATTATAAAGGAAGCTCTTACTATTTCATCACAATCATCCTTCTTCTTTTGGGTAAATCTGGTCATTAGATTTAATTGGATCAGTTGCACTACTTTTTTATGCCTTGAGTAGTCATCATTTTTACTTGCTTGTTCTCTGGACTTGTGTTAAAGGCTTTTATTAATTGTGATAGAAGACTAATGTGAGATGTTGTGCATTGAGTAAATTCTATCTTATATTGATATATGGCCTAACTTGATAAATTAGGCTATGCCTTGATTGGGATTAGGATGCCACATCTGATGTGTGAGACTCTTATTTACATTTTTAATTCAAATTAAGATGAATTGTGAAGGAAATAATTAGAAGGTACTTTTATTTGATATGGATAAGTGTATTGGATGGAACATTATTTATCTGATAACATGTTGTAGATTGTTGATTACATCATGACATTTCCTTGAATGTTATTCAAATTGATTAATTGTTCTTCTTTTATGGGTGTTATTCTATGATTTATTTTTATTCTTGACCTCATTGTTTCATTAAAGCGAGTTGGTTTAATGGAACCGTTAGTTCAAAGCATTTCATTTTAATGGTTAGTGCTTATCATGCTCTGGGTTCTTGAACTAACCTATGCTAGTAATTTTTGCAGATGGAATTCCTATGTGATAAAGGAAGGCAATAACTTTTATGATGTATTGGTTGTGTTTGTATCCAAATTGATTCTCCCTTGGAAACTTAGAAGCATCAAAAATTTAGAAAGACACTAAGACATAGACATATTTTATTATGAGTCATTTTATAGCCGGGGAGAGAATTTGTCTAACTCTTTTGACTCGGACATTAGATACATGGATAGCACCTTCATTAAGGATTTGATCTATCCTCACTTCTTTAGGCCATGCCTTTCAACTAGGGTGAGAGGACCCATTTTGTAACCTCTGTCATGGAGGGAGAATGAAGATTTCCCTATCTATAAAAATTTGAAAGGGGACCCTGAGAAAATATGATCAATGCACCACAATTTAACTCTCACAAGTTGTCACTTCTAAAGGAATGGTGATTGCTTCTACATATTTTGGCAGTAGAATTTATACATTTGTGGACACATAGGGCAAACAAGGGTAGTTCAAGATGGATTCATTGTTTTGAATAATTTTGGTGGGAGATTAAGCAGGATAAAATTGATTATACCATATCTTTGAGAGACTTCACAAAAATTGGAAAGCTAAATGATAGAAAGCTTGAAATAGCTAAAATATTCCTTCAACCAGAAGGTGTGCATCAATGGAGGCCCATATTTTCATGGTTTCCACAAAGTCTCCAAGAATTTAACATGAAGGATCGAGCTAAAGACTCAATAAAACATCAAAGACCCCTGGTTCCTCATGCCTAAGATACACTCGAAGGCTTACAGACAATCTTTATCAACAAATGATAGTGAAGTGATTTTAAATTGTTTATCTCATCATAAGATGAAGGATATTATTAAAATGAAATTACAAATGCCACTAAATGGTCATAAGGATGAGATCTTATGTGATTCAGAGGGAATTTAACACAAGATTGTGATAGGAATAAGAAAAAAACTACTTGCAGACATTATGAAATAAAGCAAACACAAATTGGTCCAAGATTAACATAGATGAATTCAAAATTGATTAGATTCATCAAAGCATGGGAAAGTTTCTTTTCAACAAAGTATTAGATCTTGTCAATGGTTGTACACTCGCAACCAACTTGATGTGATTGAAATCTTAAACATAGGAAATTGATAGGTGGTGTCCCCAGATTTCACCCTTAAATCTGAGACTACCCCATGTTAAAAAAATAATACTTTTAAAATAATGGGTTGTTTTGTGTTTGTATTGCCAAAATTTTTCTGTATTATGTTAAGATATTCCCAAGGAGCCATATAAGCCATTTTCGACAAATACCCAAATGCCCAAAATTATTTTATTATGTCGCTGGGGTTTGCCTGTAGGAAAGTTGTATTTAAATATTTTGAGCTCCGTTTGAGGTAAATTGAGCTCCAGTTTAACCCTGTTGTGATCGTACATGTCAATATTCCCATATACCAGTAGGGTTTTAACCAGAATGAATCCTAGGATTTTTTTGTGACTTCTGGCAATGTTTTTGTGTTTTTGTGTTTTCCGTTTCGTTTTCTGTGAAATTTCTCTGGATCAATTCATTTGTCGGTTTGGCCTGATTCTTGGCCTAGAGTATCTGGAGATCACTTATGTATGTTCTTCCGGATGGAATTCACCATCATTGAAGGTCTGGTTCTCTTAGAAAAGATGAAGTCGTGCACCAAAAAGCTTCTTCTGGGCTAGTTGTATTTTTGGAAAAAGAGGGTTTGAAGTGAATCATGGGATTTTTGGTAAAGAACAGGCAGGTGGGAATTTTTTTCCTACCTAGTAGGGTACTTTTTCCCATGGAAGAAATGCCACTTAAGTCATAATGGGAAAAATAAAGGTAAGCAGAGAAAGTGGAATTTCTTACCTGCCTTATAGGGTAAAAATTCTCATTATGAAATAAAAGAAAAATCACTTAAGGCATTGATGAGATTTTATTACCTACCTTGTAGGGTAAATAATCCCATTATGAAAGTCAAACAACTTAAGTGGATCATGGGATTTTTGGAGCTGTGGTGCAGGGTGAATAATCCCATTGTTAATTGGCTTTTAAAAATAGAATTCACCCTTGCCAAAAAGTGCGACCCACCTTAGGTGAATAATAATGCATTTAATAATATTTATTCACCCAATTTTGATGCCCGCACATGAGGAAAAGTCAACAAGGGAAAAGTGGATAAAGGAAATTAGAATTAGAAATTCTAAAATTAAATAAATATTATTTATTTAATGCAGCCCCTTCATGACAAAAAAGTGCGCCCCTTTTGGGAGAGAAATAATACTTTTTAAGTATTAATTGATTTAAGTAATTCCTATTTTAGTGGCTAAGGTCAAATCATATTGTGAGGCTTGAGTTAACTGGAAGCAAAAGTCTAAAATTAAGTAAATTTAATTTATTTAATGGCAGCCATAAGCATGCACAAAACAAGCACCCCATTTGAAGAGGAAAGCTTATTAAATAATTAATTAATTGCCAGAATAGGAAAGGCATTAATTAATTATATAATTATGAGGATTATATAAGCGAGGCATCTGTTATAAGGATGAATTAATTAATTCAAAAGTAGAGAAGTGCACAGCCCTTGACATAAAAAGTGTGCCCCATTTGGAGAGGAATTTTGCTCGTAGAATAAGGTGTAATTAATGCTTTGGAAGCTTCCAAATTTGGTGACAAGGTTAAAGGAGGTTGATTTATGTCTGAATAATTTTCTACATAGTGGTATAGGTGCTCAGGTGAAGTTGGTAAAATTCATGATCGCTTTGCATGCAAATAAAGCATCAACATTTGGGGCAAGCAGGGTTTGATATATGCAGATTTTTATGATTAAAATCCATTGTTCATGTTTCGGTTGCCATCTTTGTCTGAATTAATTGCAAGAATTCATCACAAGTGCTTTTATAAGAGAAAGGGAGCTTAAATCAATGTCCAATACATTGAACATATCCTCCGAATCTAAAGAATTATCTAGATTTGCACCGGTTGTGAAGAATTTCGGCCAAATAAAGAGGAAAAGAATTGTTCAGACAAAGATTGCTCCATCCATGGAAAAGTAGGATGAACAAGAAAGCTCAGCAGAATCATGCATTACTTCTAGATTTGTTGACATTAGAGACACAAATCCAAGCTGAGATCTAGATCCACATTCAGATCCAGATCTCATAATTATAAAAGCTTCTGCAAAAATCCATCCTCTTGTTTCGAATGCAACCCGTGAAGAATTTAGTGCATGGAGAATTCCTTCTAGGACCTTGTGTAAATTCTCCCAAAATTCTAGTTGAAGCCTTCATTAAATTTTCATTCACTCGGAGTGCTTTCCAAAAATTTTAATTGCTCATATGTAATTAAAAATAAAAATGAGGAGTTATTTATGACAAACATTGCACTGATGCATGTACAGGAGAAGAACTACAAAATCTTTAAGGATAAAAGGGAAAACAAGGTGAAGTCCGCTTCCAAATCCAATCACTTCTAGATCCAATCATTTCTAGATTCAGTTTGGTGAGAATAAAAGGAATTCCATATCCAGCCGCTTCCAGATCCAGTTGCTTCCTGATTTAGTTTGGTGAGAATCAAAGGAAAAAGAATCAGCTGTATGCAGAATATGAAAAAGGACAAGACTACAGATTTCCTCTTTCATCTTCTTTCTCTTATTTCCTCTGACAAAATAATTGAGCGATCAATTAAATTATACAACTTAAGTGATTGGTTTAAAATCCATTACTTGAAGAAGTCAACTACTTGGAGATAGGTGGTAGACATGTAAAATAGAAGGTTCTATCTTTATTTGTAAATCATGCATGTCATGCAAAGAGGAATTCTAGGAGGGAGATTGCAAGTTGTTTCTTTTCCACTTTCACATGTGTCGGTTCAACTAAAAGCTTCGACTTGTAATTTCCCCTCTACATTCTATGAGTAGAGGAATAACCTTCGGGTTAATCATCAAAATTTGTAACCAACATTCTTGTGTTCCAAACTTTATGCTGAAACCCCTGATAGCCACTTGAAGCAAAGGAATATAAAGGAGCAGGTTTTCGGAGAACTTTATGTAATACAGTGCAATTTGTTTTTAGCTTTCTATCTTATATATTAAATAAACTTTGTGTTATTTTAGATCTAGATCTAGAGCTACCTTTGCTTATAATTTTTGTGTTGATATCTATTGGTTTCTTCTATGTGCATGCAATCAACTCTTTTATCTATTGATTGGGTTGCACATCTTCCCTATTTCTTCCCTGTGTTTTATTATTTCCTTCTTCTATAAATATTTCCTTTCTTAAATAGCTGTTTACTTGTTGTAGAGCTATACAACTATGGTTCATGAGCTGAATAGTTAAAGTAAAACCCCCATATAGATACTAGCATATTTTTATTGACAAATCTGACATGGGAGCCTCATCGGTAAATGAGGGAGATTTATCTCATGACTTCCTAGGTTTTCAGCTATGCAGAAAATCTAGCCAACAACGAGTTTCTCAAATTGGTCTCGAGGAAGATGGGCTTTCTCAAATTTTCTCTTAAAAATTCAACCCTCACCCTATGCAAGAGTATTCTCATGGAATTTATACATTTGACTTGCTCAATTTTCCCCCAAAAAGAAGAATATTTGAGGAACCTTTGCTTGTTACCAATTTTCCTTAGAAAGCAACGTTTAACAAATTCATACCTGGAGCTGCCAGTGGACAAATTATGAACTGATCATGTTTCTTAGGCCCTCGAATAATGACTAGGATGCCATGCCACAACTTTTTGATAGTCCTTCTAATCATTCTCTTTATTCTATCATGTAAGAAATCCCCATTTTAATCATTTTTTAGAGGCTCTGTATAGCTAGATCTGACAGGTAATCCTTTTCACCCTAGAGGCAACACCTTTTCCTCTTTTTTCGCCTATAACCTCCATCATTTCATCCTTTTCCCATTATTTCTCCGATACTCGCCCCACATCCAATTTCTCGGTAATTCACTTTTACAAGTTCTCAAGAAATTCTAACTTCAAAATATCGACCTTAACAATCCTTGGACTCAAAAATTAAGTTCTAAATCCATTCAATGGAACTTTGCAAACAAAAATGACAAGGAATTTCATCAAAAATGATGAAAATAGTGTGTATTTGCATCTCTAGGAGTCTCAGAGAAAAAATGGCAGAAAAATAGATGTAATGCACAACAACCATTGATTCTGCCCCTTCTCAACTTTAGATTAGAGCTGTCCTTGTGTTTCCTTGGCACAACTATAAAGGTGAGGTACAGAGGCAAGTTTCCAAACAAGCACGGGTCTTCCACGTGCCTTGGGCCAAAGAAAAATGCATTTTGGCCTTTGAAAATTATCAATATAAAAGGAGCCATCGGAAGTCTCCACGTGTCGCCTTGGTGCGCCCTGTAGTATGGTCCTCAAAAGTAGAGACCCCAAACAAGTGCAGGCTCACCGTGTGTCTTAATCTGACATAGTTATTGAAAAATTTGAAGGATAAGTGAAAGGCACCACGTGTCTAGGGTCTGAGAAAGTTTCATCGGCCATTGAAAAGTCCAAGCAGGGCGAGTGAGTGAAACCTCCAAGTGTCCTCCAAGCACTTCTTTAAAATAAAATTTAGGGGTAGGTCCTAAAAAGGCGCAGTCCCTCCACATGTCCTACGCCTTTATAAAGTTTGTTGAAAATTTTAAGTATAAAGAGGATCCAGTGGAAGCCTCCACGTGTCTCCCCGATGTAACTTTGATATGGTCCCCAAAAACAGAGACCCTGAACAAGCGTGGGCTCACCACATGTCCCCTTGGCAAAACTATTAATGTGGGACCCTGAGGTAGATTCTCAAATGATCATCAGCCCTCTACATGTTCATGGTCTGAGAAAGCTACACTGGCTGCATGAAAAAATGTCTAAATTTGGGAAGGGTAGTGGAAACATCCACGTGTCTCCCGACGCAACTCCAAGGTCAAACCAAAAGGTGAATTTTCATATGAGTGTTGGCCCTCCACATGGACAAGCTTTGAGTTGAAGCAGGCCTTAGAGTTTTAAAGGGCCACATTTCCACATGATGTTGAGATATAAGTTTGACGAGGAAAACACAATTCATCATACCGTAAAATGTGAGGAAATCACCATTGGTATTTGGAAATGAATCTTTCTTTAAGGACAGAAAAATTTGAAATGATATAAGGCCCAAATGTGATCCACTGATCTACATCCAATCGAGAGGACCATTTTCTATGGGTATGGGGAAAAAAATTGACAGGGAAAAAAAACGTGGATGTGGAAAATTGGAAGGAAGGAAAAAACCAAGTTTATGCCCAAGTTACAAATTCTTTCACATGGACAAAGGAACAAAAAAACATTCTAGATTTAAAATGATCCTTGAGCAAAGGAAATGACTGGTAGTCATGGAAACCAAATAAAGGATAGAGATTTCATGCATCAACATGGGAGATAGAAAATACGAAAAATCCCGCAAACTAAAGAATTTCAAAGAAATATAAGAGCAAATTGAGCACCAACATCAGCTTTGACTCGGGGATGGGCACTCCCTGTGAGTGCCACAAGAACAAATAGCAAACCAAGTGCCAAAAATAAACCATTTGGCAATGGAGTCAAAGAACAAGTTTGTAGAGCAGAACAATAATAACCAACTCCCCCAAGGATGAAGCTGAGAAACCAACAAAACGGGTGCAAGGACTAGGATGAAACAAAATTGAAAAAATGAAAGCAGAAAGAAACCAGAAGACTATACAAAGTACAATGGTGTATACCTTGATTATGAGAAATCAATTAAGGAAATGTTTCAAATGCCTGTCATTAACATGGAAACTCAAGAAATTCCCCATCTAAGTATTTTAAGAAGAAGATATGTTCACCAATTTGAATGTCAATTGAATAAGGGCCCATCCACAATGCAACAAAATTTTCATGTTTTCCCTTATCTTCGTGCATGCTATCCCATAATAGCATAAGATCTCCCACACCTGAAAGCTCTTGGAATCACTTTTTTATCAAATAACTTCTTCAATTTCTCTCTGAATTTTACATGCCTACGATGGGATGCCCTTATTTATTCATCTAACTCAACAATCTGATTTATGTGAGCATCATAGGGACTAACCTCTTGATCTTATAGTTGTTGAAGAAATTAAAAGAATACAATTGCATATGTAGGGGTAGAAGGGCTTTACTTCAATACACCAACTCAAATGGGATTTTTCCAAAGAGTAGCTCATTTAACAGTGATTCGATCACCCCAAACATCAAATTTAAACTACTCACCCCACTTCTTTTTGTTCAACTCCAAAGTTCTTCTAATTATCTTCAACATATTTTTATTGTTTTACTTTGCTTGTCCATTTCCTTAGGGATTATAATTAGAATCACATGTGAAATTAATCCCATATTCATGACACATGGCCACCAAAGGATTATCCTGGAACCTCATGGCATTATCAGCAACTATTTTGGTAGGTACCCCAAATCTACAAATGATATAATTCAGGATAAAATCCATGACAATTTGGTGAGTTTCCTTCTTGGTGGGGATTGCCTCCACCCACTTGGTGAAGTAATGTGGCCACTAGTATCCACTTATGGCTTGCACTTGAAGGATCATAAATTTCGCAATGAAATCCATTCCCCATTGCCTAAATGGGGTTTCAATGATATAAGCTACAAAGGAAGGGAGCCAAGCTTTTAGTATTCCGAGAAAAATGTTGGCAACTTTCACATCTTCTTACCAATAGAGTTGTATCCTTGAAAATATTTGGCCACCAATAACCAGCCCTTAAGATTTTATGAGTTGTGACTCTTCCAATAAAATGTCCCTCACAAAATCCTCCATGGAGATCAACACTTATCTTAGGGGCTTCATCTTCAACAATGCATCTTAAGAGAACTCCCTCAGGGTTCTTCCAACTTAACCCAAAATCAATAATGACATATTTTTGGGAAGCTAACTTAAGTTCTCTTTTTTGATTCTTGCTCAAATGTTCAGGGCATTGTAGATGTTTGAGATAAAAAATGATGTCCTTGTACCATTCAGAATTTATTAGTTTTTCAAGGACATTCAACCTTTTTTCTTCAACTTCATGCACCTAAATTGTCTGCAGATTGCTCTCTACCATAAGTTTTTCCAGGCCCAAACCTCTAACCAATTTTTTTGTTTGGATATCCATATCATACTCTTACAATTTGTTTACCCATCAACATCTCTTGCTTGAAACCTCCATTTTTGATAGGATATCTTTCACCATGGTGTGGGGAACATAAGCAATGATTTTGGAACTCAAAATATATGGCTTGAAGACCTTTGTTTCTTTTACCAAAGTAAATGCATGTTTCTCCATGATAGTATATTTTAGTTCAGCTCCTTGTAATGCCTTACTGAAAAATGAAATTGGTCTTTCACCTCCCTCATCATCCTTCGCAACAACGCAGATGCAATAGTACTTTCTAAAGAAAAAGAAAACATTTAGAAATCCTTCTTATAATTTGGAGTTGTTAAAACACGGGCATTCTTTAATGTTTCTTTAATCCCGAGAAAAAGCTAAAATAGTTGCCTCTTCTCATATGATACTTTGGTCTTTCTTCAGCATGCTAGTGATTGGGATAGTTAGTTCAACAAAGTTAGAGATAAATCTCCTAATAAAATTAATTTTCTCAAAAAGGATTGAATTCCCTTCTTAGTTCTTTGAATAGGGACTTTTTTGATGGCTTCTACTCTCTCATGATCAATCATGACCCCTTCCTTTGACACAATGTGCCCAAGAAGCTTTGATTTCGAACTCCAAAATGGCACTTCTTGGGATTTAGTGAAATACCATACTCCCTGCATCTTAATAGAATTTTTCTAAGTGTTGTAGGTGGTCACTCCTTTTTTGGATAAAACAGTCACATCATCTTGATATACAACAATGAAATCATTAATATAGCCAAAGAAATCTACATCCATTGCTATTTGGAAAGTGGCTCCAACATTCATTAAACCAAAAGGCATTCTGACATATAAATATGTTCCCTAAGGAGTGGTAAAGGCAATCTTGATTCATTATGATTCCTTCACAACTACTTGGTTATATCCAAAAAAACCATCCAAGGTGGATAAGAATTTGAACCAAAGTAACCAATTGTAACATATTGTCCATATTTGGAAGAGGGTAGTTATCTTTCATTGATGCTCTATTCAAGTTTATAAATTCCACACACAAAGCATTATATCTTTGTTCTTCTTTTCGATAGGTACTAAGCTTGCAATCCATGATGAGTACCTTGTGGGTGTATGATTCCTCCATCCCTCAACTTTTAAATTATTCTTGCATCTTCAAGGAAAGGAGTGGATTGATCGGCCTCTATTTCTACCTAAACAGCTTGGTAGAAGCTTCTAAAGGAATTTCATGCTAGAAAATATCCTCTCTGTATGCTTTCAGTTTAGAATAAGACCATGCTAAGAAGTCCTAGTATTTCTTCAATAGTTGGACATACGATTGATTTTATTCCTTACCGACAATTCTACCTAGCCAAATCTTATGTGTTTTATCCTTCATGCCTAGGTCATGCTCTTCAACATCCCTTGAGGCTGACATGTGTTTGTTGACAATGCAATCAACATTATCAAAGTTTTATTCAAGTGCTACCAAACCTCTGGGAATAATATTAGTCTTGAATCTGAATGATGTCTTCGCTAAATAAAGTCTCATTTCCATCATCCGCACAAACCATTATCTCCCAATCTATACGTTGACCAAAAAATTCTCCTTGTTTCTACAAAAACATTTGCACTGAGTGTCGTCTTCGAATACTTTCTAGTGTTTAACATTTTCAAGAACATATGACCTAGTCAATACCTTAATATTATACTCACAATAGGGGATATAGTATAATTTTCAAACTGGACCCCAATACTGACCAATTTTTTACGCTAGAGTATTGTACTTCCTATCATGATGTACTTTGTTGAAGGAGTCAAACATCTCAATAAAATCCCATACTTCATGCTTATACTTTGCTTCATTTTTTTTTTTTCATACATTTTCCTAACCTACTTGATAGTTAGCTATAAATCTCCTTTAACAGTGATGTATCTAATACCATATTTCTAAGCAATTATTAGGATGAAGAGTAGTGGTTTATATTCAACAATATTGTTAGTGCACTCAAAGTTAAGTTTAAAAGAGAAAACAAAATCTTCACGGCATGGAGATATCAGAACAATACCAACACCATTTTTAAATTTAGAGCAAGCCCCATCAAAAACAATGTCCAAGGAGAACCTACTTGATTAAGAGACTTGCATTGATCCATTTTTCTCTCTTTACCATCATAAAATCCAAAAAAATTATCTCGCATCAATCTCAATGTATAACACTTCATAAGAAGCATTATTGGGATCCTCAATGAGATGTAGCATCTTATTTTCACCATACAAATTTACAAGGCTGCCTTCAATAGGTATAGTGGAAAAATACATATCCATTTACACACTACCAACCACACTAGCAACCCACTTTCTTGATAACAACATTTCCCATTTTTCATGCCAATCAACAATAACAACATATAGTTTTAATTTCTTGCCAGGTAAGCCTGCAAGTTGCACTATCGACCCTTAACACATCCAACCATGGGCACCTCTCTGGAATCAATGGTAGTACACATCCCATAAGTTGTTGTCACTTTGATATCTAATTCATTCATGACCTCAAGAGGCATAACATTGCATGATGCTCTAGAATCAAACATACGCTTTGTAACAACTTGTCTTTAATAATCATATTAGTGAAAAATGGATCTACATTTAGCTGGGATATAACCAAGGATGTTCCCAAATATAATTCAGGTGGCTCACCTAGTTCTTCTAGTACTTGGGGTTTTTCTAACTTTGAAATGGTAAGAGGAGTCTCAACATTGTTTACATTTCTACTGGGTAATATTTTCTTTTCTCAATCCCAAATACTCAATGCCATTTTATTGTGCTCAAGAATCCTAAGTAGCTCAAAATTGGAACAAAAATCTTGATTTGACTCAAGACTTGGGCAATGTCATAAGGAACATATTTGGTAAAGGAATAATTTGGAGGAATACCGAGAAACTCATATGACATCAAAGTATTTTTCATGGTCCTCGAGCATGGGAAGGGATACCGGTTCGCTTGGGGACACAAGGATTTTATCGAGATGTATCTTTCTAGGAGTTTCTTTTGACATATTGGTGAGAACCTGGATTTTTGGTTTGGCACGAGGTCCCGCCCTTGACAAATTTACTCCTAGTGTTATATTCCTTTTCATGGCCAATTACAACATTCATCAATAACTTCCTATCCTCCTAAGAAGGGATTCCTCCATCATAATTTTAATCATTAGTGCCCTTAAGTATTAAAAATCATTACAGGAAACTCAAAATATTATACCATATCTATTTCAAAATTATGAGAGGGAGGAAGGGGTAATACCCGGTGGATGCAATCCTAGAAATCTGCAGTAGTTCTAGCACTGATTAATTCAGTCAAAGTTTCTCCTTGTTGTGAGCTTGTAGAGCACCCCACCATGCACACATCATCATCAGTGTCATCATCATCCTTCTCAACTTATTTTTCTTCATCACATGTGGCATGGGGGAAAAAACATTTGTCACACCACTCAATTTCATTGGTTTCTTCCATAGCTAAAGAACTATGGCAATAAAAGGATCGTGCACAATTCTATTCTCACGGGCTTGGGGCTATCTATTTCCTGATCCCATGAGTCCTTTGACTTTGTCATCAGATCTCTAATAACCTCTGGGATGATTGGAAAATATTTCTTGACCTTGTGGCATGTGCCGACTCCCGAGAATCTTGTCTAATCCCCTTCTCTGCTTCCGCCTGGCCGCTTTATAGGAGATTTCCTTAACATCTCCGGCCAAATTTTTCACAACCTCCTCTAGATCCAAAACTTTACTTGACTGAGGAGATTTCTTCTCTCTTATGAGGTTTACCAATTTCCTTGATGTTATTTTCAATCAGAAACCATGGTGAAGGCATCCCTTAGTGTTGTTGGGTTCTTATGCATCAAATAATAGGCGAGCCTTCGTATCAAAAGCATCGAGTATTTTATTAAACAAGAAACATCACTTGGCCTCGTGGATCACAGTAGCCTATTTAGGGTCTTATTAAACCTTGTATTGAAGTCATGAACAAACTCATTACAATTATTTTTTATATTTTCAAATTTCGATAAGAGAAACCTAGGGTTTATTTTATCTCCATACTACAATCTAAAATCATTCTTCATTTTTATCCATGAATCGATGGAGTTTTCTCGGAAAAATTTTATCCCGTGCATCCTCCTCTAGAGTATGAATAAACAATTTTATGTACACATCCTCAAATTTGATCTCAAATTCTTCCATCATATTGACAAAAAGCTTCAAGTGGTGTCACCTAGTAATAGCATTATTTCCTTGAAATTTAGGCAATCTATTTCTAACATCTTAGGGAAAAACATTTGGATATCCATCCATACCTATGAAATCTCTAGAACCAAAATGCTCACAACAAATAGAGGTTTGGGTGGGGGCTAGGCCATATTGTTTTGGGGAGGTGGTATTACAGGAGAAACATAATGATGAGGAGTGAGGGGTCTATGGGGCATAGGAATGCAATTCTCAGAATGAATGTTCTCTAAAAACTTTGTTTCTTGAAAAATCCTATCAACTTTAGAGAACACATGGACATAATGAGATGAAATTTTTCAAATACGAAAGGACCCTCTCTAGTTGGAGAATTCAGATTTATAAAAAGACTATCAGATTTAGAAGCACTTGAGGAAGTATGGCAATCTTCAATCATAAGGTGATCATTTTCACAATTAATAACTCCTTTCTTGAGTTCTGATCTCCAACAACTTTCCATATTATTTTTCCTTCTCGAATTAATATTTCCCAACTCTGGAAATAACCTTCTAGTAGGGTCTCTAAGAAAGAAAGATATTCTTCCTTCCAGCTTTGAGATTAGTGATAAATTGCAATTGGCAGAGGTTAGGACACTGGAATTTATCAAAAATTCATTCAATACATAGTTGTCACTAAGGATTTTTACCTTAGTTATGCAAATGCACTAAAATTAGTCATCACAAATGTCTATCAACACTAAATTCATATAAAGCTTCATAGATCTACCCTTTTTACGTATATTTAACATTGATGATGTAAAATTAGTGCAAATAACCCTAGAAGCTGGAAATATTACACGTAGAACTTGTAACTTTACTCAATTTTTACAAATCCCATCAAAGGATGACATTTAAACCATATATTTTACACTTAGATCATGTAAGAAATGTTACTTAAGGCCAAATATATGAATGCAAATCAGATTCCCGAAATGATGCCATTCTAGTGTTGGTATCGAAATTGATTCTCCCTTGGAAACCAAGCAACATTATAAATTTAGCAAGACACTGAGAGACAGACATATCTTATTATGAGTCATTTTGTATTCAGGGAGAGGATTTTGTCCGACTCTTTGTCAATCGAGCATCGAGACATGGATAACACCTTCATTAATGATTTGATCTATCCTCACTAATTTAGGTCGTGCCTTTCGACCTGGGTGAGAGGAACCATTTTTAACCTTTGTCGGTGAGGGAGAATGGATATTTGCTTCTCTACAAAAATTTGAAAGGGGACCTGAGAAAATATGATCAATGCACCACAATTTAACTCTAACGAGTTGTCACTTCTAAAGAATGGTGATATTTCCTAAACAAGGTTAAAGGCTACTAGAGACATTATGGAATCTTGATTTCTTATGCATATTTTAAAAGAGAATTTACACATTTGTGGAAATAAAGGGAAAACATGGGTAGTACCCAAACTTAATTTCCTTCACAACTCAAGAAACATCATGGATTTTCACAAGACACTCGAGAGGTAGATAAATGATTTGTATGTCATTTGTAGCTGGGAGACATCTATCTAACTTGTTAGCACTCAAGATTTGAAGGAGTGGGTAGCACCTCAGAAGGATTTTGATCTGATCCTCACTATTTTAGGTTGTGCCTATCAACCAAGGCAAGAGAACCTATATCAGCAACCTTTTTTTTAATGAAGGAGGTGGAGATATCCTTGTATTTTGCATATTATATGGAAGGGGCCTTGGAAAACATGATCAATTCTCCATTATTCAAACTCAAAAGATTTTCACTACTAAATGATGGAAATGTTTTCAAAACAAGGTTGAGGCTACTAGAGACATAATATTATCCTGATTTTCTTTGTGCATGTTTTGTAAATGGATTGTATTCTCTTGTTAACACACAATGCAATGCAGGGGTAGTATGGGGTAGGGTTAGTTATTTTGAATGAAATTTTGTTGGGAGATGTTAGACAAGACCAACCAGAGATTACCAAACTCTTTGAGGACCTTTGCAAGAAATTTGTAACACTTAAACAGTAGAATGCTTCAAAAGGTTTAAAATACTCCTTCAACCAGGATATGTGCACAAATGGAGGCCCAGATCTGCACTCTTCCACACAACCTTTGATAACCTGCTACAAAATCTTGAAGCAAATATACCAACAAAGTATCTAGAAATCCCTATCTTATCATGACCTAAGGTGCACCCAAAGGTTTACAAATAATCTCAAGATTCAAGGACAGTTAAATGATTTTAAATTTGTTTATCTTTTATCAGATGAAAGCTCTTCTGAATATAAGATTGTAGATGCCATCAAACCATCAACAAGAAATGAGACCATGTATGATCAAGAGAGATCCCAAACACAAGATTGCAACATGAGCAAGAAACACAAATTGAAATCATTCTGAAACATAAGCATATACAAATTTTGCCAAGAGATAACATCAAATAATCCAAAATTTGATCAAATACATCAGTAGGGGAATGTTATGAAAACAATCTCAGAGCTTGTTGATGGCTTTACAACTGAAACCAACTCAACATGATGAAATCTGATACAAGAGAGAATTAAAAATGGTTCTCAAGTGGTTTTCTCCAGAGAAATGGATTTCTTTCAGTTTTTTCCTTGAAAATTCTACGTCCTTTTTCTCCTCCCCTTTCTTTTCAATTTCTCCAAAATGCATAATATACCTTATGCCATCATGGATTCTTCCTTCCCAAGAAAATAATATGCTTATGGGATCAAATTTGTTACAAAACCTCATGATTCCATGAAAATGACATCAAACTGGAAAACAACTCACAGGTTGCCAGGTATGCACAAAAATTAAATCATTACACAAATTTGGATCATTATCCATCCTAGGGTCATGTTTTTATCATTCAAGCATGCCAACATGTTTTATCAATCATTTTTCACCTTTTTACCTTTTCAATTTTACCTCTGCAACTTTTGATTTTCATTTTTCATGTTTTTTACGGGCCCGAGCAAAAAATGTATCAAAAACATCATAGATCACCTGAATTAGGTCATGAAAATGGTGCCATTACACTCAGAAGGCCGAGACGATGCAAAATCATATAAGGTTTGATGAAATTTGATGAAGAAAAATGATGAATCCAAGTTTCTTGGAGCTCCATGGTGGCAAGAAAGAAAATGCACATAGCCATCAATTTTTATCAACTTTAAATGTCGCCATCCACGTGGAAGATGAGATCCATGAATAAGCTCAAAAGATACATTTTTGACTCTGGATAAGGTGGGACATATGTCAAAACATGATTGGATTAGGCTCCCATCTTTAAAATGCATTTGTGACTTTTTGAAATTTTGGAAAATTTTGCAAAATTTCCCCGCTTCTCCCTGGACCCGCCACATGTCCATATGTGGGCCCCATTGAAAATGTGGGCCAATTCTATCAATTTTACTCCTTTTTGGATTTTGGAATTTTTTTCACAAAACCCCGCGGGCCCAAAAGCTCGATTCATCCTGCCACGTGGCATTCTCCAATTAGCCATGGGTCCAAGTCTCCATTCCTGCCTTCTAACCCTTTTAAACATTCACAAAATTTAATGTTGACCCATGCCACCCTTTGACACTCTAAAATGTGCCACGTGTCTTCATCCGATAGGCCGCGGAGCCAATTTTTCATTTTCACCTTTCAGACAACAAAGGTCAAAAGTTAAAAAAATTCCTTAGCCCCTCCCTCTGCCTTTTGCAAATGTGGACATGTGCCCTCTCCTTATTCAATGCGGGCCTTCGGGCCAAACCTTTATTTTTTATCATTTGAAGTTAAAAACTCCAACGTCATCACAAAACTCACTCCCCCATCTAGACCTTTCTTTGGACACATGCCCACCATGGATTGGCTAAGGGCCCTCGGGCCAAAATTTCACTTTATCATTTTGAGCCATAAAACATTAAAATTTCTCCAAGTCCCTTTGCCATCCATATGCCCTCTACACCATGTGTCCTCTCCCTATTCGGTGCGGGCTTTCGGGCCAAAAATTGATTTTTGAAAATCTTACAAAATGAAAGCCAAAATTCCTAAGGAAAGCCCCGCCAATCTCTAGACCATCAAAATGTGCCACGTAGGCACCCCAATGTATGAAAGTAGAGCCCTGGGTCAAAAATTTGCCAAAATTTCAAAAATGATAAGTTAGAAAACATTTTTCGACCATCCCCGGCCAATAGAACATGCCACATTTCTCTTAATGCAAATGATGAATTTGACGGGCTAAAGATGACACTGTCTATGACCATCAAAAAAAAAATATAGAGGATGCCCTAGAAATTAAAAATTTTAACAAGGATGGTAGATTTCTTGATTTTAAATCAATTGAAACATGATTTAACATTGTTTTCAACCTGGGGATTGGGTTTTTAATTGTAAACACTTCAGATTCGATCAATTTTACGATTTCTTGCACGATTTGGCAAAGGAAAAACAACACAACCCAAAAATTGAAAAAACTAAGGCATGAAAAGGGGCATACATGGATTTGTTTCAAATTAGGGAAAAAACAATAATATTATGGGCATTTTGAAAGTATTCAACTGGGGAGAGAAAGACCAAACCACCAAATCAAGAAGTAAATTTTTTTAAGCAAAACAATTTGGACATGGAAAATTAGGCACATTATGAAAACTCAATAATGGGACCAACATTGGCTCTTCCTGGGGATGGGCACTCCCAGTGAGTGCCACAAGGATAAAACATAGACCAAGTGCCAAAACCATTGGGACAAAGGAGTCAAAACATAAGGCAGCCCAAAAAATCAAAATTACCACCAAAAATAAACCGAGAAAACCACCAGAATGGCTGCCAAGGACAAAAGGGAAAACCACACACCAACCAACAACAAAAACAAAGCAAAGAACAAGGACTATACAAATGTACAATTTGTGCATACCTCAATTTGGGGATTTAATCCAAGAAATGTTTTAAATGTCTGCCATTAACAGGTAGCTCCAACAATTCCCCATCTAGATCTTTAAGGAAAAGGTATGTTCACCAATTCTGATGTCAATGGCATAAGGGCCCATCCATAATGCATCAAACTTGCCATGCTTTCCTTGTCTTCATGCCTACTATCCCACAGAAAAACCAGATCTCCAATATTGAAGGCTCTAGGAGTGACCTTCTTATCAAACAACCTCTTCAATTTCTCTCTAAATCTGACATGCCTTTGATGGGATGCTCTTCTCTCTTCATCTAACTCAATGATCTGATTAATCCTTGATTCATATGGGCCATGCTCTTGATCTTCCAACTGTTGGGAAAACTGAAATGAAGATAATTGTAGGTGTAAGGGCAAAAAAGCCTGAGTTCCATACACCAATTCAAATGGCTTTTACTAGTTGCTCTTTTAGGAGTTATTCTATCAGCCCAAACTGCAAACTTCAATTGTTCTCCCCACTTCTTCTTGTTCATTTCCAAGGTCCTTCTAATGATCTTGAGAAAGTTCTTATTACTGGACTCAGCTTTTCCATTCCCTTGTGGATTGTAGTTTGAAGAATAAGTCATATTTATCCCATATTCATTGCACATTTCCATTAAAGGTTTGGCTCTAAAGCACATGGCATTATCAGATACAATCTTAACTAGAACTCCAAATCTGCATATGATATGATCCAACAAGAAATCCATTACCACTTGGTGTGTTGCCTTCTTAGATGGAATTGCTTCAACCCACTTTGTAAAATAATCAGTGGCTACAAGAATCCACTTATGACCAGCACTAGAAGGGTCTGAAATCTCACCAATGAAGTCCATTCCCCATTGTTTGAAAGGGGCTTCAATTGATACAAGCTGCAAAGGAAGGGAGCCTGAAGCTTTCAATCTTCCGAGAAACATTGGCAACTATCACACTTTCTAACCAGCTGGGTTGCATCTTTAAAAAGAGTAGGCCACCAATAACCAGCTCTCAAAATCTTATGTGTTATCACCCTCCCAAAAAGTGTCCTCCACAAACTCCCCATGGAAATCAGAAACTATCTTGGGAGCTTCATCTTTAGTTATGCATTTCAAGAGGACACCTCAAGGGTTCTTCCAAGCCAGCCCAAGGTTTGTTATGATATATTTTTGAGAAGCTAGCTTGAGGGCTCTTTTCTAATTTTTATTCAAGTGACTAGGACAACATAGGTTCCTGAGGTAGAAGATCACATCTTTGTACCATTCAAAACTCATCAATTTCTCAAGAAGATCTGCCCTTTCTTCCTCTAGCTGATTCACTTCTACATTTTGCAAGTTGCTCTCAGCCATGAGCTTAGCAAGACCCAAACCTCTTACTAACTTTGTGGTTTGGATATCCATATCATACTCTTGCAATTTGTTCACCCATCTACATATTTTCTTGAGATCTCCATCTCTGATAAGATGTCTTTCACCATGGTGTGGGGAACATAAGCAACAACTTTTGAGCTCAGTATATAAGGCCTGAAAATATTTGTTGCTTTCACCAAGGCAAACACTTGTTTTTCCATGATTGTATACTTCAATTCAGCTACTTGTAAATCCTTGCTAAAGAAGGAAATAGGCCTCTCAGCCCCATTCTCATCCTTTTGTAACAAAATAGAAGCAATGGTATATTCAGAGGCAAAGGAAAAGATTTGGAAAGGCCTCTTATAGTTTGGAGCTGCTAAAATAGGTGCATGCTTAAGTGCATCCTTTATTCCTTCAAAAGCTTGAATGATGAGCCTCCTCCCACCTGATAACTTGATCCTTTTTAACATGCTTGTGATTGGAAGAGTTAGCTCAGCAAAATTGGAAACAAACCTTCTAATAAAATTGATTTGGCCAAAGAAAGACTGGATGCCTTTCTTGGTTCTTGGGATAGGTACTTTGCTGATTGCTTCCACTCTCTCAGGGTCTATCATAACACCATCTTTAGATACAATATGTCCCAACAACTTGGCCTTTTGCATGCCAAAATGACACTTCTTTGGATTAAGAGAAATTCCATACTCCCTACATCTGATCAACATCTTCTCCAAATGTTGCAAATGGTCACCTCGCTGCCTTGAAAACACAGTCACATCATCTTGGTAAACTGCAATGAACTCATTGATGTAACCAGAAAAAAACATCCATTTCTCTTTGAAAAGTGGCACCAACATTCATCAATCCAAAGGGCATCCTAACAAAAACATATGTCCCCAAGGAGTAGTGAAGGTTGTCTTAAGTCTTTTTGATTCTTTGACAACTACTTGATTGTATCCGGAGAAACCATCCAAAGTAGAAAGCAATTCTGATCCTGTCACAAGCTGCAACATATTTTCCATATTTGGCAAGGGATAGTTTTCCTTCATGGATGCTTTATTTAGATTTCTAAAATCCACACAAAGTCTGATATCTCCATTCTTCTTTCTGACTGGCACAAGGTTTGCAACCCAAGATGAATATCTAGTGGGCTGAATAATACCTCCATCTCTCAACTTCTTTAACTCTTCTTGCATTTTCATGGAGAGAAGTGGATTAATTGGCCTTTGCCTCTATCTGAATGGTTTGGAATTTTCTTCAAGAGGGATCTCATGCTGAAATAAATCTTCTCTATATGCTTTCAGCTCTGAATAGGACCAAGCAAGGCAGTCTTGATATTTTTTCAAGAGTTGGAGGTAGGACTATTTTTCTTCCTTACTTAAATTTTGCCCAACCAAACCTTCCTTGGTTTTTCCTTTGTTCCCAAGTCATGCTCTTCCACATCCCTTGAAGTATACATCTTTCTATTTATGATGCAATCAACATTGTTAAAATTTGACTCAAGTGCCACAAGACCTCTAGGAATGGTGTTTGTTTTCAATTGGATGATATCTTTTCCAAACAAAGTTTCTCTTCCTTCAGTCATACACACCATTGGTTCCCAATCAATATTCTAATTTAAAACTCACCTTGGTTTTGTAAGAACCTGAGCACTTGAGCATCATTATTAAAGACTTGCCAATGTTTCACATTATCAGGGACAATCTGGCCTAGTCAGGACTTCAATGTTGTATTCACAATAAGGTGAAATGGTGCAATTTTCAAATCTAGAACCCAGCACTGCCAACTTATCAGCAGCAGCATTAAGACCTCTATCATGGTAAACAATGTTAAAGGAATCAAACATTTCAATTAGATCCCAAACTGCATGCTTATACTATTTCATACGCTGATTTTTTGTAGCATACAGATTTTCTTATTTGTTTGACAACCAGCTCTGAGTCTCCTTTTGCAACAATATCTCTTACTCCATACTTCCATGCAATTCTTAACCCCAACAACAATGCCTCATACTCAAAATGTTGTTAGTGCATTCAAAATTAAGTTTGAAGGAAAAAGCAAACTCTTCTAAACTAGGAGAAAGCAAAACTATACCAACACCATTTCCAAATTTGGAGCAAGCTCCATCAAATAGAAAGGTCCAAGGAGAACCTACCATATCAAGGCACTTTGATCTATCCATCTTGTGTTCTTTTCCATCAGCAAAGCCAATGAAATTGTCAGCATCTACATCAGCAAATAACACTTCATAGGAAGCATTGTTGGGATCTTCAATCAAGTGCAACATTTTCTTTTCACCATAGAGTTTGACAAGGCTGCCCTCAATGGGAATGGTGGAAAAAGACATGTCCATCTGAACACTACCACCAACACTTGCAGCCCATTTTCTTGAAAAACATACCCCATTTGGTAGGGCAAGTCAACAATTACAACATCAAGTTTCAAGTTCTTACCCGGATAGGCTGCAAGTTGCACTACTAAACCCTTCACACAACCAACAACCAGCACTTCCCTTGAATCCATGGTAGTACACTTCCCATAGGTAGTTGTCACTTTGATATCCAACTCATTCATGACTTCTAGAGGCATGACATTACATGATGCACCAGAATCAAACATACAATTGTGAAGTAGTCTATATTTTATGAGAAAAGTTGTAAAGAATGGATCAACATTCAATTGGGAATCAACCAAGGATGTCCCCAAATATACCTCAAGGTGCCTCTCCAAGATCTTCCACCCTGGTGGTGTTTCAAGGCCAACAATGATTTGAAGAGGAGTCTCAACAACATTTACATTTTTAGCTGGGGTGATCTTTCTTCTTTCAATCCCAAGTACTCAAATGCTCTCTTCTTATGCTCAGGAATTCTAAGCAACTCAATAATTGGAACACTCACTTTAATTTGGCTCAATACTTGGGCTATATCATATGGAACATTCTTTGGTAAGACAACATTGGAAGGGAAACAAGAAGGTTCATCAGATGGAGAAGGATTCTTGGCAGCCTGGGCATGAGAAGGACTATAATTTTTGTTTGGGACAACAGAACCTTTAGCAAGTGTTTCTTTCCTAGGAGCATCCTTTGGAATGCTTGTGAGCAAGGGTGTTTTAGTTTTGGCTTGAGGCCCAACTCCCTTAACAACTTTGCTTCTAGTGTTATAGTCCTTTTCTTGAGCTACAACAACATTCATCAACAATTGTCTATCTTCCTCCGAAGGGATACCACCATCATACTTCTTGATCATCAAAGCTCTTAGATATTCAAAGTCATTATTAGGAATTTCAAAAGCTTGCACTACATCAACTTCAAGAGCATGAGGGGGGAGAAAGACTTGTACCCACTTGATGTAATCCCAAAAGGTAGCAAGCAGTCCTAGCACTTATTACTTCAGTAGATGTTGCTCCTCCTTGTGAGCTTGAAGAACAACCCACCATGCAAATATCATCATCAGTTCCATCCTCATTATCAGCTTCATCAACTTGTTGGTCCACTTCACATGGAGGATGAGGAAGAAAACATCTATCACACCAATCCATATCAGCCAACTTCATCAACAAAGTAGCAACCCTGGCAGTTAGAGGGTCAGGAACCAATCTATTTTCACGTGTTTGGGGTTGTCTATTTGCAGATCCAATAGGCCCTTTACCCTTGTCATCAAACCTCTACTCATTCCTATGGTGATTTCCAAATCTATCTTGTGCCTGCTGCCTAGGCTGACCTTGTGAAGTCTACCCAATACCCTTCTCAGCTCTTGCCAACTTGTATGAGATTTCTTTGACACCCTGCCAAAGTCTTCACAACCTCTTCTAAATCAGCACCTTTGCTAGCTTGAGGTTTTTAGGGTTTATCAATTTTACACCATCTCTCTTAAGAGGTTTCCCAACAAGCCTTGATATTGTTCTCAATTTGAAGTGCCATGGTGAAAGCTTGTCTTATATTGGTTGGGTTCTTGTCTCTTAGGTAGTAGGCTACCTTTTTATCAAATGCATCTGTATATTTGATTAAACAAGATTCATCACAAGGCCTCAAACCAACAGGAAGCCTTCTTAAAGTTTTGTTAAACCTTGTGTTGAAGTCATGGACTGATTCATTAGGGTTCTTCTTGATATTCTCAAACTCAGACAAAAGAAATCTAGGATCAGTCATGTCACCATATTGCAACCTAAATGCATTTTTCATTTCAGTCCATGAATCAATAGAGTTATTAGGTAGAGCCTTGTACCAATCCCTAGCATCTTCTTCTAGTGTATGAATAAACAACTTAATATACACATCTTCAAACTCTATCTCAAAATCTTCCATCATATTATCAAAAAGTTTGAGATGTTGATCACTAGTAATGGCATTGTTACCTTGAATTTTGGCAACCTATTTCTGACATCTTGTGGGACAACATTTGGGTAACCATCCATTCCTCTAAAATTTATAGGACCAAAGGTGTTAACAACAAATGGAGGTCTAGGCTGAGCCATATTGTTTGGTGGGGGTGATCTTGGAGGTGAAACAAGATGGTGAGGAGTACAATATCCTTGGGGCTCAAGAATGTGATTCACAAGACTGGTATCCTCTAAGTGCTGATTTTCTTGGAAAGTTTTACTTGAATTAAAACACAGAGGTGCAGATTGGAGAAGGAACTTACCAGGTACAAGCAGAAGGACCTTCACTAGCTAAGGCAAACAAGTTTATGAGAGGATTGCTTAATCAGAATCACTTGAAGAAGAATGATAGTCCTCTACCAAAGGCTGATCTCTCTCACCAATGACTATATCTTTTCCTGATGTCTGACCTTTAACCACTTTCCAAACTCTTCTCCCTTCCAACTCTGAATTTCTTAAGTCTGAGAACAATTTCTTAGCAGAGTCTTTAAGGAAGAGAGATCTTCTTCCTCTAGTTTTGCAAGAGATCAACAACACAAAAATAAATGACAAAAAGCTCAAGACACTGGTATTTCTAAATTCAAATCAGCATGGAGTCGCCACTAAGGAATTTCACCTCAGTTGTGCAAGAATGCACTAAAATAATTTTGTCAAATGTTTCTAATACTGATAACTTTGCAGAGCCTTATAAATCAGACCTTCTTCTTCTTAAATCAACCAAACATAATGCAACAAAAGTGTCTAAACTACTGGGAAATGAAAAAGGGTAGGCTGAGCTTGAAACCTTTTCTTTAAAACTTGCAGATCTGAAACATAGGATGATATCTTGACAATACAAAGCTCAAATACTTGAATACACAAATGCTCAAACCCTTCAAACACTTCAAAACCACCAAGAAATTCCAAGAAGTCCCCAAAATGGTGCCACTCTGGTGTTGGTACCCAAACTTAATCTCCTTCACAACTCAAGCAACATCATGGATTTGCACAAGACACTCAGAGGTAGATAAATGATTTGTATGTCATTTGTAGAGTTGGGGAGACATCTATCTAACTTGTTAGCACTCAAGATTTGAAGGAGTGGGTAGCACCTCAGAAGGATTTTGATCTGATCCTCACTATTTTAGGTTGTGCCTATCAACCAAGGCAAGAGAACCTATATTGCAGCCTTTGTTTGGTGAAGGAGGTGGAGATATCCTTGTATTTTGCATATTGTATGGAAGGGGCCTTGGGAAAACATGATCAATTCTCCATTATTCAAACTCAAAAGAGTTGTCACTACTAAATGATGGAAATGTTTTCAAAACAAGGCTGAGGCTACTAGAGACATAGTATTATCCTGATTTGCTTTGTGCATTTTTGTAAATGGATTGTATTCTCTTGTTAACACACAATGCAATGTAGGGGTAGTATAGGGTAGGGTTAGTTATTTTGAATGAAATTTTGTTGGGAGATGTTAGACAAGACCAACCAAAGATTACCAAACTCTTTGAGGACCTTTGCAAGAAATTTGTAACACTTAAACAATAGGAATGCTTCAAAAGGTTTAAAATACTCCTTCAACTAGGATATGTGCACAAATGGAGGCCTAGATCTGCACTCTTCCACACAATATTTGACAACCTGCTACAAAATCTTGAAGAAAATATACCAACAAAGTATCCAAAAATCCCTATTTGATCATGACCTAAGGTACCCCCAAAGGTTTACAAATAATCTCAAGATTCAAGGACAGTTAAATGATTTTAAATTATTTATCTTTTATCAGATGAAAGCTCTTTTGAATATAAGATTGCAGATGCCATCAAACCATCAACAAGAAATGAGACCTGTATGATCAAAGAGATCCTAAACACAAGATTGCAACATGAGCAAGAAACACAAATTGAAATCATTCTGAAACATAAGCATATACAAATTTTGCCAAGAGATAAATCAAATAATCCAAAAATTTGATCAAATATATAGTAGGGAATGTTATGAGAACAATCTCAAGAGCTTTTGATGGCTTTACAACTTGAAACCAACTCAACATGATGAAATCTCGATGATACAAAGAGAATTAAAAATGGCTCTCAATGTGGTTTTCTCAAGAGAAATGGATTTCTTTTCATTTTTTCCATGAAATTCTAATCCTTTTTCTCCTCCCATTTCATTTCAAATTCTCCAAAAATGCATAATATACCTTATGCCATCATGGAGTCTTCCTTCCCAAGAAAAGAATATGCTTATGGGATCAAATTTGTTACAACAACTCCTCATGATTCCATGAAAATGACATCAAACTAGAAAAAACATTCAACTGAAGTTGCCAGGTATGCACAAAAATTAAATCATTACACAAATTTGGACCATTATCCATCCCAGGGTCATGTTTTTATCATTCAGGCATGCCAACATGTTTTATCAATCATTTTTCACCTTTTTACCTTTTCAATTTTACCTCTGTAACTTTTGATTTTCATTTTTCACATTTTTTAATCGGGCCTGAGGAAAAAATGTATCAAAAACATCATAGATCACCGAATTAGGTCATGAAAATGGTGCCATTGCACTCAGAAGGCCAGAGACGATGCAAAATCATATAAGGTTTGATGAAATTTGATGAAAAAAATGATGATTCCAAGCTTTCTGGAGCTCCAATGGTGGCAAGAAAGAAGAATGCACAGTTGCCATCGATTTTGTATCGACGTTAAATGTCCACCCTCCACGTGGCAGATGAGATCCATGAATAAGCTCAAAAATACCTTTTTGATAAGGTGGGACACATGTCAAAACATGATTGGATCGGTCCCATCTTTAAAAATGCATTTGCGACCTTTTTAATTTTGGAAATTTTTAAAATTTCCCCACTTCTCCCCTGGACCCACCACATGTCCATATGTGGGCCCCATTGAAAATGTGGGCCAATTCTATCAATTTTACTCCCTTTTGGAAAAAAAATTTTTACAAAATTTTTCCATGGGCCCAAAAGCCCGATTCATCCCTGCCACATGGCATTCTCCAATTAGCCATGGGTCCAAGTCTCCATTCCTACCTTCTAACCCTTTTAAACATTCACAAAATTCAATGTTGACCCGCCACCCTTTGACACTCTAAAATGTGCCACGTGTCTTCATCCAATAGGCCACGCCTAATTTTTCATTTTCACCTTTCAGAGAACAAAGGTCAAAAGTTAAAAAATTTCCTTAGCCCCCCCCACCTTTTTGCAAATGTGGACACGCGCCCTCTCCTTATTCGATGTGGGCCTTTGGGCCAAACCTTGATTTTTACCATTTGAAGCTAAAAACTCCAAAATGTGATCAAAACCCGCCACCCCATCCCGACCTTTCTTTGGACACGTGCCACCATGGATTGGCAAGGGCCCTGGGCCAAAATTTCACTTTATCATTTTTGAGCCATAAAACATTAAAATTTCTCCAAATCCTTTTCCATCCATACGCTCTACATCACGTGTCCTATCCCTATTGGTGTGGGCTTTTGGGCCTAAAATTGATTTTTGAAAATCTTACAAAATGAAAGCCAAAATTTTAAGGAAATCCTACCACCTTCTAGCCAATCAAAATGTGCCATAGGCACCCTTGCAGTAATATGGAGCCGTGGGTCAAAATGTTTCTATTTAGCGAAAATTCCAAAATGATAAGTTAAAAACATTTCCTGACCATCCCCTCACCAATAGGAACCCACCATGTTGCAATAATGTCATGCGATGATGAATTTGACGGGAAGAAGACACCGTATGAACTATCAAAACATAAATAAAATATAGAGGATGCCCTAAAATTCAAAAAATTTAACAAGGATGGAAAATTTTTGATTTTAAATCAATAGAGACATGATTTAACATTTTTTCGACTTGGGGATTGGGTTTTTAATTGTAAACACTCTAGATTCGGTCAATTATGTTTTCATGCATGATTTGGTGAAGGAGAAACAACACAACCCAAAAAATTGAAAAACTAGGCACAAAAGGGGCACACATGGATTTTGTTTCAAATTAGGGCAAAACAATAATATTACGGGAACTTGAAAGTATTCAACTGAAGAAATTGAATTTTAGACCACCGACTTCAAGCAATAAAATTTTTTTGAGAAAAACAAAACATGGAAAAATTGGTGCACATTATGCAAGCTCAAAATTTGGACTAACAGTTCCTCATGCCTAAGATACACTCGAAGGCTTACAAACAATCTTTATCAACAAATGAAAGTGAAGTGATTTTAAATTGTTTATCTCATCATAATATGAAGGCTCTTCTTGAAATTAAATTGTAAATGCCACTAAACTATCACAGGGATGAGATCCTATGTGATTCAGAGGGAATTTAACACAAGATTTTGATAGGAATAAGAAACAGTAGATTGAGAAACAGGGATGGAAGCCTGTGTTATTTTATTAATCTCAATCAAGTAAAAAAGTACAGAGGATGGGCTGCAATATTTATAGATATTGCACAGCCAAATACATCTCGGGAAAATGAGTTGCACAGGTGCAACCAAAAACCAGAATAAACAAGCTTCCAAATCACCCGGGAAGCAACAATTACATAAAAACAAATATATTGTTGAAAACAATATAACAATGTGCATACAGACAAATATGGTTGATTAACCATATAACAATATAACCATTCATTATTTAATTAATAAAATTAATTAAATAATCTAACTATGCATAATTAATATTTAGGATAATAAAATTTATCCTAACATTCCCCCCCTTAATTGTGCATTGTCTGAAGAGATGAGGAGAGAAATGCTCTGAACAACTCGAACTTGTCACGTGCAAGTGACTTTTTGTGAAAATATCTCGCTCGTTGTTCACCTGTTGGACAAAATCAAGTCGATGTTGTGCTTCAACACATGTTCGCGTATGAAATGAACTTAACTTCAATGTGCTTTGTTCTCTCGTGAAAAACTGGGTTTCGAACCAGTTTGAGAACACCTTCATTGGTCAACATACATGGTGGTCGGTTTGTCCTGTGGTATTTCCAAGTCCTTCTAGTAGTATGCGATAGCCAAATCGTTTCACGCATGCCTTCTCCTACGTAACGATATTGGCTTCTCGTGGAAGAGCGAGAAACAAAGTGTTCTTTCTTACTTCCCCATGATATTGGTCTAGAACCCATAAAGAATACAAACCGAAGTGGATTTTCTATCATCAATGTTACCTCGCATGATCGAATCCGAATATCTACCAAGAAGAAGTTTTCATTCTTTCAGATTCTAGACCAAGATCCACTGATCCTTTGAGATATCTCAAAATGCGCTTTGCTGCTTTCCAATGACAAATTTTGGGTTCCTGCATGAACCTGGATAGATAGCTCACTGCAAAGCTGATATCTGGTCTAGTGTAGGTCAGGTAAATGAGACTCCCAATCAGCTGCCGATAGAGAGTGGCACTTACCTCAGGAGATGGATCTGAATGAGATAATTGTAATCTATTCTCCATAGGTGTAGCAATTGGTGTGCAATCCATCATCCTAAACTTCTCGAGCGTTGTCTTGGTATATTTCATTTGAGAAACAAAGATATGATTCTCTTTCTGCCATACTTCTAGTCCAAGACAGTAGTGCATAAGCCCGAGATCTGTCATGTCGAATGATCGCTTAAGATCTTTCTTCGTTTCATCAATCATCTTCATCGAATCACAAAGCTGATGACTAGATCATCGACATAAACTACAACAATCACCATCTCCCCTTGCTTTTTTGAGGTAGAGATTGGGATCATATGAATTTATGACGAATCCATGTTGTACGAGATGCTCATCAATCTTGATGTACCATGCCCGGGTGCCTGTTTGAGGCCATACAGAGATTTCCGAGTCTCGCATACCTTTTCATCTTGACCAGTACTACATATCCCTCAAGTTGAGTCATGTAGACTTCTTCTTGTAAATCTCCATTCAGAAGGCACTTTTACGTCCATATAATGAACTTTCCAACCAAATCAGGTGCAAGCTAGAGCAAAGATCATCCCGATTGTTTTGATCTTAGCCGTGGGAGCAAATGTCTCCTCATAGTCAATGCCTTCTTTCGTATGCACTACTCTTTCATACAAGTCTTGCTTTGCACTTGTCCACTGTCCCATCTGCTTTGTACTTAGTTTTGAATATCCATCTACATCCAATGGGTTTCTTCCCTGGTGGAAGATCGACAAGCTGCCAAGTGTTATTCTTCATCACTGAATGATATTCAGAATCCATGGCATCTTTCCAAGCTTTTGACTGTAGGGCTTCCTGGACTGTAGAGGGCTCGTTTGATTCAATGACTCTACTCATCAAAGCAAAGTTAACTTCTTCTCTTGCTTTACTGCGAGTCCGTGGTCCAGGGGTGGATGTATCCGGTGGAGCATCCAGTCTTGCATCTCGTAATGTGCTTGTACACCATTTAGGCATACGTTGACCTGTTCCCATGGGTTGTGGTTCTATCTAATCAACACCATCATCCCCATCATCACTTTCATCTTCTAAGGGAACATTAGCTTCAGTTTTTACAACTGGTGAAAAATCTACATCTTGTGAGTCCTGGAGGAGGAGTCTCTGCTTCCTTCTTCTCAAAAAAATCAACATCTCTCGCTTGTGTAGACTTTTCTCGGTCTTATGATCCATTCAGCTTTGTACCCAAGAGTCTCTTCACTGTATCCAATGAAGTTGAGATTTTGTGACTTCATGTCCAATTTCTTTTTGTTTCTGTTTGGGTATGTGCATGCGGGCTTTGCACCCGAATACTCGAGGTGTGCAATGGATGGTTTCCTTTTTGACCATGCTTCTTGTGGTGTAATTCCATCAAGATCAGTTGCCAGGCACTCGCTTAACAAATACACCGATGATTTTGTTGCTTCGCCCAAAATGTCTTTGCAAGTTCGGAATCATCGATCATGCATCGCACCATTTCCATGATAGTATGATTTCTTCTCTCGACAACACCATTTTGCTGCGGTGTGTGTGGAGGAGGCATTTGTCGACGAATCCCGTGAGTTTGTAGATAGTCTCTGAACTCATCACTGGTGAATTCCCCCCCTCGATCTGAGTGGAGAGTTCTGATGTGACGACCAGTTTCTTTCTCAACCGCCACTTTGAACTTTTTTGAATGTTTCAAAGGCTTCACTTTTTTGCAAGACAAAAATCCAAATTTTGTGTGAATAGTCACAACACGAGCATGAAGTACTGGAACCCTGAATGACTTGGCTGCATTGGACCGCACAGATCGGTATGAACCAGGTCAAGTTTACCATGAGCTCAAAAAGTACTCTTTTGGAATGAAACTCTGTGTTGTTTCCTGCTAAGCAGTGAGGACACTTGTCTGTATCCTTCTGAAGAGATGGTAGCCCATGTACCATATTACACCGGTGAAGTGTGTCGAGATATTTGAAACTTACATGACCAAATCTCCGATGCCACAACTGAGCTGAGGTGGAGTTTTTAGCCACAAGTGCTTGATCATTTTTGTGAATGAAATCAAGTTGAAACATTCGTCCCACATTTGAGGCTTTTGCAATTATTTTCGAGCCTCTGGATTTATCTCGAATCAAACACATTTTCTTGCCGGATTGACTATCAAAGTCAATTTTCAGGTTGTGATATAGGAGTTGATCAACGAAAGAAGGTTCTTTGTCAACCTGTGGGCATATAGAACATCCGATAGTCTACATTTGCGTGAACCAAGGGGTAGAGAAATGTTTCCAATCCCCTGAACTGTATATGAAGAATCATCTCCCAACGAAACATGATTTTTCGATGGCGTGTCCCTCATTGAAATAAACCAATCTCTGTGGCCGGTCATGTGTCGAGTGGCTCCCGAATCAACATACCGTGACATCACTAGATGATGTGGATGGTTCACTTGATCGAGCAAAGTGAACAAGAAGTCTTCATTGTCTCGATCGATTCTTGTTGCTCAAAGCAATATTACCTCACTGGTGGGGTCTTCTTTTCCAGTTCCCCTTTTTCTCGCCCGTGATAGTTGTTTTGAATGACCCTTGTAAGTTTGTTGTTGTTGAGGTCCGTAATTGCTTGATGAACCTTTCTTATATGTGTTAAACCAACATTCTTTGCAAGTCATGTCCTCTTTACAAATTGGACATCGCTTCTTCTCGTTGATTGTCCCCATGATACTGATTCTGATGTGGGGACTTCTGATAGGATTTAGGTTTTCCTTTACCTTTTCCTTTCCATTTTTGATGTGAAGACAGTGCCTGCTCCTCTTCATCATCCTTGTTGTGCATTGCTTCCTCTCTGTCATAAAGAGTTTACTAGCTTGTCAAAACTAATTGTTGTATCTCGACAAGTTTAGAGTTGTGACAAAAATGTGGTAAGAAGAGGGAAGAGCTCTCGAACAATGGGAATGAGAGATTCATCTTTGACCTCTTCTCCTAGGGCTAGAAGTAAAGCCCTCAACTCGCAACTCTTCTTAGAAGGCTTCAATTTTCTCATTCTATTTGAATTTCAATGTATGTAATCGACTGCAAATTGAGTATGACATTCTTGTTTTGGCCTCATATATTGTGCTCACTTATCCCAAGCTTCTTTTGCTGATGTGGCATCTCGAATGTGGACTTGCACATCGTTGGACACTCCAAACAAAATGATGAGTTTTGCTTTCTAATCTGCTTCTATCAAATTTTCATTGTTGTGTTGCATCCGTTAGTGATCTGGTTAGAGTACCAACCACAACAAAGTTAGATTTCTTCAAACTCAAGTTGTGTTTTTATTTTTATCTTCCAAGCAAAGATAGTTGCTTTCCTCCGAGCAATTGTGAATCCTAAGAAAAATTTGGGGGCATTGGTGCCCATTTTGCAGAGATCACCGATGTGGTTTGGCTCTTATCACCTGTATAAGGTCTCCCAATCTATATACCGTTAGTCCGATATATCGAACCTTTCTATATACGCACCCTTCCGATATACCCATCGGCAGACGTGGAAGAAGCTCGCCTTTTCTATATACCCATGCAGATGTGAAAGAGGTGTTAACGCACGTGAAAGAATTCGATACGTGGTACCAAGACAAGATCGATGGGGTCTCGTGTGATTATTGACACCGCTCAAAGAAATATCCTCATACGCACGCGTAACTTCGCTATATACTTGGATAATTTCTCTATCCGGATTTATGTCTTGCAATCGCTCACGCACGGATGGGATGGTTCATATTGTGTGCACTGTGACCTTATTACTCCCCTCGTCGATTTATAGGGACGATGCCAGACGACGTTGTTGCAGCTATATTAGGTGTTAATGCAGTAGTAGTCGCGACGGCTTCACCCGTAAGCGCTTCCCAGAGGCACTGTATATACCGAATGCTGCGAATGAGATCTAGGATCTCGTGAGTGTTACGTAACCAATTTTACTGCTTTTAATTACAATTCTACCGCCGAAAGCAAAGATTACAAAGTTTTAGCTGACTACATACCTGCAAATTAGTACAATATACAATACAATAATTTGAATAACAGCAAAAATTTCAGCCTGGGTCCCGTGACCTCCTGAGCCCAAAATGCTAAAAATTGCAAAAAAATAGCTGAAAATGCAATTTTTAGGTGGGTCTCCTTTTGCAAAAAATGTCTGGAATGAGAAAACAGACCAGATAGGAGAAATTTTTTTTTACCCTAAGTTAGGGATTTCTCCGCTAAATTTAGTTAGTCTGTAACTAAATTCAAAAAAGCCTGCTAAATTTAGCAGTTCCGCCAGAATTTCCGCCAGATGCAAAAGGAGAGTTTTTGAGTGTTTTTTGTGGGATTTGATCCTCAAACCTCTCACTCCCAAGGCACATGCACTAACCAACTTGCCCACTTGGGGCGCTTGGACTATGAAAGGAAGGAATTTGTATTTATTGACAAGTAAATGGACTTACCTCTTGGAAAATGAATGCCACGTGGCGCATGCTGGTGAAGAGGCGTTTTTAGGGTTGTCTTTGCCTAAAAAATGGATCTGAAGCTTTTCTTTTCACCTCCACGCCTTTGTATTCTCCTATGGCCGCATTTTTTTCCTTTCCACGCACTGATTCATGTACAGGCCGCATTTTTTGGTGTTTGGGCGCAGATCTTCCTCCTGGGCCACATTTTTTTCCTTTGCACGCACTGTACAGACTACTTTTGCTGTATTTTTTGCCTTGGCACTGTGTTTTATTGCCTGGGGGCGTGTTTTTTGCTTGGGCACGTTTTTCCCTTCCTTGGCCGCGTTTCTTCCTGCCTGGCCGCGTTTTTAAATGAATGTGCTTGTTGTTTGCTTGCTGTTTGCTTGTACAGGTCGATGGAGGCTCAAATGGCGTGGTTTTTGCTTAAACACAACGTTTCCTTGATGCAGCCGCCACAGGTTCAAAGAAAAACGTGGAGGACTGGCCGCTGACCATATGAGGTCGATTTTGCTCACAAAAACGTTTTTCCTTTATGCAGGCCGCTTTTCCTCTTCTTTCGACTGTATATTTTGCAGCTTGGGTGCCTCCTTTTTTTTATTTTCTTTGCTCTGTTTGATTCTTGATCACTGCAGGTACATATACAGACCTCCAAAACAAGCCAAGCAAATTCCAAATACAGTAAAACAAAACCCTTATTGGGAAATTTTTTTTATTATTATTATCAATACTGAGTAATTTTTGCCCAGTGCTGAAAGCGCCAAAGGTAAAAAAATTGCCTTCCAAACACCTGGAAGGAACAGGAGGATGTGGGGGAGGCAGGGATGGGGCTGGGAGTTTGCACGAGGCTGCACAGGCTCTCAAATGCTGCAAACACGTCTCCAATCTCCTCTCTCTCTCTCACGCATTCTCTCTTCCACACCTTCACAGGGCCAGAATTTCACTCTGGTACCAAATGTAGATTGAGAAACAGGGACGGAAGCCTGTGTTATTTTATTAATCTCAATCAAGTAAAAAAGTACAGAGGATGGGCTGCAATATTTATAGATATTGCACAGCCAAATACATCCGGGAAAATGAGTTGCACAGGTGCAACCAAAAACCAGAATAAACAAGCTTCCAAATCACCCGGGAAGCAACAATTACATAAAAACAAATATATTGTTGAAAACAATATAACAATGTGTATACAGACAAATATGGTTGATTAACCATATAACAATATAACCATTCATTATTTAATTAATAAAATTAATTAAATAATCTAACTATGCATAATTAATATTTAGGATAATAAAATTTATCCTAACAGAAACACTAATTTTATACATTTTGAAATAAAGCAAGACATAAATTGGTCCAAGATTGACATAGATTAATTCAAAATTGATTAGATTTATCAAACAGGGAAAGTTTCTTTGAAACAGGTCTCAAAGCTTGTCAATGGATGTAAACTTGTAGCTAGCTTGATGTGATTTAAATATAAAACATAGGAAACTAATAGGTTTCTTAGATTGGTCTCTCAAGAAGATGGGCTCTCTCAAATTTTCTCTTGAGAATTTGACCCCGACCCTTTGCAAGAGTATTCTCATTGCATTTATAAATTTCACTTGCTCAATTTCCTCCCCAAAAATAATAATATTTGAGGAACCTTTTTTGCTACCAATTTGCCTCGTAAAGCAACGTTTAACAAATTCATACCCGTAAGATGCCGTGGAAAAATTATGAACTCGATCATGTTTCTTAAGCCCTCAACTAATAACTAGGATGCCATGCCGCAACTTTTTTGATAGTCCTTCTAATCATTCTCTTTATTTTGTCATGTGATAAATCCCCATTTTAATAATTTTTTAGAGGCTCTGTATAGTTGGATCTAACAGGTAATCCTTTTCACCCTCGAGGAAACACCTTTTTCATATTTTACGCCTCTAACCTCCATCATTTCATCATTTTCCCATTATTTCCTCTACAACTCGCCGCACATCCATTTTCTCTCGTAATTCATTTTATTGCAAGTGCTCGAGAAATTCCAACTTAAAAATATCAACCTTAATAATCCTTGGACTCACAAATTAAGTTCTAAATCCATTCAGTGGCACTTTGTAGACAAAATAACAAGGAATTTCATCAAAAATGATGAAAAATAGTGTGTATTCACATCTTTAGGAGTCTCGAAGAAAAAAAAGGCGGAAAAAGATGCAATGCACAACAACCATTTATTATTTCCCTTCTCAACTTAAGATTAGATCAGTTCACACGTTTCCTTAGTGTAATCGTAAAGGTGAGGTATAGAGGCAAGTTTCCAAACAAGCGCAGTCTTCCACATGATCTAGGCCCAAGAAAAATGCCTTTTGGCCTTTGAAAAGTGTCATTATAAAAGGAGCCAGTGGAAGCCTCCACGTGTCACCTTAGTGCACCTTTGGTATGGTCCTCAAAAGTGAAGACCCTAAACAAGTGTGGGCTCACCACGTGTCTCGTCTAGTAGAGTTGTTGAAAACATCTAAGGATCAATGGAAGGCACCATGTTTCTAGGGTCCGAGAAAGTTTCATCGACCATTGAAAAGTCCAAGCAAGGGTAGAGTGAGTGGAAAACTCCAAGTGTTCTCCTGGCACTTCTTCAAAATAAAATTTAGGGTAGATCCCCAAACAGCACTGAGTCCCTCCATGTGTCCCAGTGCCTTCAAAAAGTTTCTTGAAAAGTTTAAGTGTAAAGAGGATTTGGCGAAGCCTCCACATGTCTCTCTGGCGCAACTTTGAGATGGTCCCCAAAAATAAAGAGTCTAAGTTTGGGCAGGTAGCGAAAACCTCCACGTGTCTCCCGATGAACTCTAAGGTCAAACACCAACGGGGAAAATTTTCGATGAGCTCCGGCCCTCCACGTGGACAATCTTTGAGTTGAAGCCAAACTTAGATTTTTCAAAGTGCCTTACCGAAATGTATCTAATCAAAAAGGGCCACACTTCCACATGATGATGAGATATATATTTGATAGGGAAAACACACCTGTCAAACCATAAAATGAAGGGAAATCACCATTAGACCGAAAATGAGTCTTTGTTTAAGGACAGAGAATTTGGAATTGATATAAGGCCTAAATGTGATCCACCGAGCCACATCCAATCAAAGAGGACAATTTTTCCACAGTGTATTGGGACAAAATTGATAGGAAAACAAAGCGTGGATCTGGAAAATGGAAGGAAGGAAAAACCCGATTTTATGCCCAAGTTACAGATTATTTCACATGGATGAGAGGAACGAAAAAAAAAATCTGGATTTAAAATGATCCTCGACCAAAGGAAAGGAATGATCATGGCAAACAAATAAAGGACAGAGCTTTCACACATCAACACAAGGATATAGAAAATACGAAAGATCCCACAAACTAAAGAATTTCAAGGAAAAACGGGGTGAGATCAAATTGAGCACCAACAAGTTGATTAGAAGTTTTGACCATTTATAGAGATTTTTGATTTTTATTGAAATGTATTAAAGGAGGAAAAGTTATATTCCTAAATGATCTTGATGTTGTTGACATGAAATATGTCAGTAATGCATAGTTTTGTAAGATGTGTATTTTATTTTGATGAATTGAAAATACTGAAGTTACTTAAATTGATTAAGTCTATTATCTTGTTCATAATAAGAAGGAAAATCTATAACCATATCCTTGATGTTGTCATTCATATTTGATTGGATCCTTATATTTGATGTCATTGAAGTGGTTGGATGAATGGGAATTAGTACAATTTCCCTTACTTTAATGCAACTTATTAAGTTGTATGTATTGATGTTCTTTACTTAATCTTGTATGGTTTATTATGATGTTATGAATGTATATTTATAATATCAGGATGTGTGAATTGGATATGGGTATGATAAATCTTAATACTTAACCATAATAAGGAAGGTTCTCCTCCTCTCAAAAGGATATAAGATAAATGAATGGTATATAAGCTCAATAACCATTTAGAATTCATAATTATGAACTATTTTATATCAAAACCTGTTTTGGTTCTTATACATTCCTTGAATGGTAGAGACACAATAATTAAATCTTCTTATAGATGTTGATTCTATTTTTGATTAATTGCATGTTAAGAAAAAAATTAATTGAACATAAAGAAATCATTAGTCTATGAAGTTACATATTAGTTAACCAACTCAAATAGGGATGGAAACCTTTAAGGTTGTTGGAATTAGGGTTATGTAAGGTTATTGTAATCGAATCTTAATCCTAAACTAATTATGTGGAAATTACCTCTTTGAGGTGTGTACGTCATGATGAAGTAGTTATGTCGAATGTTGATGCATGCCAACCACTGAAATTGTACCTTTGTGAAGACTTGGGTTTTCATGAGGATAGAGGGTTCCATTTGACATGTTACAACACCATTCAAAGCATTGGTTCTTCTAGACCTACCCAAATTTGGACTTGAACTTAGTTTCTCTCTAGGTCAAATTAAAGTTATGATTTAGCATGGAATCGACTCACAATGACTTAGGATAACTAGGCACATCCAATCAACTTAGGTTGATTGGGTATGTCTATATACCGTAGGTCATCACGAGTGATTCCTCTGCTCTAAATTATGTCACTAACCTACGTTAGGGTCAAACCTTGGACAAGTGGACTGAATGAAGTCAATTTAGACCATTCTAGATAATAGATGAGTGGGGTGAAGGATGTATTCTGATTAGACGAGTATGTCATCTAGGAATAGTAAAATGAATAGTATGTTGGAAATCTTTGGCCAAAGTATCGCAAGTTCGATTGTGTTGTCCTATGTCACCTAGTTTGAGAAATGTGATTTAGAGATGAATTTGGTAACAAATATTAGGATAGATTTCATAAAAAGAACACTCATTACACGAGAATAGGATAAGAGAACTAAGTATGCATAGTATACCCAAAGTATACAATACTTAAGTTAACATGAGAGATCGGTTGTTAATCGAGCCATGACATGAGAGATTGGTAGCTCATGAGTCATTTACGGTTGCATATGGTTATCTGTTATGAGATTGATTGGCATGGAATGTGTGTTCTAAGTTATGATAATTTAGAGAACAGATAACGTTATGTATAAAAAAATTTAAAATTCCCTTATTTCTAAAGTCTTAAAATGGGAATGTTACACCTAAAGGAGATATTGTATTTACCCCACATAGAATTCCCGCATCGATCACCCTATAAAACAAAAGCAAAAATAAAAATATAACTTTTTCATCATGAAAGTGCCTATTTTAATCTTGGGTATGTTGTAGAAGAGGAATGTGTTTCACACCAAGTTATGCTAAAACAACCTCTCTTACCTCACTACCTTTGCTCTCTAATATTCTTCCTACTAAGGATGTGCCAAAATGTGACATTTTGTGATCATGTGGCCTTCTTCTCCTTAGACGATCAGTCAATTATGCACTTCCTTTAGGGTTTTATGTTCATAAGCCAATATTTAGTATGATAGACTCGTAATGGTTCTTATCAATTAGGTGGATTTTTGTCTACTTTTACCATTCACCTATTTTATTACTTATTTATCCTCCTTCATAGAACCGCAGGACCTTCAAAATGTACATTATGGGAAATCCTCTTCAGGAAAATCCCCATATCTATTCACCATAGCCAACAACCATGCCTATTCGACCTAAATTCAACCATGCCTATTCGACCTAAATTCAACCATGCCTATATGACCTAAACTCAACCATGCCTAAATGACCTAGACTCAATCATGCTTAAAATATACCAACTCATTCATCTATCATCATCCTATTCTTCCCTAGATTATGGGAGAACTACATTGTCCTAATGCCCTTTTCACTTTGGCGCTATGTAGGCAACACTCCAAGGATATGGGGCCCTTAGAGGTTAGCTCGGCCACCTTTCCCCTAACCAATTTTCCCCCTTTTTTATTCACATTCTACCTTAGTTAGTTTCCATTTTACATAAAACTAGGAATTAAAAAATCATAAAAACATACATACCTACCATTTTATAACATCAACCATATCATACATCAATCATTTCACATTTCCATGATATCAAATATTTGGAAATTTACACCACAACATACATATACATCATCATTTATTTTCCATACTACCAATAACTTGGAAATTAAATCAAACGCAAAAACATGACCAAACCATGCCTATACCTTAACTCCACCATGCCTATATGACCTTGAATCCACCATGCCTAACTAACCTAAACTCAACCATGCCTAAATGACCTAGACTCCACCATGTCTAAACCTAACTCCATCATTCCTAAATCATCTAAACTCCACCATGCCTATACCCTGACTCCACCATGCCTACATAACCTCGAATCTATAATGTGTAATTCAAATATTTTCCATAATACATAATAACAATTGAAATTAAAAATGAGTACTTCATCCATCCAGTCAATATCTTCAACTATATAATGGGAGTGTCTATGCATCAATACATATATATATATACGAGATATAAATAAATATCAGTATCATTATCTCAAAACTCTCATGTAAAATCTCACATCTTCACCATGCAAACTGGTATATATATAAAAAATCAAAATAATGGTACACTATCACGTACAGTGACCACTCACCCCCACCTGAGG
Source organism: Taxus wallichiana var. yunnanensis (assembly GCA_018340775.1). Taxonomy (NCBI): domain Eukaryota; kingdom Viridiplantae; phylum Streptophyta; class Pinopsida; order Cupressales; family Taxaceae; genus Taxus; species Taxus wallichiana. The sequence continues at coordinate 354,668,056 of CM031240.1, read as the reverse complement.
CCCTCCTCTCTAGTCTCACCTGTCTCCTCCTGTTGGCCTTCTCTTGGGCCCAGTCTCTAAGAACTAGTAACCTCACCATGTCCCTCGTCTCGGGGTTGATGACCCTTGGTGATACAAGAACCGTGAATCCTAGATCTAGTTTGCTCACTCACGGCATATGATGACACATAAATCCTGCAGTGGCTAGATGGTCTTGATAATAGCAAGTCTTGTTGGGGCATCCCTAAATCTTACCATAGATATGGTCTAGGGTGGTTACACTTTGTCCTAACTACCCCTTGTAAAATCTTCTAGACAAAGAGTGTACCCTATCCTTGTGTAGGTTCAAGGTTCTTGGACTATTGGACCCTATCCCTATTAATATGTTGGTACCTTTACTGACTACGGGCCTCGTAGGCCACAACATATGCCTGCGTAGTGGCCAACTAGCCATCTTATCCAACCACCATTGCTCTATAAGGTGGCTACCGCACTCCATCCCTATCTCCACCTTGTATGGGAGCTCGTGTGCCTATGCTACTTTGACTTGTAGGATCATCACCGTGCCTTTGAACTGCATCAGTTTTCCCTACAACTCTGTAATTTATTCTTGTCGGTTGACCACCGACCTGTAATGTATCCCTTTGTACTATGACTGCCGCTAAATCGGGATGCCCTTTCCTTGATGATGTCACTCGTAGTTTGTGCCACCCATAACCTGCTCTGTATCCATTAGTGAAACCCATACCATCAATTTGTCTATCTAGCACCTACTCTTCTGTCCCATGGGAACACTCGGACATGGTGGAGACATGGTTCTCTCCATGTCATCTCTATAGTACTATGGGAAAGGTGGGGGCACATCTTGCCATAATATAAACTATCATCCGATCCTATCCACATGTATCATCTCATTCTCCTCGACACGCTGCACCTATATCTATCTCAGTAGCTTAAGATTCTTTAACTCCTCATCCATGCCTCTATAGGAGAAATAATCAACATATGGCTGCCACATGATATCTACCACTGGTAGGCCATCCAATAGCCTCCGTAGTATATAACATCATATGTGGCCCTGACCACTCTTGGTTATGCCCCGGCCGATACCCATCTCCTGAACCCTACTCTATACAATCCATACCCAACCAGTCCTATCATGGTAACCTAACTAGATGCACACACACAATGTGCTCAAACACCCATAATGTAACAAGAATGTGCAACACATACCAAATCTCCTCAACCTACCATAGGCCCATAGCTCCCTATACAATTGGACTAGAAAAGTTGGTGCCCAAGCAAAGTAGACCCACTCCTCGATCATGTCCTATAGCACCCCATTAGTGCTTATGGGAATCTCCCACCCTCAAAATCTAGGAGAGAAAAATAACCTACTGCCACCATCATCAGAACTGATAGCCTGGTCTCCTGTGGGTAGGCCGCATACATGTCCCCATAGCTCAAACTTGCACTGTGATAGCTCAATAGTCCCATCACCTCACCGAATACCGCCAATATTAGCTCCACTGATGCCTTAGATGAAATCGAGTACACTAGCTCCCCCAAAATAGGAAGTTGTAGGATCCTATACATGTCCTCTAATGTGATGGTCATCTCACCCATTAGTAAATGAAAGGTATTGGTCATTGAGTCCCATCTATCGATGAGAGTGACCATCAAGCTATGATCTTGGGCTATACATCTATAGCGCTTGATCAAACTGAGTCCCACATCCACTATGTGCTCCCACTCCTCTCGCTACCATGCTCACCCACATCCATACCAGTAGGGATGGTACTTTGCCTCTCATCCTCAGCTGATCTCTCACCTACATCATCCAAAACAACATTGTCAAGTCATGACCCTCTCAAATTACCCATTCCTTAAAACCCCAACTGACCTCATACTTCACCATTTTTTCCCACATCATACCTAAAACCATCACTCATACCTACCCCTCACCTAGTTTCTAATACCTAACCCTCTACCTAATTCACCTAAAAACTTATTGTCTCCTTTATCATACTTACTTGAATTCCCTAGGCCATTTCACCTACATACCTATCACACACCTACAACATGGTGCCTTACACTCTTCCACCTACACTAACCTTCACCATACCCTTGCCTCACTTGTTTAACTTTCCCAACTACCTTTGTGTTACCCTAGTCACTTTTTATAGTGATCGACATCGATGCCTCAACCGATACTGGTCACTTTGACCGGTGTTGGTCACCCTTTATCCGACTGATGCTAGAAAAACACAACCAATATTGGCCAACCCTTGACTGACGTCGGTCACTATTGCAGCTACAAAAACCAAAACCCCCATCCCCCATTATCAAAAATTACCCAAAACAACCTAAACACCTACCCTAACCCACCCAAACCTATCATACCTTCATTACCAACCCTATTTAAGCTACATTTGACCCTCCCACCCCCGTTTTATTCATTTTAACCATATTTTCAAAATTAAATTTCTACCCAAACTTAACATGCAATAAAAATCCATTTCAATCTCTTCAACTCAATTGAAAGATTCGGATAGTCTGCTAACTCTACCCAGTGTCATCTCCGCAGTGGTACCTCTAGTATCCGTATCGATGGTCCTTCCGCTCCCTCTCCCACCTCCTTCATGCCAAAATCCAACCACACACCTCCCAACCAATCAAATATCTCAATTGATATCATGGACCTACCTATCAAATGCTAATCACCTATTAGTCACTCACCAACTCAACTCGAGACCTCTTCATGTCACTTTTCCACTTTCCACTTCTTCTCTATCATTTTCCACAAATGGAAAAGAAACAAATGAATCCAGTAAAACACATATTTTTCCTTTTAGCCCCAAATCAACATGATTGACATCGGTCATGTCATGCCCTAGCCAATTGATGTTGATTAATCTCTAACAAAGCATCGATCGCCCATCATAGTTGTTTTACCCATACTAAGCCCAATTTTCCTAACAACATTATTGATCCAACAACTTTTACCCTTACCAACACCTATTATACCTTACCCGTAAGCCTAACTTACCAGTACATTTCCTTGATTACATTTTGGGACATGTTATTTACCTATAGCTCAGCCCTATTTGTTCCCTAACCTACATTCCACGACCCGAAGCGCCTTTTGTGACATTTGAATTTGTGTACTCATTATACCCTACAATTTTGTTACCCATGTTGTTTAGTCTAATGACCATACCTTGACTAATGATGTTATGTTTATCCCGACCATACCTTTGGTGCCATAGAACAAAACCTATTACCCATTCCTACACTTGACCTGGTTTTCTTCATGACCATATCCTATATCTTGGATACCCGAATCACATCAACGTCATTTGTATAAACATATCAATCCTTTGACAATGTAGAGTTTTCAAGCTCTTCCACCGGTATTGTATCACAATCTAAGCATTTTCTTGTGTTTGATTGCCATTACCTATTACCGACCCGACCATTACCCTTACCTACACCCCATCCACCCTTGTTTTTTATTAACAACTTGTTTATCAAACCACTCATCATTGTTGCCTCAACTTCAATAGTTCCTGGTTTGAGGGGGGATCACCTTCACTCCTACCTAGGCCAACCCCACTCTCACCTATATTTGGGGAAACCACTTTTGTTTTTGTCAGCATCACTTACCAAATACAAGATACGTGACAAAAAAAGGCCAAATGTAGACACCAAATTTGGTTCACACTCCCCTTGGTCCCTTTAAATTAATTAAGCACAACATCGACCCATTCTTAATTATTCACCTTCACATTATTAATTAATTTAATTATTTGAATTAAATTAATTTCACCCTCAAACCTCCACCTCACCCCTGGACTCATTCTATGGTCATTTAACTCACAATGACCAAGTCATCACTCTCAACATTGAGTCACCACTCCCGGTGTTGAGTCACAACTTGACCTAACAAACTAAGACTTCTCCCTAAACCTAATTGGAATTCTTCTATGACCTTCCTACCTTTTTTAATGAGAACTCCACTTTCCTAAGTAGACTCAATCAGAAAGCATGCCAAATATGGGAGAATCTACCTATTTTTTTTGTAAAACAAGGCTTTCCATCCTTAATCGACATCGGTTATTCATCGACCGACGCTAGTCACCTAAGCTTGTCATCGTTACTTTATAAACAATTTTACAACATATTACTTGGGTTGGTCATTTTTCAATTTTGGGAGAACTATTGCATTCAAAAATGAATCTAAGCCTCTCAGCATCCAGATGACACAAAATACTCAACCACAAGCCCAAGAAAGAATATGACTCTCATCAAAGGTATTAGAATATTCACAAGCACACTTTGGAAGTATTGTCATGACACTAAACACAGAGTCTCTTCACGGATCAACTACCATCCTCCTTCACCTACTAGATCTACAAATGCAAGTAAGTATACATGATTTTAATCATTTTGTGCTTTCTTAAATTTTAGATCCATTACCTCTTTCATTATACTTTACTTCTCCTTGTATTCCTTTATCTCCACCTTCTCACCAATCCATCAACCCAACCACCTACGAAATTTTGGCTCTCTGTAATTTCCCCCTATGTATTCCCGAGTCTTCTTGGTAATATTACGAACCCAACCACTATCCCTTCATTCTCTATGTAATCACAAAGAAGTTCAAAAAATACTTTTATTTAATTACTACCAAATTTCCCCTACCAACATTGGTCACCTTAACCATCGTCGGTCTCACCTCTGTACCAACATCGTTCACGGATAAACATCGATCCTTGTGTTTTTTTTAAACCTCCACGAAACAACCCATAACTCTACCAGACGTTACCAAATACCCCACTAACCTTACCTAATACCCTTGTGACCTTTCCTAACTAGAAATATACCTTGAATGATGTTAGATTAGTTTTTATTTCACTGTTTTGCTTAATCTAATGTGTTCATAACATTTTGAGATACCTAAATCAAAGTGTTAGCAATAGGATGTTTATTTCTTGTATTTAGTTTCATTAATTTAATAAAAAAATGTGGATTAACAGCCATCTAAGAAGTAGCACACATCCCAAAATTAATGATAGCTAGGAAATCCACTATAATTTACTATTTAATATCATTTGGTGGTCTTGTTTTGTCTCTTTATACAAAGGTTGTTCCTCCTACTCACATTCGGTCTCGATAAAATTCTATAACACACACATACCATCTACATAATCACAAGTATTCCTCCTTGACCATCATCTTATCTATTTTATCACATACTTTGAGGTGAAATAGGAAGATTCCATATTGTGGCTATGTTTTCATGGTTTGAGTCTTACATTTTGGGTTATTAATTTCACACATGAAAACATCTCCATATGAAGATCATCTTATTACCCTTATGTTATTCAAAATCATACTTGAATAGAACTAGATTTAGGATGCTCATACACTTCTTTCTCATATCCCTCTCATGAGAATAGGTGATGTCTTGATCCTACACACATGATGGTCTTGAATGACTCACTAGCATAACTAACTCATTTTTATTTGTTTGTAGAAGATATTTGGACATAATGGTAAAATAAGGATATGATGATAATCAATTCACTAATAGAGCCCTAATCCCTAAACCCTAAACCCTAAGCTCTAAACCTTAAGCCCTAAGCACTTGAGCCCACGAGCCCTAAGCCCTAAACCCTAAATTTAAAACCCTATTTTTACCACCTCGAACCGTAAACCATAAACCTTAACACTAAAACCCTAAATCCTAAACCATAAACACTAAACCCTAAGCCCTAAACCTAAACCCTAAACCACGAGCCCTAAACCTAAACCCTAAAACCTAAACCATGAGCTTTAAACCCTAAGTATTAAATCCTAAACCCTTAGCCATAAGCCCTAAACCCTAAACCCTAATCACTAAGCCCTACACCCTAAACCCTAATCCCTAGTCCCTAAACCCCGAGTGCTAAAAATTGAACCATCAAACATGAACCATCACCCCTAAACCCTAAACCATAATCGTAAAGCGTAAACCGTAAACCATAAACCCTAAACCCTAAACCCTAGGTTGTATACCCTAATCCTTGAGCCATATACCTTAAACCATAAACCTTGATCCTTAAAACCTAAACCCTAAACCACAAACCCAAAATCCAAAACCCTAAGACCTAAACCATGAGCCCTAAACCCTAAATGCTAAAACTTAAACCCTAAGCCTTCAACCCAAAATCCTTAAACCTAAACTTTGAGTTGTAAACCTGAGACCTAAACCTTAACCCATATACCTAAACCATGATCCTTAATCCCTAAACCCTAAACCTTGTTCACTTAACCCCGGACACCGACCACCGAAACCTTAAACCTTAATCGCTAAACACTAAACCATAAACCATAAACCCCAAACCCTTAACCCTAAACATTAAAATCTCATCCCTAAACTATAAACTATAAACCATGATCCCTAAACCTTAAATTTTAAAACCAAAACCATAAACCCTAAGCCTTGAGCCCTAAACCATAAACCCTAATCCCTAAACCCTCAACCCTAAATTGTACACCCTAAACCTTGAACCCTAAACCCTATATCCTAAACCCTTAACCATAAACCATAAACTCTAAACCCTAAATCCTAAACCTTAAAGCCTAATCTCTAAACCTTATTTTTACTACTTGGTACCAAGAAGCCCTAAACCATAAGCCTTAAACCATAAACCCTAAACCATGAGCAAAAACCACGAACTCTAAACCATAAAACCTAAACCCTAAGCCCTAAACCCAAAACCCTATGTTTCATCATTTTCTTTTTTATTGAGATGAAGCAGATAAGGGTGAGGGCCAATGAGGAATACCTATTTTTGATGGTTGGTTGATGGTTATTACTCACATTATGACTTCTCAATCCAATCTTTGTGAGAGCTTCCTTTTGGCTAGGAGGAACTACATGAAATAGGAAACAAGACCAAAAAAAGAAGAGTTTAAAAATATATGACATTAGGAACTTGCTTAGCATACGCCGAGATCTGGAAAGTGTGATACTCTCTAGATGGATCTAAATCCACTTTTAAAACAACCTAATGCAAGAGATAATAAAATTCCTACTATAGTTGATATGATTTAGGTATTTCATTCAAGAAAAATAAGCAAATATAACATAACAGGCTAGGCTATAGTCGGATCTAAAGGGTAGGTAGGTGTCAGGGTACTAGGAATGGTCAAGGTCAAGTTCTCGCATCTTGTTTAGGTCACTTGGTAAAAGGTTATTTGGTTTTGTTATTGGAAAAAGGTATGAAACACGAGATGCATTTCGGTTGGGTATAACCAATGATGGTTTAGAAGGGACAGACGCTAGTCATGGATAACCAGCATTGGTAGGGTTGGTGTGAAAGGAACTTAATAAGATCTAATTATGGGGATTGAACTAGAGCTAAACAGAGATGGAAGGGTGGATGGGGAGGTCTATAAAAGTCTCAGGTATACTTAGAGGTAGGTAGTAGGAGAGAATGGGTGATTTTGTGGTGTGGGTAGAGGAATGGCTGAATCTACAAGTAGGTAGGAGATGGGAAATGGACATGTAAAGTATAAACTAATAACAAAAGTAATAAAGGCTATTATACTGAAATGGACTATGTTGGTAGAAGGTATACTTACTGTGATACATGTTTGATGGTTGAATGGTGATGGAAGTTGATCAGAAGAATGGTGTTTGAGTCCACAACAGTGCTTCTTGGAATGCTTTAGTTAGTGCAATACCTATGGATCTTTCCTGGTGTTGGCTGTGGATGTCTAGGTGCATGAAAAGACTTTGGTTCTACTTGCATATAGCTCTCTTCTCATCTCCTTGATCTCAGAATGTGCCAACCCCAAAAACAAGGTTTCTAAGGTGAATAAATGGTAACTGATGGTATTTTTGGGTTTGACAGGAATCGGTTTGGGGTGAACGGTGTCGGTTAAGGTGAGAATCAGTAGGTTTACCAAAAATAACAGATCATGGCAATCATTTCACCAGATCTGTCTATTCTCCGAGATCAAAGCAATGGAAGTTTCCATTTTCATGAGTGGGAATGTGGTTAGAGGAATAATAGGCATTGATTTTTAATGTTGAACTAATTATTAGCTCATTAAGGTAAGTGGGATCAAGTCTTAGTTAGTTATGGAAACATGTCAAGAATAGGTCTAGGGTGAGGTGGCTAGGTGAGGTGGAAATGATCTTAACTAAAATAATTATGTAATGAATATTGTGAGGATGGGTATTAATTTAATCAAGTTTATTAAATTAATATTAATGTAGGGTAGAAGGGGCCACGGTTAGGTGAATATGTTTGAGTTGGTTATTTGATGAGGGACTAAGGGGAGTGTGACCCAATTTTGGTGTGTACATTTTTCCCCTTTTTGTTGTGTAGCTTGTATTGGTAAGCGTCTTAATGAAAAATAAGATGTGGTTGTGTTAAGTGTAAGTGAATTTGGTGTTGCCCCAAGTGTAGGTGAAGGTAACCCCATCAAACTAGGAACCGATGAGGTGAGAGAAGGAAGCGATGAGTGGTTTGATAAAATAAAGAGGTGCATGGTTTGAGAAAATAGGGTTAGGTGTGAAGGAAGTGATGGTCAAGGGTATGGTGATTGTAAGAGGTAGGGTGGTTGATTAGGTAGAGAATTCAAATGTACACACATGTTGTGAAATGCCAAAAGATACAAGGGTTTCTCAACATAACAAATGTAGGTTAGATAGGGTCATAAAGTTCATTCAATAAAGGGTTGTTGAGGTCCGGTATCCATGGTAAAGGATACGGTCCAGAACTCAATGGGGTAAGATGCAAGAACTCATAAGTGTGGTTCCAAAGTACATCCAAAAGGACAAAAATTCAAGGTTTTTTGCGATAAGGATCATGGCCATAGGAAAGGTAAGGATATTACGATGAGGAAAATAGGTACCATCCTTGTAAGATGCAACGAGTGAGGACATGGGAATATCCACATAATCGTTGGTTACGTAGGTAGGTGTGGGTAGGGTAGGTGGAGGTAAAAATGTGTAATGAGGTAGAGTTCAAAGGTAGTGAGAGTAGAACACATGCACACATATAAAATAAGACATGGTACCAAATTAAAGAGCATGTAAACTTTATAGTGTCCAAGGTCAATAGGTCTATCCAAACAAGGGTTGAAGTGAATCGTCGGTAGCACGGTATAGGATATAGTGTGAAAAGACAATAGGGATCAAGTGTAAGAATGATTAGGTATGTGTCGATACACCAAAGGTCAAGTCAAGATAAAGAGCATGATAATAGGTGAGGTAAGGTCATAAGGTACATCAAGCATGGAGGGTCAACATGTCACAAAGAGTGGTTCAGAGCTAGGTATATAGGGCACAACATGGGAGGTCAAGTGTGGGTAAAAATAAGGTGTGGTGTAGGTAAGGCCATGAGAGTGGTTGAAATATTCCCCAACTAATTGTGAGGTGGGGTGATAAATGATGAGGTCGGGGAGGATGAGGTGTAGGGTCGTGGTCAACATTAGGTTAGATGAAAAAGGTTGTGAGAAATTATATAAGGTGTAATGGGTTGCCATGGGGTCAACACAGGTAACCGACACCGGTCATGTTTAACCGATGTTGGTCAAGGGGAATCGACCATGGTATGCTAGGGCACATGACTGATGTTGATCTAGGTAAAACTGACATCGGTCAAGTCGGGGAGAGGTTAAAAAAGGAAATTTCTATTTTTGTGGAATCATTTGTAATTTTCCAAATAGGAGAAAATGATAGAGGAGAGAGGAAAAGGTGGAAAGTGACCGAGCAAGATGGAGAAATGAGTTGCGAGCCTCAGTCCACTAGATCTATTTGATCGATTCAATTGGTTGGAGGTGATGAGGTCGGATGGTGATGGTAGAGAATGGAGAGGGATCGGGTGGACCACTAGTGTAGTTTCCCATCGTGCCACCCACAGAGACGATAGCATGAAGAGGTATGATTCAATCCCATTCCTACTTTGGTAGGTATATTTGTGTAGAGAAATCGGGTTAGGGGCAAATAGGTATGTGGGGTGAAAAGGTAAATTTGAATTGGGGATGAAAAATGGGTAAAATAGGAAGGGAGAAGGGTATATTTAGGTCAATGATGGGTGGGGATGAATTCGTGGGGGTTTGGGTAGGGAAGGATAGGTCATGAGGGTAAAATGGTGTGTTTATGAGGAAATAGGGTAGGGTGTTACAGATTTGGTTGTCGTTAAATTCGACCGATGTCGGTCAATGGTTGACTAATGTCGGAGGGAGTCACCAACATCATCAGTAACTCAATGGAGTGACCAATGTCGGTTGTGGGATATCTTGCTCGATCGAGGGTAACTAGTTCGGTCATCATTTGGAGAAAAATGGGCCAAAAATGAGATAGGGTGGGTGGGTGAGGTAGGTAATGGTAGAAGAAGATGTTGTTGATGGGAAAAAAGAAGCTTGGGTAAGAGGTTTAAATAGGTATGGTTGAGGGGTGTGAAATTGAGGTGGGGGAAAGGTACATGGTTAGGGTTGGGGTAGGTAGACAGGTCGTGTGATAAGAGGGTAATTTGCATGAAGGAAAATAGGTAGGGTAATAGGTATAGGTGGGGTGTCAAGAGTGATTGCAGGTATGGTTTTAATAATGTGATGGTTTTTGGATGTAGGTGAGAGATCAACTGTGGATGCGAGATAGGGTACCACTTCTATTACAATATGTTTGAGGGGATGTGACCAATGTGGAGTCGAGGCACGTGACCGATGTGGGTTGAATTGGGATTTGACGTTATAGGAGTATAGATCATGATCCGAGTTTTATGGTCATTCTAATCGATAGATGGGATTGCATGACCAACACATTCCATTTGCTGATAGGTGAGATGATCATCACCTTGGAGGATGTTTACAATATTTTACACTGTTGATAGTAGGGACGTAGATATATTATATTTCTTCAGAGGAATCGTGAGGAACTGATGTTGATAGTATCTAGAGAGGGGATGGCGAGATGAGGTTTCATAGTGCTAGCCTAAGCTATGGAGAGATGTACATGGCCCATCCTAAGGAGATGAGGCTAGTGGTCTTGATTATGGAGGTAGTGTGTTACTTGCACTACTTCATGCAGAGGGTGGGAGATTCCCATGAGAACTAATGGGAGTCCTTCATGATATGATGGAGGAGAGGACCTACTTTTCCTAGGCACTAGCCTACTTGGTACAACTATACAGGGAGCTATGGGCCTATGGGAGGCTACGGAGGTTTAGCTTATGCTACATGTTTCTTCTTCATTGTTGGGCATATGAGCACATTGTGTGTGTTCATTCGATTGGTTTTCCCTAGCTTGATGCATTTGAGCTAGGTATGGTCTAGGTTGGTTATAGGTGGTGGGTTCTATTGGTGGGGTACAGGGGCTAGGGCTATGCATGATGTAGCCTACTACAAGGTAGATACTAGAGGGGTTATCTAGGGTAGACATCATTTGGAGGTCATATGTGGGCTTCCCATCATATAGGAAGATGGCCATAGAGTTAGATGAGCTATAGTTACTCTGATGGATAGAGGGGCCATGTGAAGGAGATTATAAGAGGATACCCATTGACAGGGGTGACAGTAGTTTAAGTTTTTACAGGATGTACCTCCACCATTCCCATAGTATAGGAGGGATGATGTGGAGAGGCCTATGCCTCTACCACATTTGGCATGTGATGTCTACAAGGCAAGAGGAGTAGGTGGTAGAATGGAGGATTGATGATGTTTAGGTGATGAAAGATACGAGATAGTTGTGGGCTGCACATTTATGAGCAAAGATCGCCAAGGCCAGAAAGCCATATTTAGCCATCATCATAGTGCGAGAGGATGCCCTACAAGGGGTGTGGCTACTCTCCCTGATTACATAGTTAGGGATGGTGCACGGGCAATTGATAGGTTCAGAGGCACATGTTTCCACTTTGCGAGCACATAGGTGGTCACTCTATAAGCCCATGTAGTGTAGGGACACCCTGCACAGGGGTGGAGATGGGGATGGGGTACATGTGGTCACCCTATAACCATAGGTCACATGTTTATAGGTATTGTTGGCCATGGCATAGGCATAGGTTATGGCCCTTCATGCCCATATACTGAGGCATAGGGTCATAAAGGTGATGGAACCACCACAGCACGGGGATAGGGTCCTACTTGGTAAGGTAGGGGTGGGATAGGGTCCCTCATAATAGTTAATTGTGGGATGGGATCCACGAGAGATAGGTACAAGTGATACCGATGACACCTTCACATACTATAATGATGGCTTAGTTCAGGATACCTTGGGTGAGGTAACGATACTATCGGGACCACTTGATGGTTGTAGGGATAGATGAACCCTACTATGCGAGTATAGAGCATAGCATGCCTTGATTGAGAGGACCAGGTCTCATACACATAGTGTAGGGAGTTCATGGGGCCTGGTGGAGCCCTGGGATAGGGTCAGGGTGAGACTACCAGTGCATGGAGGCCAGCTCAGGTGAGGGGCCATCAAAGGGTAGATCGAGGTGAGGTGGAGAGAGGTTGGCAGGGCACCCCACTAGAGGGGAGATGGAGGAGATTGATGAGACATGGATGGATATCAGGTGGGGTGATGATTAGTCACCATTTATGATCAATGTATCGTGTTTTTGACACATTTTTGATATATATACCAGTGTGCATGCTGAAGATAGTGATGATGTACATGAGAGTTTTGTTTTGATATTTTTTTATCATATATCAGCCTGCGTGTCGAAGATGGTGAGGTTGTGTATGAGAGTTGTTGAGATACCTAAATTTATTTGTATCCATGTACACATGTATTTATATATAGACTCTTATAGATGATGGTATGTATAGTATGGATGGTGTATTTTATTTTAATTTCTATTATTATGTGTGTATGTGATGGAAACTAGGTGAATTAGGCATGATGGAGTTAGGTCGGTGTAGGCATGATTGAGTCAGGTAGGTGTAGGCATGATTGAGTTAGGTTGGTTTAGGCATGATGGAGTCAGGTTGGTTTAGGCATGATTGAGTGTCCAAGTTGTAGGTGACATGGGGGACAAATGGTGATGTATATACAGGTTATGGCTTAAATTCCCAAATATGTGCTATAATGGAAATGTGAAAATGATAAATGAATGATTTGATGATGTGATAAAAATGTGTATTAATTGATGCTTGTTTGGTTTAATTTCTAGTTATTGATATAAAATGGAAACTAACTAGGGTAAAATGTGGATAGGAAAGTGAAAGGGGAATTGGTTAGGGTAAAGAGTGGTCGAGTTAACCTCCAAGGGCCCCATGCCCTCGGAGTGCTTCCTACATAGTCTCAAAGCAAAAGGGACCTCGAGCTGATGTATTTCTCCCATAAACTAGGGTTGATGTTTTTAATAGACTGCTCGATGTGGGAAGTCTATATGGGATGAGTATATGATCTCCTTGAGGTGTTCGTGAAGCTAATCGATGTAGGAAGCTTTTGGATATTTTTATTGGATTTGTGAAATAACTTGATATAGTTGTCCTTCAAATGAGTAGTCTATTTATAGTGGTGGAATTACGGTGAAGAGATGCCCCTTTTGAGGGAGTCATCTTTTTGCTGCAATTTTGACTCAAGGAGTTGCATGCCCTTTTTTTTACATTTAAGTCACAAACAAGACTATAGAGGAAGATTAGGTTCCTATTTAGAAGACAATATTGTAGCACACAACGATTAACTATGAAAAGGTGGTTTTGAGTGATGAATGACCATGGATTCCATCTTGAAGAAGACAAAAATTATTCATGAGAATCATCGCTATGAGTAGAGTCGTGGTACTCATATTAAAGATAAGGCTAAAAGGTGATGGTAATCACATGATTCTTGTTGAGTTGTGGATCCTCAAAAGCAGTAATATGGACGGTGGAAAATGCTCAAGGGATGAGTGATCACATAATGCGAGTAAAGTGATATAGAACTTGATGTCAACAATAAAATGGTCAAAGATGCAAGGTATTGAGGGGCTCAGGTTCAGGTTTACCTTCAAGTGAAGACAAACGATAAGCACCTGATCCATAGGCATGGGTAACGATATAGGGTCCAAGCCAATTAGGAGAAAATTTTCCTCACTTACTTTTATCTTATTTGGTTACATGTTGATTTTATTTCAGGATGAAGTCACCAACCTAAAAGGTTTGTTCATGAACACGTTTTTCATAGGCATGTTTGACAATTTTTTGGTAGATTTGGAGATGGTGAAGAGAATTGAGATGACGTTCATCTAATAAATCAAGTTGTGCCAAACAATCTTGGTAAAAGTCATCGTCATTGAGCATGCCTTGTAGTGAGTTACGAGAGAGATGGAATATAGAATTTGAGAGGTAAGATAGCCTCAGTACCGTAGACCAGAGAAAAAGGTGTGGCAGCAGTCGAAGTGCAAATACTAGTGTGATAATCCCACAAGGAAAAAGTAATGTGTGTATGATAATCCTTCCTAGTATTGGTGACTACCTTCATAAGAATTTTGTTCATGATTTTATTGGCTGATTCGGCTTGGCCATTGGTTTGCGGGTAATAAGGTGATGAGAAACTAATTTGGATGCCAAAAGTGTTGCATTGTTTGCATAGTGTCTTATTTTTCAATTGATTTCCATTATCGGTGATGAGGCGGTGAGGAAGACCTAAGTGATAAATGATGTGATGGTTGATGAATTCACATATTTTGTCATCTTTCATAGAAATGAGGGGATGGATTCTACCCATTTAGTATAATATTGGTAGTGCTTATGATCCATTGATGGTGTTGTGAAGAATGGGGTTGATCTCATCGACAAGATATAAACCCCATTGAGAGAAAGGCCAAAGGTCTCATGCAACCCTGTAAGGAATGACTATGTGTGTGATGGAGATTAGCATTTCATGTCCAGCGGTGAGATCAATCTGGTTGGGAAATGCCACGATAAGGGGAAATCATCTTTGGGACAAGCTAGGTTAAGGTCATGGAAGTCTATGTAAATGTAGAGTCCCCCTGTCACCTTTGTGATAGGAATGATGTTAGAAATCCGTTAGGGATAGTCAATGGGTAGGATGAAGAAACCGAGAGAAGGCGTTGAAGCTCTTTCTAAATAGAAGAGCAATACGAGGATGCATTTTCTGTAGCTTTTGTTTTATGGGTTTGGCATTAAGAATGGTTACGATATTGTGGACCATGATTTTGGGTCAATACTAGGAATATTAGCATAAGACCAGAAAATGCGTTGCTATGGTCCTCGAAGGCAAGAGGCGAATGCCTCTATTGATTGAGTGTCTAAGGATTGGTCAATCATTAGAATGTGTGGGTCATCCTAAGTGTTAATTTTGATTTTGATGGTCAATTCATTCAACATGGTTTACATCTCGGAAGTTGTAAAGACTCGATGAATATAAGAATCTTCGTACTCAAGGTAAGTGAGGATGGATTAATCATCCTGACATCAAACAACATTAATAGAAGGTATATCATCATCGATCATGTTAGGATACAGGAATGGGAGAGAAGAGGGAGCCTCGCCATTGTGTTGATAGGTTAGAGGTCCCAAGGAAATGGTTTTTATGGAAAAAAGTTAGCAGGAATAGATTCGGGGATCTATGGACTCCGTGGGGTGAAGATGGTAATGGTAATGTGGGTGAATGAGGTGGGGAAGGTGTTTCATTCGAATGAGGTTGACGTGAGCCTTCTTTGGAAGTGGTGCATTAAAAATAATTCCCTACGCTTATTGTGTTTACGAGAGCTATCGGGAATGATAGTATGGTGGCCCTATTTTTAAAAGCCAAAACCAAATCCTTTCCATGCGCACTTGATGGAGGAAAGTGTGAGTGAAGCGCAGCTAGTAAGGGAATGTAAGTCGGATGAAAATGGTTGGGTTTGGGATAGGGGTTGGGTTTATAAGTGACAATATCAGGTCCCCCATATGTTAGATTAGTCCAAAGGTGGGGAGGGCCATAAGGAAAAACTTCACCTATGTAGATGAAATAACTAGGATGTTGACACAAGTTCCCATACTCTTGTGGGGTGAGGAAAATGTTGATATTGTATAGGTGGTATTCCCCAGTGAGGCATTGAAAAAACCTTCTAAGAGATCAAGTACTTGATATGTGGGTAGTGAGGATAAATGACTCGCTAGAATATGGGGAAATAGGTGAGTTAGTGGTAGAAGTCGTAGTGGCAATAGGGATAGCAAGGTTAAATGTGGAAAGGTTGTGGCAAAGATAGGTGGATGGGCCTATAGGTGAAGGTGAAGTGGGGATAGTGGCGGGTACCTTGACTGGTACAAGAAAATCATTGGGCTTGTATAACATGTTATAGGTCTTAAATGGCAACGGGTCAAGTAGGGGATGGTTTAATTATGTTCCTTGTGTTCAAATTTGAGGCATCGGTGTAAAATCGAAAGGAAACAACCCATGGCATGGATCCAAGGTCGGCCGAGCAACAATTTATAATGGAACTCGTGCCTTCTAGGACATAGAAAAGTTCTGGGACAATGCGGGGACCCATGTAGACATGGAGAACGATTGTACCTAGGGTAGAGGTCATGCCGTCATTAAAGGAGCATAGCATAACTAAGTTTCCATACATGTAATTGGAAGGTATTTACATTTGGTTATATGCATGGGAGGATATGATGTTAATACTAGCACCACCATTGATCATAATGCGTCGTATGCGTATATTATCGATAAATACGGAGATGAAAAGAGTGGGGTCGGGGTCATCAGATTGGAAGGGAGTGATCTCTTCATCTGAAAAGTTGAGGGCAGCTACTTGGCAAGTAGGTGGAGGCGTAGAGGAAGGTGATGACCTAGTGAGAGAGGAAACATGGTGAGGGATAGTGATGGAGGCTATGAGTGTGGGGTCATTTGGTAAAACATCAATAGATTGAAGCACCTCCATGATGGCTTTGCAATGTGACTCAAGGTTTGGACGAGGTCATATAAATACATTTTGAGGGGGATTGGTGTAGTTGTTTTAGCATTGTGTGATGAGTGACCCCATTATAAATAGGATATGTAGGATCTAAAATGGTGACTTTGGGTATGGGTGTGGATGGTATATTGGGTATAAGGTTAGTTGATAGGCCAATTTTCTTTTCTTTTACCTTGTCTTTCTAAGCACGGTTGGTAATGTGAACCATGTTAATTTGAGTGGAGATGGATGAAGAGGGTGTGTCATGGAAGGTATAGTGCAATGAGGGGAAATAACCTAGTGGGGATAGGATCCTTGTGAAATGAGTAGGGTGCATTGGTATTTGGGTGGTGGTTTGGCCAAATCTCTTATACAGACCATGTTGATCTCGAATCTCAGGGGTGGATCAAAGAGTTGCACGGGGTGGAGATATTGGTTACTAAGTAGGTAATGGAAGAAGATCTGGGGAAATTGGTGAAGGAAAAATGGGGTTCTCATTAAGAAGATCATCGTTGTCAATTTTTTTTTCTCCGGGAGGACATAATTAGACAAGAGAAGTTTTTAAATCCTTATAGTTCTCTACATCGTGTCCGACACATGATCGTAGGAAAAAAATTTAGTTTCCTCAAACCCTTTTTGTTTGGGTTTGAGTGGGTTGTAAGGTCTAAGAGGTGGTAATGTGATGACAGAAGTTTTGAGGAGATTGGTTAAGATTTTGGCGTAGGACCCTACTATTGCATCACAATGGGAGGTGAATGTGGGTTTGGGTACATGTACGACTGATTATGGAGGAAGAGGATTTATAGGAGGGGGAATGGGTTGGTCCACTACTTTGGTGTGTGGATTGTTCTTTGGTCTTGGTTACATCTACTTAGGTATGAGCATGGTAGAAGTCTTGGCATTGGGAGGTTTGGTTGCTTTAACTACCTTATTGGAGGGTAGCAGATTTTTATCTCTAGGTTGCACCTTTTTTGAGAAAAGGTGACATGAGTGTACGAAATGTAGAGGGAAAAGAAGATAGTGGAAGATTAAGAGTTACCCATGGGGGTAATCGAGTTGTTATGGGGGTTATTGGTAGATATTGGGTATAAGGTGTGAGTGGAAGAGAAGAAAGTGTCATGGGTAGTGAAGAGGTTATGGAAGGTAGTGGTAGTATGGGTCGTAAGAAGGTTACGGGAGGTGATGATGAAGGTTTTGTGGATCACTTGGGTATATTAGGGGTTCATGATGAGGAGGTGGGATGTTACATTCTCGGTTTAGCCCAGTGAAAGGAGGTTATTTGGCAGTGGTTGAGGGGTGAGGTCCTAGGATTGTTAGAAGGGGTGAAGGTGACAATGGTGTGGTAGGCGAGGTGGTATATGGGGTATAAGAGGTTGGGTCTTCTTTTTGGGGATGAAATAAGTTTAGTGTTGGTTTGGGGAAATGTGGCTAAATCTAATTTGATAGGGGGTGAGTAAGGTTTGATGTCGGTATGAACCCTAAGGTGGTGATGGGTTTAAGTAAGGGAGATGATATAGGCATGGATAGGTGTTTGGGTGAGATGTATGTTTGGTTGTGGACAGAGGTGTGTCTTGGGTTAAGGTTGATGACATGGAAGGTGTTGCAATAGTTTTATTTTTATTTGGTTTGTTCACTTGGAACACTTTTGGATAGATAGTGGAGGTGTCATGGTGACAACTACATTTGGGTTTAAATAGGAAGTAGAAGGCATCCCCAAAGTAAGGATCTATCAACATAGTCCAGGCGATTAGACAAGCGTGAAAATGGTACTATTGTAAGCGAGGCTAATGTGGATCAAGTAGTAATCCCGTAAATGTGTGTTTGAGACGTAGGGGAATAGCTAGCCTTAGATTCTACGTGGGTAAGAGAGCCGAAAGTAGATCAACGGAATCTTGAAGGTCGATGGTGAATGTTCATATAAAGGAAATGGTATTTCTATAGGATCCTCTATGGGTAGAGGGGAGGATGGTCCAGGCGAGGTGGATTCTCCTTGTGATGGTGTAGGTTGTTGTCATGTATCTCTTATGAGTAGGAGAGGTGTCACTAACAATTTGCTTGAAAATTTAAGGGGTCACGGGTGGCGTGCTTAATTATAGTCTCTTCCACGGGTGAAGGAGAAAATGAAGGGGGTTCCTCTATGGGTGTAGGAGTAGATGAAATAGGTTTTTGTGTAGTTAGGGGAGCTTGGGATAATATTTCGTCTATGGAAGGAACATGAGGAAATTGGGAATCAACCGGTATGTCATCAAAAATAGCATGGACCTCGTGGAAATTTCTATCATTGGTTGAAGTGTCACCAACTTGGTTGGAAGTTGGGGCATGATTAGGGAATGCATTCTTGAAGATATGTAGGTTTTGCTTAGCGAGTGCATTCAGGATATCCAAGACCGAGATCTCCATTGTCTAACATTTCTTGGATGATTTTCTTGAAGATGATTCGATTCGAAATCGATATGACCTTCGACATGATAATAGTTGCAAAATTCATGTTCCTTAGGGGCACTCGGGGTGGTTAAAACCAATGTGTGGATTTATATGAGGAAGGGTAATGGCACCAACCTTAATAATATTTTCCAAACAGAATAATATGGTTCTCCTATTGAAGTGTACTTTTTTATACTCATCTAAACCGGAAAGCTTGGATGAAAGAGAGATTAGAAGGAGGTTTATATGGGTTTTATTGATGAGAGGAGTGATCCTTGAGAACTATGTCATTGGCAGATCCTTTAGGTTTTGAGTAGTTGTTTTGTGGTTTTGAAGATGAAGAAGCATCATTTGATTTTAACATTATGTTTTTGTTATTTGAAGCTGAATTTTCTTCTCTTCAATAGCACAAATTTCCAATTTCCGTGCCATGGTGAATGCCTCATCAAAAAGTAAAATTTTTATGCCTACAAGGTTGGTGGGATGTGTCAAGCTCAATCCCAAGTAAACAACTCTATGAATTCAGTTTGAGGTAATTGAAATGTGAGTTGGTTAATTAGGCTATGCCAGCGAGTGAAAAAGTTAGTGATAGACTCATCGTCTTACTATCGTGTGGAATAAAGATCAGTCATCGTGACCTTCTTAACAATGTTGATTGAGAAGTGATCTAAGAAAGCTTGGGCTACTTGATTAAATGAGTAGATGGAATTTCTAGGTTGCCCACTATACCATTCCAATGCAGCTCATGTCAAGCACATCGGGAAGGTTCGTAGGAGTAAAGCATCACCATGGCTGATCAGGTGACACCCATGTTTGAAAGACCGCAAATGCTGTTATGGGTCTTCTTTACTATTGAAATGGTTGAATTTTGGCATTTCCCAATGTACAGGGTATAGGTGAATAGGGATGGATGGATGAATGGGCTCATTACAAATTTCATCGTAGGTGAGAGAATTTCATGAGCCAAAACCGACGCTTCTAGTATTTGCATCCTTTCCATCATCAATTTGATGATGTCATTGGTAGGTTGTGATGGAAGGGCACCTCCTGTGGTGTAAGGGGGCTGGTATTGAACACGTGATGTGGGTGGCATCCTAGTGTATGGTGATGTTGAATAGGGAGGTTGAGAAGAGGGTACCGCATAGAGGGCATATATCAAAAATGGGTGATAGACAAGATAAGGGGTTGTTGATATTATGTTTATGTAGGTGGGATAGTCATCGTGAATCTAGTAGCGATTGAGGAAGAGATTGCGTGATGAAGAGAAAATATTATGGAATGGTATAGGGGTCACCAACACCATGGGCGGTTGTGTTGTAATTGGTATTTGTGATATAATGGGTGCGAGATGGGGTTATGGTGCAGGTGATTAATGAAGGGACACGAGATACTACAAGTGCAATCGATAATGTAGATCTGCAATGGTAATAGCAGGTATGGGGCATACATTGTGAAACCATTGGGGGTAAACCATGTGATGGTAAAACCACATTAGTAGGGGCTGATGTAGAAGTGGGAATAAGGGTAGGAGAGATGGATACGGGCATGCCATATATCAACCGACACGAGGAGTCCCGAGTGGAAGAGTGGGAAAGGTAGAGCAGGTAAGACCCCGAGAATTTTTATCAAGAAGTCATGCAAATTCCTCATCACTTGCGGTAATGGTGGCATGTATGGTTGGATCCATGGGTGATAAGACTAGAGGGTGGTGAAGGACTAGGCGGGAGTGGTTGATGACTAGCATGGAATATAAGAGCATTAGCTTGGTTACGAGTCAACACCATGTGAATGAATGTATATCGGTGATGTTGTATCCTACATGAGATAGCATAGAGAGAGAGTGGGAATAAATAAAATAGGTGTCTATAAGTGGATTTGGGTAATGTATCAGCCTAATATTAAGCACAAGGTAACCAACAACGGTTAAGGATGACCGATGTCGGTTCGGGGGGTAACCAACGTCGATTCTTATGAGACAAGAATAATTTTACCAAATAAGGCAAAGACCGATGATGGTCAGATGAACAAGTTGTATGATGACTGTATATCCAAGAATAGAGAGTACAAAGACTCACTGGAACTCGACAAGTACAGAGAAAATGAAGTGTTCTTTTGGAAATTTAACCCAAAAAATAGAAAACCGATGCCGATTAGGAAAAACCAAGGCCATTCGTGAGAGGGGACCAATGCCACTAGATAAACCGATGCCGATTACATCGTGAAAATTGGAGAAAATGTAGAAAAATGGATTGTTGTGAATTTGAATCAGATAAATAATCTATCCAAAGCCTTGGAGATGATGCAATGAAGTCCTGACACACTTAGAAGAAGTCAAAATACTCCAACTATGATTGTGGAGTGTGCAAGGAAAAATAATGGAAAAATGGAGAAACGTATCCTCACACCTCAAAATGCACGTCAATCAAATGCTAAAAACACGTATCTAACAAGTGATTTTTAATGTGTTGAGCTTATGCTATTTAGAATATTGACTCATGAATTTAGAGTAGAGTTTTGGTGAGGAAGGCTTCCTACGAAGAAAGATATCTAAAAGGAGAGGTTTCGAGGTTATGTAAGGGTGGGTGTGGGCCGTCTTCTAAGGTAATGACTTGACAAAATTAATGAATTGGGGAGTACCTGCCAATCCTTTGATCATGTGATCACAGTGAGACATTCCTAGGTAAGATATTGTTTAAGAAAGATCAGTATATTTCAATTTTGTGTAGTTTGGTAAGACACGTAGAGAGAGAGAGAGAGAGAATGTGCGTTCTATGATTCTTTGTATCAACCATCGATCGAGCACGACTTCTACATATAGGTTGCCCTCATTTTAATGTGAGATAAATGTAGCGAATTAGAATGTAATGCAACCAATTTTAAGCCCAAATTGAAAAAATTACGTTTGATGAAACAAATGATGAATAGGAGAGGGTATGCTCTTTCACTAAATGTAGAAAGAAAGAAAGAATAATGATTCTTTTAAATGAACCAAGATAAATGTTTCTTTTAGAGAAATTAGAAAGAAGAGAGGATCACTAGAGAATAAAATTAATGTTTAAGAATTTTAAAGGGAAAAAAAAAGCACACAACATTTTCCTAGAAATGAAGAAAATCCTATAGAACCCCGATGGGTCCCACCAGCATGCCAAAAATGTTTCACCATTTTCTTTATGTTATTGAGATGAAACAGATAAGGGTAAGGGCCATGGAGAAATACCTATTATTTATGGTTGGTTGATGGTTTTTGTGTGAATTACAACTTCTAAATCTAATGTCGATTGTGAGAGCTTCCTTTTGGTTGGGAGGAACTACCTAAAAAAGAAGAGTTAAATAATATATGTGGTGGACTACCTAGTGTATGCTAGATCTGGGAAGTGTGATACTCCAGACGGTTGTCAATCCAATTGTTTAAAATAACTTAATGTGAGATATAAGAAAATTCCCTATTGTATTTGATATAATTTAGGTATTTCATTCAATTTAGGTATTTCATTCAAGCACAATAAGCAAATATAACATAACGAGGCTAGGCTATAGTCATATCTGAAGGGTAGGTAGGTTTCAGGTACTAGGACTAGTAAAGGTTAGGTTCTAGACAATTTAGGTCACTTGGTATAAGGTTATTTGGTTATGTTATTGGAAAAATATATGAAACACAAATACCGGTGTTGGTCGAGTATAATCGGCGACGGTTTAGAAGGGACCGACAACGATCGGGGATAAGCGCGTCGGTAGGGTCAATGCGAGAGGAACTTAATAAGATTTTATTGTGTGGATTTAACTAGAGCTAACGAGAGATGGAAGGGTGGATGGGGAGCTCTCTAAAATTCTCGGGTATACTCAGAGGTAGGTAGCAGGCAAGAATGGGTGATTTGGTGGTGTGGGTAGAGGAATGGCTGAATCTACAAGCAGGTAGGAGATGGGAAATGGACATGCAAAGTATAAACTGATAATAGAAGTAACAAAGGCTATTATACTAAAATGGACTATGCTAGTAGAAGGTATATACTTACCGTGATACGGGTTTGATGGTGGATGGTGATTGGAATTGATCGAGAAGAATAATGTTTTATGCCACAATAGTGCTTCCTGGAATGCTTCTATGAGTGAAATACCTCTAGATCTATCCTGGTCGTTGTGGATGTCTGGGTGCATGAAAAGACTTTGGTTCTTACTACATGTATCTCTCTTCTCATCTCCTTGATCTCGGTATGTACAACCCAAAAATAAGGTTGGTAAGGTGAATAAATGGTAACCGATGGCGGTTGCGGCTTGGACCGATATCGATTTGGGGTGACCAGCGTCGATTAATTTGGTATTCCTAGGTAATAATTTTCATGAGATCTACATATTCTCCCAGATCAAAGTGGAAGTTTCCCTTTTCATGACCGAGGAATGTGGTTAGAGGGATAATAGGCATTGAATTTTAAGGTTGAACTAAGTCTTAGCTCATTAAGGTAAGTGGGACCGAGTATTAGTTAGTTATGGAAACATTTCAATAATAGGTCTAGGGTGAGGTGGAAATTATCTTAATTAAAATAATTAAGTAATGAATATTGTGAGGATGGATATTAATTTAATTAAGTTAATTAAATTAATATTAATGTTGGGTCGAAAGGGCCATGGTTAGGTGAATATGTTTGAGTTGGTTATTTGATTGGGGATCGGGGAGTGTGACCCAATTTTGGTGCCTACACCTAAGCTTGTAATCCTAAACAAAAAACCTCAACCCTCAAGCCTAAATCCTAAAACCTAAACCTTTTCCCTAAACCCAAAACCCTAAACCTTGTTCCCTAAACCCTAAACCCTAAACTGAAAACCTTGATCCTTAAACCCTAAACCCTAATCCCTAAAACCTAATCCGTAAGCCTAGATCCCTAAGCCTTAATCCCTAAAACCTAATCCCTAAACTATGAACCCTAAATCCCAAATGCTAAACCCTATAACTTGATCCCTAAACCCTAAACCCTAAACATTAAATGCTAAACCATCAGCCCTAAACTCTAAGCCCTAATCCCTAAGCCTTAGACCATGAACCCTAAACCCTAACCCCAAAACCATAAACTCTAAATCCTTAGCCTTAAACCATAAATCCCAAACCCTAAAAAAATGTGCCTTAAACCCAAAACCATGACCCTTAAACCTTAAAACCTAATCCCTAAACCATAAACCATAAAACTTGAACCCTAAACCCTAAACAAAAACCCTTGCACCCAAAATCCTAAGATCTAAACCCTAAGCCATAAACCTTGAACACTCAAACCTAAACCGTGAACCCTAAAATCTAAACCTTAAACCCTAAAATCTAAACCCTAAGCGTTATACCCTAGACCATGAACTCTCAACCATAAAACCTAAACCATGAGCCATATACCTAAACCTTGAGCCCTATACCCTAAACCCTAAACCATGAGCCTTAAAATCTAAACCCTAAACAAGTAAATCTTAAACCACGAATCCTAATCCATAAAACCTAAACCCTAAAAATAAATCGTAAACCCTAAAACTTAAACCTTAAGCCATCAAACCTAAACCCTAAGCCTTAAACCTTATAAACCTTGATCCTTAAACCATAAACCATGTTCCCAAAACCCTAAACCTTGAGCCTTAAACCTTGACCCCTAAACCTTACCCTTAAACCCTAAACCTTGATCATTAAATCATATACCATGTTCCCATAACCTAAACCCTGATCCTTAAAGCATAAACCCTAATCCCTAAACCCTAAATTATAAACCCTAAACCCTGAGCCCTAAAACTTAAACCCTAAACTCTAAACCTTGATCCAAAACCCTAAACCCTAAACCTTGAATCCCAAACCTTGAGCTCTAAGACCTAAAACCTAAACCATGAGCTATGAGCCTAAAACCTAAACCTTAATCCTTAAACTATAAACCCTGAACTATTAACCCTAAACCTTGAACCCTTAACTATAAACCCTAAACCATATTTTTACTACCCAATACAATAATCCATAAACCTTAAGCCTTAAACCCTAAAATTTGAGTGATAAACACTAAAACATAAACCCTAAACCCTTAACTAGGAGCCCTAAACTATACACCTTAAGCCCTAAATCATAAACCCTAAACCTTAAAACATCAACCCTAAACCCTAAATCCTAAACCCTATGCCCTAAACCCCTAAACCACGATACCGACCTAAACCATAAACCCTAAGCCCTAATCCTAAGCCCTAAAACCTAAACCCTAAACCCTAAACCCTAAACCATAAACCGTAAATCGTAAACCCTTAACCCTAAACAATGACCCATAAAACAAAAACCCTAAACCTTGAGCCTTAAAACATAAAATCTAAACCGTAAACCCTAAAACCTAAACCTTAAATCATGAACCCTAAACCATAAATCATAAAATATAAACCTTAAAATTTAAACCCTAAGCCATATACCCTAAAGCTTCATCCCTAAGACCTGAGCCTTAAACCTTAAGCCCTAAACCCTAAGCCATAAATCCACGATCCTTAAACCCTAAAAACTAAACCATGTTCCATAAACCCTAAACCTTGACCCTTAAACCTCAAACCTAATCCCTAAACCGTAAACCTGGAACCCTCAACCCTAAACCTTAAACCCTATACCCTAAACTCTAAGCCCTAAACCTTATACCCTAAACCTTAAATCCTTAACCCTAAACCCTGAGCCGTAATCCGTAAACCTAAAAATATAAAACCTCAACCCTAACATGTATGCCTAAACCCTAAACCTTAAATCCTTAACTCTAAACCCGAGCCCTAAATGTTAAACCCGAGCTCGAGCCCTAAACCCTATACTCTATTTTTACCACCTTGAACCCTAAACACGAGTTGTAAACTTTAGCCCTTAACTCTAAACCCTTTACCATAAGCCCTAATTCCTAAACCCTAAACCTTGAGCCCTAAACACTAAACCCTAAACCTTAAACCCTAAAAATATTCCTATATATTCCTAAATTGCCTCCAACACTTCCAAGATTCTCTAACATCACCTCCAAATGCTTAATATATTTTTGAACTCTTCTAGAGGGTGTTTGATTAACTTAGAATGGGCATTTTGGTCCTTCGGAGGAATTTATCTTGCATCAAGTCACACTGAACTCATCAATCATTGTATCCAATCATCCCTACACATTAAAAGAAAATTTAAAAACCTTATTAATAATTTATTTTGATCCAAGTTGAGACTGGTACTAAGGTAGGATAGCTAGAGGAAGGACACACCATTGACCAGGAAGTGATAGATTCATTCCCTAAGATTGTAAAGTAGGTACTCATCCATAGTAAGATTTTACCATATTCTAAGACAAAATTAGGGATTCAACTCCATGTTCATGGTAAAATTCATGAGTCCATATATTCAATCAGTTATTTCTAACTTTAAGAGTTGTGAGGTTTTTAAATTCTAATTTTGACAAATTTAACACTCCTACAAATGT
This sequence comes from Taxus wallichiana var. yunnanensis, assembly GCA_018340775.1. Classification (NCBI taxonomy): domain Eukaryota; kingdom Viridiplantae; phylum Streptophyta; class Pinopsida; order Cupressales; family Taxaceae; genus Taxus; species Taxus wallichiana. The sequence continues at coordinate 354,641,328 of CM031240.1, read as the reverse complement.
CAATAACCAATCCAAAAGGCCCCCAAAACCTAAACAATGACTCTATTATTTCAAAAAATAGATATCGATTGTATAATTTAAACCCTAAACACTTGAAAGATGAATGTTGAATGTTGAAATATAAAAAAATACCTATGTATTGACTAAATTAGAATATGAAAAACTATCTTCTAAACCATGCAAGATGGATATGTGAGACTAGTTCCATAAGGTCCAAAGTGACCCTAACTTCTTATATTTACTAAAAAAATTAAAGTATAATTTTTTCTTTTATTAATCTTTATTATTTATTTTTCTTTTATTAATCTTTATACTTTATTATATGAAATAATAAAGTATAAATATTAATAAAGAAAAACTTATACATAAAGCATTTATTTTAGTAAATATATCCCTCCCACAAGCACATATACCACATAACAAATAGGAACACGAACACATTATAATGTGAGTGCATTTCATCTTCTTTGGGTTTTTAATTCCCAAACCATAGGCTTGGATTTTCCTTTGATATATAAAGCAAAGGTTTGGACTGTGTAATCTATGAATAAATCCATGTTTGATAGAAAAACATCAAAATGTCACATGTGGACCCCAATATCTCATGCATTAAACATAATATTGAAAAATAAATTATACTACGATGTCTATCTCAGTTTTACCTTGATCTGATGATATAATTATTTCTAAAATATGATTATTTTAAGGTTTTCATACATAATTTATTGTACTAATGCCTTCTTTTTTTGCAAAAACCTATGCATGCATTTTGGTTCACAATTTATTCATTTTTCATCAAAATGTTTTAAAAAGTGGTTTTTTCTAAACTCCATTCTACACACACTAAATAAAAAACAAAAAATGACTTTTTTCTCAAAGTTATGCAAGTGCACAAACAAATATTTCATTTTCAGGATAGGTGCACTTTAAAAATTAATTAAAAAATTATATATTCATCCAAAAATTATGAAACATTAGTAGGACCTCACACATGGTCTTAGTTAACTTTCTACCAAAGTGATTTGAAAAGTAATTTATAGAACTAGAAACATGGGGGGGTGCACATACAATAGGTTGTTATCTTTTTGACACAAAAATACATACTTTATGTGAATACCACATTTGACCGTCTTAATCTCCACCATTTTCAAAAAACAATAATAGTTTAGAAAGTAGATTCCAATCTCTACGGTACTCGTTCTTATCGGTTTGTCAAATTTTGAGCATATAAATGCTGAATTATTAGATGGAGTTCAAGTTTCACTAATTTTAGGAAAAATGTGTTCCTTTTTTACCCCCTTTGGCCCCCACTTCCATGTACTTACCCATCCTATCTCTCAATCATGTTTTGGTAATTTCCAAGCTAAAGTTAATTCTCTTACCCTAAAAATAAAGCCTATTATTATTCCATTGACAATAATTTCCTTCTTGGAAATATCATTCCCAAAAAGATTCATGATTCCACTTTCCCTAAGGTATTCACCATTCCTACCTTCTAATATTTTTATGGCACATGAAACCATTATTTGCATCTCAAATACTACCGACTAGCCATGGACTCTCATTCCAATTATCGCTTATTACTCAAATATTTTCATCATAGCCTTATTGATCATGCTCTTTAATGGTATACTCACTTGCCTAATGGATCTATTAGTACTTACTATGATATGGAGGATGCTTTTCTTAGACGTTTTATTTCTAACAATGGTCCTAAAGTTACATATGAGCACTTTCCTTCTTTGCATCAAGGAAATAAATAACCAATTTTAGATTACATTTTACGCTTCAATTCTTGCATGCATTAATTACTATTTCAACCTATTGATTTAGAAATGTAATTTATCTTTTGTCATGGTTTAATTCCTCCATTAAAATAGAATATTTAAAATGATACATGTGAATATTTTACTCTTTTGTGTTATAAAGTTATTGATTCAAAAAAATATGTAATTGTTGAACATATTATAACCCCCCTTATACTTCTTATACTACTACATTTCCTACTACGTCTTCTCCCCTTCCATCAATTGATCTCCCTCTATGGTCATCATCTCCTCCTTTGTGTAAGTTTCTTCCTTCCCCACCACCATGTCAATATACACCTAGTTCTCTCTCCACATCCTAGTTGTCAACCATAGCACTTTTCACATGTTGTTAAACCACATGATGTCCTACATGCCTTACTCGACAACAACTTAATGTGTTTACCTTATAATAAACATTATCCTTCTCACCACTTGTATCGCTAGTGTGACTTCCTTTTTGTAATTTTCACCACATTAATGGCCACCATGATAATGAATATTGTGCTCTCCATGAAAAATTATAACAATTATAAGACAAAGGTTTCATTTCCATCATATCTCACTCTTGTGAGTGATCTCTCTCCTATTCCACATAAACGAGTTTCTACTAGTGGTCACGTGTATCCTTCACCTCATCCTATGGTTATCATTTTCCAAACCCACGAAGGTCATAATTCACCCACGTCTTCCACATGTCACACCTATATCCTCATCATGATACCCTACTCACATTTCTACTACATCTCATTGGCTTCCTAAGTCATTTGCATCTGCACTTCCTATCATCTCACCTCTTATTATTGGCACCATCTCCTCTAACATCTAATTCAGCACTTATCCTCACATTGTTATTTCTCCACATGCTCCTACCATTCCTCACATGCCTCTTCATCTCTGGTAGATGATATCCATTATACCATCTCATTACCCAATGACATACTCCCGTTCTTAATGTTTTTATATGCATATATAGGGAATTGTTACAAAAATGAACCTCATTCGACATTGGGAGAATCACTCTTATTCCCGCTATTTTCATCTTCATCACACATAATTAGAAACATGGTATTACATTCTCTCATTATACAACTATCAATTCACAATTCTTCTATTCTCTTGTATTATCTACACCACATTACTATTTCCCTTAACTACCATATTACATCACACACACACACACACACATATATATTCATATTCATCATATACTATACTATTCACTCTCATTCAAATACAACTCCTATTGAATTCACTACTTATCTATCCTTTCCACATCATGATACATTTCAACATTCAAAGCAATCAAAACAATCGTTTTCGCAATGCATATGAAATATAATAGAATAAAGTGTACATAAAAATCATCACATCATATACCAATGCACATCCAAAACACATATCATATCAATATAAAAATATATGTATATATATATATCATTAAAAATCATAGTTACAAAATACAATCACGGGGAATCTTTCATGCATCAATGCATCATATATCATCATCAATATCACTAAATCTAATAACGAGAGCTCTAGAAAAGATAGTTCACTACTCGTTCGTGATGCCTATCTCAGCCTCTATTCCTCTCTAGTTGACTATGAAATATATAAACCCTAGTCATCTTCTCTACATATCAACCCTGTAGCTCCACATAGAATGTAAATACATCCTAGGCTAGGGATCCTCCTCCTACTAATACAATTTTTCTTGCTTGATCATTCTATGAATGAGCCTCATCATGCTTGCTTAATAAAATGGTACATGTGGCTGCTACTATAGCCACCAACTCAAAAATATGGGCATGCTCACCTGTAATCATGTCTACCTACTCTAGCATACCTCATCCCACCAAAACATCTTGAGGAACATTCCTCGTTAACATGTGTATCAAAGAATCTACAATCGGTGACCAATATACATCACCTAAAATCATATAACTACACATTCTTCATTACACATCTTTGTATTCATCCAAAATAACAACCAAACAACACTTCATAACTAGACAATAACAAGTAACACTACTTACACTCCACTCATGGGTGTTGCTACATCATCTATATTGGAGGCAAGTGCATGCCCCACTATTCCTCTAAGCTGTTATGTCTCCTGCCACATCTACAACTACTAGAAATAGCAACACCCATTCGTATGTCACCCACCACTCACTAAATTCCTAGGTGTACACCACATCATCAAACTGTATCGGCTCTATGGCCCTATTTGCCTCATCTAGACCTAGATTCACTAGATGTGCTCTTGTTAGACCTGTCCTCCCCTGGTCATCTCGCTACCATAGTAGATTGAAACCATACATATGGCTCTGGGGGCACATCCCGCACCATGCCAAACATTCTAGGAACTTTTTCACCCTAGAAAAACTCTAGTACTCCTAGGAAGTGATCCTTTAACCACATTGTGCGCCAAATGCACTACAACTCTAGAACATCCTACAACCTTCTTCCATAGTCTCTATACATCCTTAATATAACATCCTTAGGACTCATCTAATAAATCATCAACCTATAGGTGGTTGTATCCATCCTCACGTTATGGGTATCTACCCACCTCGCTATAAATATCTTGTGTCGAGCCCAATCATCCAAGGGCCCACTTATTGGCCTCAATATAACAATATGCTTATATGCCCATACATGCAATAAAGTGGTGGTTCATAATCCCCCTACATGATCCTCTTGCGTAAATCTATAGAAATACCTCTACAAGTGGGCCAATAAAAACCATGCCCATGCATACCTAGTACCATGCTCCTCTATGTTGCAACATATCTCATGCATCGTGTACAAGATCCCAACTCCACCACCCTCTATTTCCATTGATGAAGCTAGAATCAATGTAATAAATTTCCACTATCATGGAACACTGGATATCAATATCACATATAAACCATTATGATTCTCTACCTATACTCGTGTCCTCGTAAAATATCGCAATGCTACCATCATCTAACTACAAGCATCTGTATAGCCATGATCTTTACCATCTCACATATAATAGGAAGCTCCAATATCCAATATACATCTTCTAGTGTCACCATCATCTCATTTGTTGGCAACCATAATTTGCATGTATCTTTGTCCAACTATCACACAATGCAGTAAACATAGTCATATTATGGGGTATTTTCCCCAATCTAGCAATGTTTCATAGGTTGGCATGGTCAAATATATACCTTTGTGCATCTAATAACCCCAAAATAAGTAACTTACTCAAGTTACCGCCCACTTGAAACTCCTTGGAGTGTATATCCCCTTGCAAAACATAAAAAAACAATGAAATTATTATATTAGGACACCATACATACTACTAAATAACTAATCATTGAAAAAAATTAATCAAAATACATATATTTAACACTATAGTGCCAACACCTGTCATGGCATACCAAGATTACCTAGGAATAGGTCACTCACATCTAGAAATAAGTCAAGCAGCACTTTGTAACTAGGAACTAGTGTCCCATAATACAAAAATACCCTAGTCGCTTCTATCTTGGTGAGAAATATTGAAAACTAAAAAATTTCAAATTTTACTAAAACTAATCACAAGTATATTTGAAAAAATTTCCACAAATATTCACACATAGTAACTCATCGGTCATCCGAAAAGCCACGCCACCGCAACTCTCTCAAATCTCCTCAAACTCACTACTCTAACACGCGGCATTCTCATATCCCAGAGCTCAAATCTAAATCACCCTCAGTACAAATGAAATTAATATTCACTTTTCAATATTACTATATATAATAAATCACATTTACCTTATACTATAGTTCTTATGTAACCGTTTTTATAATTAATACATGGAATACTATTTCACTCATATCTTGAGTCTTGTTACTCGTTTTCCTCCCGTTTACCCCATTAGGATAAAAATTTCCCATAGCACCATATTATACACTTTTAATGGTTCCAAATTCAAATATGGCATATGTACTAATAAATCTATATGTATACCTTGGAAATATTACTACCTCTTCTGTACAATCTCTTATTCACTATTACACCTTTTTTATAGTCTTTCTTTCGGCTCAGTGATCATTTCTCCACCACTCAACCTTTCACCAAAAGGGGGAGATATAATAAGGATCATCTTATAATCCCTATTAGGATATAATGCATTCAAAAAATACTCTTAATAAATTAGTATCACAATATTGATTGATCTTATTCAAACAAAGGTATAATCATTTTGTACAACATTCAATACATTCTACTATTTCAAATATATTCCTCCAAATTACCTAAGTTAGGGGAAAATAGAAAAAAAATCCATGAGTAATCTACTAAGTACATATTATTTGAAGTAATCTTGTATCACTCCAAAACAAAATCAATCAATCAACACAAAAAGCATAGTTACTATCTCTCCCAGATTACCTAACTTGGGAGCTACATTACATTACTATCACTTCTAGATGACCTAACTTGGAATCCATTTCATAATGTTCAAAACTAAACACCCATTACTATAGGAATGGGGGGAAATTCTACGTCATTTCCTTTCCTATACTTCTCTTATTTGGGTTCTTAAATAGGAACACTCAATTTTTCAATCGGAACTAACCAAAACTAAATCAAAACAAAATTTGGTCTATATCCATCTGCAGTGGTTGGATATTTTAGCGAAGCATCATGGTTGGTGAGAAAAACTATAACTATCTCCTTAAAAATATTCCTTTGGTGGTAGGAAGGATAAATCCTCCCCTTTTCAAATAAATTACATTGGGGATTGATCACTCCCTACCTCTTCAATATCCTTTCGAAATAATTCAAAATCTCCAAATTCTTCAAATCATTTCAAATATTTCTCTGAGTGCTCCTTACAACAGTTTTATATAGCTACTTATGCCACATGGGTGAAAATTTGATCCATGGTTTACTACGATACAAGTTCTTACATTCTACAGACACTTTGTAATATAACTTGTCCAAAAATTTATAGTTATGTTCCTTATTTCCTTTTGATTAAACACAATTTAATTAAAATATCATAAAGGGGGAAAATGTTGACATAAAATCACACACTTTTTAATATTTTACTATGTTTTCATGTTTTTATATGCATGAATCTAAAGTAAGAAAATTATTCATTGGTGACACAATCCATTTTCCATCTATGTATTTCGATTAGTTTTTATTGTATTTCTCTCTTACATCTGTTATTTCCGTATTCTAGTGATAGTCGGGTCATAGGGATCCATGTTTTTCTTGTTGTTCACATCTTTCATCATTTATTCTAGGACAATAATGCCCATTCTAAACACTAGCATGTAGGTGCCTGTGTCCATTTGGGCATCTCTATCGTGTTTCTTCTTTTTACTTATTTTTACGTTTGTGTTTTGCCTTTTCGGTTTTTTTTTTATCCTTATCCCAATCTCATAATAGGACTTTTTGTCACTTGTGTCGAAAATAAAACAAGAGATTAATATATATACACAACATACACACTATTATTCGGTTGACAATTCTAAGGGGAAATCACATCTACATACTATCAATATTATCAAAGGGATTGTATTTTTGGGCTCTATACACTACATAGGAAATGGAAGTGACAAAACTTATACCACACATTTGCATCAAACATAGCTATAGCCCACTATCTTGGCATCATTGGTGAGAGGGAAACCTAAAAAAAATATTTCACACACAATCAAATAAAACTATATGGAGCCTTGAATGTAGTGCATTTCTTGGTCATAAGTTCACTCTTTGGGTGACCATCAAGGTCATTTTGACTTTGCATATTGCATAACTTAATCATATTTAATGTGTTTGTGAGCTTGTGTAGGTAGCTAGGGTTTTTTACTGGTTAAAGGTACCTTCAGAAACTAAAGAGAAAATATCTATAAACCAATATAAGTAAATAACAAAACCCTTGTGACAAAGAGGAAATCTAATCCTGAGATCTTACACAGTCACCGAAGCCAAGAAACAATCTCCAACACCCAATATCCCTTTCCATACTACAGGTGACCATGTCAATTCTTAGTGAAAAGTTCTAAATATTTTCTTGAGCTCCTCTTACAACATTTACTATCGGATCAGTATTTACATAGTTCTTATTACCTACATATTGCACATGAATCATCTAAGTCACTTATCTCTTCCATTTTATTATAATCTTGCATTTCTTAAGTTCTAGCATCTCGTATTTTATCATATTAGTTACTCTGAAATTAGATTTAATCTAGTTTTTATTAAATCACCTAGACCAAGTAGGTAAACACCACACCTATACTTCTAAGATCTCCAAGAGAACCTGGAACACATTAGGCAACATGTTTCATGCCCCTACATTGTTTCATGTGCTTACATAGCTCTCAAACTAATTACCATGCCTCATTAGGCCTCCAAGAACCTAGACTAGGTCTATATGATCACCTGCAGCCGAGTCTTCCAACTATACATGTACTCTAAAAACTCATATGAGTGTCCTAAAATTCTCTCCTCAATCTCTCAATTCCTCTACCATGATCCTAAAGCCACCATGTAACTCCATCCACCATGTACCATCTATTAGAACATAATGATTAAGTGGTCTGGCCAACCCTTAATTAATATGGGTCCATCACTATTATATAGGTTGAATATTTAATAATATGAAATACTTTTCTATTATTAAATATTTATACCTAGGTAATAAACATTAGGTAAGTATTTAATAATGTGAATCACTTATGTTAATATTTATTAAATACAATCACCTAGATATATGTGTCAATTATTTTAGGTTGAAAATGTGGGTCAGGAGACATACCTGATCACCTTATATAAAGAAGACTTTAGGTCCTCATTTGATATATTCGGGAAATATATCAAAGGCGTGTAAATCAAGTGATTTGGTTTGACCCTTGGTAAATAGGGTTTTAAGGAGGAGGTGATCTTACTAGATGTAAAATAATTTCTCTGAAGTAAAAGGTTATTTCAAAGTGGTTTTTACCCTGTTGGGGTTTTCCACTATAAATACTGTGTCACATGTGTTATTTATTTCTTGTAAGTATTTCTTTATCTACTTATGCTATGATGTAATGTTTATTTAAATATTTATTACAACATTATATAATATGTAATTTGATTAAATCCATATTTATTAGAATCCTCAAATTCTAACACCTTCACTAGGCCAACTACGTAACTAGATTATGCTTACTAAGACAATCCATTCACACTATGCCTACTCATACCATCATGTATCAGGACCTTGTTTGACTTTGAAACCATCATGAAACACACCATATAATAATCATAGACCATAATATTTTCATTAATGATATTTTACATCAATCAAAACCATCAAACTCACTCATGGAAACAATACTATCCATTCTCCTTGTGACACCATCAAGTAGTATTGTTTCCTACTCATTTTGAGAACCTACAGAAGACTAGTCTTCCTAGATGAAGAAAAGGATCACATATATCATATCAACTGTGTCATATAACCAATGATTTTAAATCCATTCACCCAAGGGACATCAAAAACCACATTAACCTTCATGAATCATCTCATAGAGTCATCAAAACCTCTTTGTCCTTCAGGATACATATGCTTCCTAGAAACCACTCTTGGAAACTTGGTCTTCTCGCACCCTTTTTAACACTGTCAATACCTACAAATTAATAGAAAATAATAAAATTTAAACCCTAATAACTCTCAAATGGCTATGTAACATGAATCAAGTCAAGATATTGGTCTTTCATACCAATTTCACCAAAGTACCTTCACAATCCTTGAACCTGTTAAGTAGGTCAACTCATGACCTCATGATTTTAAATAAAAATAACTTATAGAACTCAAAAAAATAATGAATAATGTAACATTGGATTTTTACCACCATAATAATCACCATACACTTCTACTTAGGCCTCACATGCCCAAGAACCTCCTTTCATACCACAAACAAGAACACTAAAATGATAGTAGAAAGAAAAATACACACCACAATATGCCACCACAACTTTGTACGGCCCCATCGTTGGTGTCTGATGTGAGGTCATTAATCAACCTCTAACCTCTTATACCTTCATCATCTACTAACATGTTGCTAGCTCATTTGAATTTGAATTGGATTCCAAATAGTTTCCACATTGTATTTTTGTATAGTCCCCCTCTCGTAATGTGAAACAACACATATTACATACCTTAATCGAATATAGGATTCCACTAATAATTTGATAAGGTTATTTTTTTTACTCAAAATAATTATTGACTCATTTTTTATTATGAGTAATAACTTAATGAATTTTACGACAACACAAAGAAAAAGAATCTAAATTGAATTGAACTTGACACGAATGAATTTTTAAAAAAGACAATATGAATCTTGATGGCAAAACACACATAAATGTAGTGACATCAATAATATGATGCCAAATAACTCTTAATAAAAGGACAACAAAGAAAAAAATTAAATTTTATTACAAACTTATAAAGTAACCTTTAATGAGATAAACACTTACATAACATTGACTTTATTGACTCATACTTATAGATTAAACAAGGAAAACTAAAATTATGATGACTAAAATAATAAAACACTAATAATGATACATTTACCTAAACCAACATGTTTTATGTAATGTAGGAGACAAATGGCAAGGTGACCCAAAACAATGATGATGAGCGGGTTCAATGAAAATTTTTCCTGAATTAAATGAAATTTTTGTCAGTGTTGAGGATCTAATTATTTGAATATGATGTGAGATATTAGATCGAGAGATGAGAATTTATATCCCTGAAAATGGTGCCACAAATGGTGCATGCACATATCATAACCGTACCATTGAAATCTTAGTAACCGCTACAATGATAGTTACATAATGTTGGAGTGTGAATAGGAATGTAATGAAATTACTTGTATAATTCAGATCATGAGTAGAAATATAACACCAAATAACACAATATTCTAGAATAATGATCTCAATATGCAATTAGAATAGCTTCGCCACTTTGAGGGGGAAACCTCCAAACCATACAATAAGACTCAAATGCTCCAAATGATGATGAACTACTACCTAAAATCCCCTATATATACTATTCATATGTTATGGCCAACACCAAGGCCGACCTACTAAGCATGAGAAAGTATAAATGATATAATAAAATGATATGGTAAGCCACAAGTCAGCTACTCATATCCTAATACAAGCAATAGGTTAAGGGCATAGCATGCCCTTCCCCTTCAAAGCAACATTGTCCCCAATGTTGAGAAGCTCTGGGTGTTATTGCAAGAATGTCATATCTTCCCATGTTGCATCTTCATTGTCCATATTCTTCCACTTGATTAGGTACTCAATAATAACCCGTGTCCTCAATCTTTTAGTGCATGTTTGAAGGATGCATTCAGGTTCCAAGATGACTCTCCCCTCCTCATCGAGCTCAGGTAACACTATTTGGGTTGATACTCTCTGTCCAATTACTTTCTTTAGGCAAGAAACATGAAATACTAGATGTATTTTGGTTGATTGTGGAAGTTCTAATTTGTATGCTACAATACCAATCTTCTGTAATACTTGATAGGGGCCATAATACTTCGGTGAAAGTTTTTATCCTTTTGTTGTTGTTTTAAAGACATTTGTTTATATGGTTGTAACCACACAAAAACCCAATCATCGACTTCAAAATGCATTTCGGGTGATGTTGATCATCTTGTTGCTTCAAGCGGTTTTGTGTCATGACCACGTCCTCCTTGAGACTAGAGAGGACCTATTATTAATACTAAATGTGTTCTTCTACTGCTCTAACCTACGGTTTTCCTCTCAATGATGATGTGATGGATGGTGGATGGTACCCATAGAGTGCTAAAAAAGAGACATTTTAGATGAAGTATGGAGGAAGTGTTATACCACCATTCTCGCAAATGGCAACCATTAGACCCATCTTGCTTTTTTATCTAACGTAAAGCAATGGAGATATCCCTCCAAACACTTATTTACAACTTTTGTTTGCCCATCAGATTGGGGATGATAAGAAAAGATACAAGCTAAGCGAGTACCTAAACACGAGAATAAATAAGTCCAAAAATTAATAGTAAATATGGGGTCTCGATCACTTACTATTATCTTTGGTGTCCCATGAAGCTTCTGAACTGTGTCCATGAAGGCTGTTACTACCGTGCTTGCAGCAAATGGGTGTGCCAAGGCACAAAAATGAGCATATTTCATGAGTCTATCCACCATAACCATGACAACATTTTTTCCTTCAGATTTAGGAAATCCTATGATAAAGTCCATGGAAAGATCTTCCCACCGTTGGCTAGGACTAGATAGAGGTTGTAGAAGACATGGGGATTGAACTACTTCACCCTTATTTTGTTGAGAAACCATGCATTCCGCCATAATTTTTTGGACATCCCCTTTGAGACCTTCCCAAAAGAAATCTTATTTGACTCAATGATAAGTCTTCAAGAATCCAGAGTGCCCCCTACTAGAGAAGAGTGAAGCTCAGATAGAATCCTATTTTTAAGAGTGGAGTTCTTACATAGGTATAATCTATCTTTATACCATAAAGCATCCCCTTTCAATATAAATTTTTCAGACATGCTTGGATCATTCTAGAGATGATGAATGATGTTTTGTGTGGTTGGGTCATTTCTCCATTCGGACCTTGCCTCATCTATCCAATCTTCTTGTAATATGGATATGGCACATAACAAGGCTGCAGTTGATTCATCTTTCCGCAACAGAGCATCCGCAACTACATTCTCCTTCCCTTTCTTATAGATAATCTCAAAATAATATCCCAACATCTTGGAGACCCATTTTTTTGTTCTTTAGATTATAAATGCTACTCAAGAAGTATTTCAGACTATCATGATTTGTCTTCACTTTAAAGTGTCTTCATATGAGATATGGTCTCCATTGCTTTACTACATGAAGTATGGCTAGCATTTCCTTCTCATAAATCATCTTGGAAAGATTCTTACCTTTGAATTGACAGCTCAAAAAGTCAATAGGATGGCCTTCTTACATGAGAACTTCCCCCATACCCACCCCTTATGCATCACATTCAACAATGAATGTTTTGGAAAAATCTGGACTAGCCAAGACTGGAGTGGTGCACATGGCCTCCTTTAATTGCTCAAATGCTTTGGTTGCATCCTTAATCCAATGGAAGGAGTCCTTTAATAAAGTTTTGAGAGGTGCATATATGCTTCCATAATGCCTTACGAATTTTCGGTAATAACCTGTAAGCCCAAAAAATCCTCATAGATTCTTTAGGGTTTTTTGAACCTTCCACTCCATCATGGCTTTGATCTTATTAGGATCCACTTTAACCCCTTAATGAGAGACAATGTGACCCAAATATTCAACCTCCTTGAGTCCAAAAGAACACTTAGAGGGCTTTGCATAAAGTTAATGTTGCTCAAGGGTTTCCAACACCTTATTTACTTGATGCAAATGTTCCTCCCATGTTTTGCTATAAATTAATATATCATCAAAAAACACTAATAAAAACTTCCGCATGAATGACTTAAAAAGAGAATTCATCAAACTTTGAAATGTAGAAGGTTCATTTGTGAGTCCAAAAGGCATTACCAGGAATTCATAATGGCCTTCATGTGTCTGAAAGGTAGTTTTATGAACATCCTCATCCTTGATTCTGACTTGGTGGCATCCCAAATGAAGATCAAGCTTTGTAAAATAAAAAGCACCATGCAACTCATCAAGCAAATCATCAATTACAAGAATATGAAACTTATCTTTGATTGTGTACTTATTAAGTTCCCTATAATCAAGACACATGCGCCACATGTCATATTTCTTCCGTACCATCACTACTGGAGAAGAATAAGCACTCTGACTATGATGGATAATTCATGCTTCCAACATCTCTTGTACAATATTTTCAATTTCACTCTTTTGCACATATGGGTACCTATAAGGTCTGATGTTAGGCGGTTGACTTCTTGGTAATAACTGAATAGCATGATCATGATCTCTCTTTAGAGGTAAGCCTTTTGGTATATTTTTAAATACAACAGAGTGGGCATCCAACACTGCTTGCATATCTGATGGTATAATGTCCTTAGAATGTTGAGCCTCCAATGAAAAATAGTTGTGCCACAAATCCCTCTCGCACCCTTTTCTAGCATTTTGTGCATCGATGAGAACTTAATATGTGTGGAGACTTTACTCTTAAGCCTCTTAGCTGAAAGTTCCTTCCTTCAGAGTGAAATTGCATGAACAAGTCTTGGAAGTTCATCTCAATGGTTCCCAAAGTGGTAAGCCATTGAACCCCTAACACAATGTCTGCTCCTCCCATAGAAATGGCATACATGGGACTATTTAGTATGTAATATCCCATGGAAAGCTTATTGCTAAGGAATTTTCTAGAACAAGTAACAGTACCTCCATCAACAATCATTACTTGAAATTCAGGAGCTGGATAAATGAAGCAGTTTAGGCGCACTGCTAACTTATGATTGATAAAGTTGTGAGTACTTCCTGAATCAATCAACATTGTGACCCTCTATTTTTTTAGGAATCCAATCACCTTTAGGGTTTAGGGGTGCTAATACCTAAAATTTCATGGCATGAGATTGTTGACTGAGGATCTCCTGACTCCTCCTCTGGCTCAACCAAGACCTCTGACTCTGAATATTCATCCTTCTCTTCATCTTCACTACGCCCATCAATGTATAACAACTTCTTTTAAGCACATTTATGTCCTGGTCCAAATTTACTATCACAGTTAAAACATAAACATTTTTCTCTTTTTTCTTCAATTTTTTTGAGGTGTCAATCTAACTGGTCGAGGGAGTGCACGGGCCAAGGTGTTGCGATCTCTGGTATAAGTGAAATGTTTTCTCCTAATTGAAACAAATTTCTTCTCTTCCCTTCTTTCCATAATCATCGAATCAGAAACCTTATGAGGATTAAACATATGCACCTCATGCTTAATGTGATCCTTAAGACCCCCGAAAAATAGGTCATTCAGATTCTCTTCAGTAATATTTTCCCCTGTAGAGAAAGGTTTTGGAAGTGATGAATGTAATCCTTAACAAATCCTATCTGTCTCAATTTTGCTAATTGGCCGAAGTAATTATCTAACACACTAGAACAATAGTGTAATTGTAACTCTTTAGTGAACACTGTCCATGTCACATTGAGACCACTCTTCTACCTTTGAGCACATAACCATCGATACTGCAGATTGGTCAGGTTTGAGATACAAAGTTGCCATGGTCACCTTTTGTCTTGGTGGAATCTGATGTAGTTCAAAAAAATTCTCCATTTGGTTGATCCAATTGAGTGGATACTTTCCATCAAACTTACGTATCTCCACTTTTGGAAACATAGTACGGGCCTACAAAGTTCTCGTATTTGGATTGTGCACACTCGAAGATCCACTCTGGCTCATGTGTCTATTATGTTGACCTGAGGATCCACCTTGATTGACATAAGTATGATTACCCATCATATACATACTGAATTTTTTCATGAAATCCTCCAATCTTTTTCCAATCCTATCCACATCTTCTTTGTTGGCCACCCGAGATTTGAGGTCTCTCAGGTTAAACTCAAGTTGGCTTACTTTGTGGTATGTCAAAGTAAACCCTAACCCTAAGGAATCTGTAGTTATATCTTCTGTCTCCAACTCCTCAACTACTATCTCATCCTTTTCTGGTGTTTTACTTGGAGTGATGGGATTCTTTTTTCCTCTTGTGGAAGGCCTTGCCATGATGCCCCAAAATAGTAGGATGTAGGGATCACAGTCAAATTTTAGGGTTTCATATTTCAATATGAATTCAGCCAAATATAAAAAAACTTAAAGAACAAACCCAAAATAATTTTTTTCTTTCCAAAATGTAACGAATTTGAAAAATTCCATAATTTGCACCCTAGGGAGCGATTTTATGAAAAAACCTATATTTGTAATAACTTTTGCAAAATGAATAAAAAAGTCTAAAATTTTCAAGCCTTAATTGAAATGTTTTTCAACCTGATAAAAATATATATACAAGTAATAGGTTAAGGGTGTGTATAAGGAAATGTTAGAGAAAGACTCCAAATATGAGAAGGTAGTCGGAGGAGTATTTGAAATAGATACATGATTCCAAATTTTTGGATAAAATGCCAAATTAAAATAACTTGCAAAAATATGCAAGTTTTAGTCTTCATGGATCTACCACGGATGCACCATCTCGGTGTCATAAATTAATCCACATGATATTGAAAAGCCAAAAATAACAATGGAAAGGATTTAGATATGAATGATAAATCGTAAATGCATTCGACTCTTGGTAGAAATACAAAGAAGTATTTACGAGATGGGTAGATGATCGATCCATCTTGGTAGACTAGATCTGTGCTTTTAAGGACTTTGGAGATGTTATGAGAATACATGTAATGTTACCTTTGTTATTTTAGCCATCAATTATTTCAAGTGATATGTAAGTTTCCTCTCATGAGAGGAATGGTTGCTATTGTGGCTATGCAAGAAGATTGCAGGAAGAGAGAGTGGCTAGTGGAAGACTTATGATTTATCATTTATTGACTATAACTATTATTTGCATTTAATAACCACACATTAAAATACACATGTTGCTGTGACTCAAATTGGTAAGAAGATTCCGATTCACACAATTTTGAATGTTTAAACTAGTATAAATTGTGATCAAATTGATAGTAAACAAAACCAAAAACTCGAATTGATTTGATTAATATCTCCACTATTGTAAATGATAGATGTGGGAATGGTAAATATAAACCACACGCGATTCATGCATTTAAAATTCCTGTAAATAAATCAGTATAAGGCCAACCTAAGTGCTTTAATGATTCCTTCACTTCTAGATGTTAGAAAAACATCCACGCTTCTTGATCACAGAGACAACACAAAATAGACTAGTAATTTGTTGAAATAAACTACACATAATTTTGTAGGCTGAAATACCATGAATAAGGGCAAGAAAATGAATAAAATTCCCCTCAAAGAGTTAAATAGATAAATATTTTTCCATAAAAACATTCCTTCTGGTTCTAGAAGGAGTAGAGCAATTTTAGACACACTATAATATTATATCTTCTATATTGATGTATAATCTATCCGACTATTATATAGCCAATACAATAGGAAACAACTTCTTATAAAATAGGAAGTGATACAAACAAACAACCCGTTAAAGATTCTATTGGTGTAACAAAATAACCACAAAATATATTGTTATTATAACAATATATTCTACTAACCAATTAACTTAACTTTATACATAATAATAATTACCAATGTAATTATTATTTACACATATATCTAGAGCACTAACACGAGGGTTTCACTAACATACACAAACTAGAAACATCTTTAGGTCCAAGATCCCTAAACCTCTTCTTTAGACCAAACTTTCCAAAATTATTCTTGATACAAGAGCATACTCAACACGTGAAACACTACCTTATTGCTCCCCCTGACAACATAACTTCATCCTCTAAATTTATATGCAAACAAAAGAGCACATACCTTGACCAAATTCCATGGAGATAGATAATATCAGATACCTCAATCTTGAAGAAACTTTTCGAGTTTTTGTCTTCTTTTCATGTCATCACAACTTGTTTGACCATATGACTAGCTCCCCTTTCAAAATTCCTACAACAATCAACATTTCTACCTAACAACACTTATTCACACCTTAAAAACTATTCGAGGATTCTTTTCAGCTATACATTTTGTTTCATGAAGTCTTCATACGCATATAACTCGTCATTATAGTATTTCACAACATAGTGAATGTTTTCATGATGCATTATCTAAACACATTTGTCCTACAACACTCATAGCTTCACATCTCAAGGGTAAAAACACTCATTCTCCCCCTCAACACATGCAAGGTCCATAATTAGTACCATAAAACATCCCACACATGCATTGAAAAATATGCTTCCCCATACTACACTACTATTTCTTCAAAGAAACAACTTAGAAAACATACCTTTAGCTTTTGAATCATCTCGCACTGCCTCCATAGATCTTCATCAAGGTTCCAATCTTCATTCTTAGACTTGTATAGATTTGTAAATCATCTTGACTCCCCATACTCCTATTTGAGAAAACACTATTGACCTAAGCATCCATACATAGACTTATAACAATACTTATCAAATAAAGAACTCACCTTTTTGACATCCATAGGCATGCCCTTTCTTTACACTTATACATACTACCTCTATGATGCATGAACATACTTGATACCTCCAGAGAACATGAATCAATGACTGTGACACATCATCTAGAATCAATCAAGATACATGCATACATAGAATGAAACATTACACACTACCTTTGATGGTATGATCAAGTCATCATACAAAATTAATGACTTTCCCCTTCACTAATCTAACATCCTTACTTTATGATAGTACCTGAATCAACTCATAAGTAGATTTAATACCTCAATAACACAATGAACACATCTTGACCTTATGGGGGTGCACCGCTAAAGTGTCATTCTTAAAACCATTCAAGCTCCCCTTAACACCATGCTTCAAATGAATGATAAATGTCTATAAGAATCCTACGAGAGACATCCTATAACATGAAGAGTCTAAAAAAACAGTGTAATATTAGAGCAAAATTTTTACATGTAAAACTAATCAATTCTTCTCAATTAATCATATGGGAATTACTTACTAAATAAATAGTTGATAGTAGTCCTATAAACAAATAACAACAACAAAATAAATCAACCACTACTATCACTCAAACCTATTTACGTGTGTGGTTATAAAAACCAATATTCACGTAAATCATATAACTCATTATACAACAACCTCACTTATTTACTAATGCATATAAATGGGACACTAATAATTAATTTACTAACATTCCCCCCTTAGTGCAAACATGGGGAAAACCTACCTTTGTGTTTGCACCTGCTTAAATGATTAGGTGATTTTTATTTCAAGATGATCACAAACCCATCGTATGGTTTTCTAACAGTTAACCACGAACCGAAAAATGGTGGCTTTTAATTGGAGTACCAAAAACATAAAATGAAGGTTTTGAGTGGTTTACCCGTAACCACATCATGATGTGCCAAGTACTATTATCGAGATCTCATCGTGCATCCCACTATAGGAATAAATATGAAATTATGTTTCTCACACATTAAAAATGGAAAATGGAACATTTGATCATGTCCCCCTCAATGTGAAATTTTCACTACTTCAAATCAGAACACCTTGAAATATGTAACACACCACAAAAATAGAAGATAACACACAATGAATGTGCCACCAAACCTTTCAAGTGGCCCGTCTTAGGTGAATGACGAGAGGTCACTAATCAAACTCCAACCTTCGTTGTGTCTGCATGTTTGATATCATGTTGCTAGATTAGATGGATTTGATTATGAAGCTCAATTTTACATACCTCATTCCGACGTCAAATGCAACCGAAAATGCATCCGTAAATATTTTTTGTATTTACAACTTTTAAAAACTCACAAAATTGTGATACTAAATGACCTTGATGACATGACATTTTATAAAACTATTTATAAACTTGACAAGATATGAGAAAAAATATACCATGACATTTTCAACATAATTTATCGACATAAAAACAACTCACAAAAGAATCAATTTGACCTAAATCAAATTGGATGACACTAATTTTGATAACTTTTTGATATAGACTCAACGTGAATAATTGTTTATTTGAACAATAGACCACGTTATAAATAATAAAGAAACATATAATAACTTCAATAATTGAAAATGACTATTAAAAATCATGAACTTCCTAAAAAGACTCCTCAAGTGCGGGTGCGGGGCTCAGGCTCCTATTTGAACACTTAAAATGACCATAACAAACTATATATATATCCACTTCAAATATAATAAACCTAAATATAACTCAGATGACCAAACAAATACACCTGTTTATTGAAAGCGCGGGCCAGTTTCAAAGTGGTTTTGGTAGTCCTCTGACATCTTTTCTCATGAATGAAGATTGACCATATACATAAAATTCATATGCAACAAAGTATAATTCCAGTTCACTCTGTTTAATACGAAATTTGATGCAAGCATGCCATTTTGACATTCCTCAGACAAATTGGAAAAGAAAAGCAATATGTGTAGTGCTCAGTCTCAATAGATTGCACAAAGATCCAATCACAAAGTTTCGATGGATCTGACAGAAAACAGTCAAAGATTGATAGATGTATCATATATGAACCAGTGTAACAACCACCTGTTTGTACTAATTGGAACGTGAATGATGTATAGTCAAATTCAAGAATACTAGACATTAAAAGTAAAATTGAATCCAATGATTGGGACTATTTCAAAAAATAGAAATAGAATTATTACGAGCAATAGATCCCTTCTTCAAGATGCAGGTGTATATCTAGAAGTAGAAAGGAACAATTTTTCACCCGTTACACAGATCCACACAAGATGACTAGTAATTTAACTCATTGAGTTAAGTACATGCATGCCAAAGTATAAATGTAATCAACAATTCGATTATATATTTTTTCACCAATGTAAGTCACCAAATAGATCGAATGGATGATATTTGACAGTCATAAAAAAATATATCAAACTAGGATATACTATACAAGCTATTGAAACATAAAATGTAAATTATTTTCTTATCCACAGGAAAAGTATGTAACCAATCCCCTTCTTAAAATAGTAACTCGCCATCACCACTAATTTTCTACGATACCACATATTATAGTAGTTTTTAATACAAAAACTAATCAATTATTCTGAATTAATCATACGGGAATTACTTACAAAATAAATAGCTGATAGTAGTCCTATAAACAAGGAACTACAACAAACTAAATCAACCCCTACTATCTCTCAAGCCTATTTACGTGTGTGGTTATAACAACCACTATTCATGTAAATCATATAACTCATTATACAACAACCCTCATTAATTTACTAATGCATATAAATGGAGCACTAACAATATAATTTCCTAACATTGAAGAGGTCCCATGACCTCTTTGACACCTATGACTCACCTTTATCTTCTTTATTTTGATTAGAGACCTGTAAAATTTCTTGTTTTTCTTTAAAATCTATTTTGGGTGGAATGACATTGTTTACTCTGGCTCCCACTAATTACCTTCCTTTTCTCCTGCACTTTAGGGGTGTGAAACCTCCCAGTTTGCTTTCACAGAAAACAAAAACAATCTCTAGCAAAATTTTTAACCTTATTACAATTAAAACATACAACTTCACTCTTACCTCTAGCAACTTCATCTCTCCAATTTTGATTGGATGGTCCATAAAGATAGTACCTAATAGTGTGACCTATCTCATGACAATTATATAAAATAATGTTCTTTGAATGATTATATCTACTATCCCTCCATGGGTGATCATATTTGACAAACCTTATACACTCATTTACTCTATGTTAAAAATCATTAAACGTATAATAATATCCATTAAAATATTTTTCATACCTTGATTCATTGGGATGCCTCTGCGCTTTTGTCTTCACATTGTCTTTGTAGTTTGTCTACCTTTTTTTCCTCTTTGGCGATTGTACCTTCAATCTCCTTGCTTGGAAAAATGTCTTCTTACATGACTTATTTTCCTTGAGATCTTCCTTTAATCCCAAACATGTTTTATCTCTATCAAATATTTCACTATCTAGAGATCATCAAGATTCTTGAATATCTTTTAAAATTTTGAAATATTTTAGATTTTTTAGCTTCTTTAGACAACTTTTATTTTATAAAGATCATCTCTTCTTCAAAATTAATGCATTCTTCCTCTTTATATTGTGGGCTTAAAGTCATGAAACTCATCTACATTTCTAAAATTTTGATTATCTCATCAAGTTTACCTATTTAAGACCAATCAAGTTTTCTTAAGATCATGAATATTTCCTTAATAATATTTGACTTGTGCTCTAAAATTCTTGTTACTCTTCTTAGCATGCTTCAAATCTCTTTGAAAATACGTTAGGTTAGTCTCTATGTCATTTTATCCTCTTCTCCTTCTTGTAATACATGCAATCACCACAAAATATGGAGTCTTCACTCATAGATCTCGTATGAATTGGTGGAAAATCTCCAAAGTTGAATTTCAAAGCAATGAAATTTTTGAAAACCTGTTTCGTGGTAAAGCCAACAGGGTGGGATGAGCATCCATAATATTTCATACAACCTAGGTTGGATGGCATTTCACCTAGCAGTTATACGGCATTGTGATGATCGATAGCCATCTAACCTAGGTTAAACAATTTTCTATTGTCTGTCATCCAACCCACCATATCAACTCCGGGTTGGAGGGCCTTTCGAGGGCCCTTCAACCTAGGTCGATGGCTAGGTTGGACAATAGACAATGGAAAACCGTCCAACCTAGGGTGAACAACCATCCACCATCTTCAGTATAATCTGGATTGATGCCATCCAACCTAGGTTATATAGAGATGATGGAAGACTATCTGATATGGGTTGAACAATGTTACATTGTCTCTTGTCTAACCCATCCATCCAACTTGAGTTGAATGACTATCCATTGTCTTCCATCCAACCCAACCATCCAACCTGGGTTAGATAACCGTAAATTATCTCATCATAAAAACTTGGGTGGACAACCATACATTATCTATTGTCCAACCCAGCAGTCCAACCTGGGTTGGACGATTGTCCATCATCATCCATCCAAACCAGTCATCCAACTTGGGTTAGATGACCATATATTATCTATCATCCAACCTGGGTTGGATGACCGTCCATTGTCTATCATCCAACCAAGCCATCCAACCTGGGTAAGATGACTATATTATCTACCATCCATCCTAGTTTTCCAACATGGGTTGACAAACGCACATTATCGCCATCCAACCTACTGCTCAACTTGGTTTCGATGACCGTACATTATCTACTCGGCCCAACCAAGCTATCTAACCTAGGTTCAGATGATCTGTCCATAATCTACCATCTAACCTGGGCCATCTAACCCAAAGGGTTGGATGACCGTACATTATCTCTGTCGCCTAACCCAACCATGAACCCGTGTTGGACAATCATAAATTATTTGACATCTAACACAATGTATTCTAACCTAGGTAGGATGGTTTTCCATCAAGTCAACCATCCAACCTAGCCATCTAACCTAGGTCAAGGACCGTATATTATTCTGTTGTTTATCTCCATTCTGTATCCAACCTAGGTTGGATGACCATACATTATATGTCATCCAACCCGGGTTCGATGGCTAGGTTGATGATGCATAATGGTTGTCCATCTTACCTAAGTTTGACGGAAAATTACTCTTTTCGATGTCATTATTAAATAGGTACTCCCCCCTACAACCCTCTGTTTATGTATTATACCTCGAGAATACATGTATAAGTTAATTTTTACATATATATAGTATACAAACTCGACCCATACAAATGACTTGTCGACTAAAATTTTTGGCAAACCTGGTCGATAGCCCACCGCTAAAAATTCACCATTTCAATTTCTAAAATTCCTAATATTTGTGAGTTTACAAAAATTCACCACTAAAATTTTCCCGCCTGACATAAACAAGACTTCATTACCTACATCATCATTCCAAGATTCATAATCGATTCAAGAACTCAATAATTGCTACTTTCCTTAGATGAAAACAATATTCTTTAGTATATAAACTCTTCTTGGAATTCTTCTTGTTCTCAAATCTCTTGAACATTTTCTTCCTTGTCAAACTTGTGAGTCTTCTTATCATGATACTCATCATGATATTTTTCATCTTCATCCTTGTGTTTATGAGGTCACTTATTAGAAAAATGACCTATTTCACCATAGTTAAAGCATTTAAAAGGAAACTTACCCTTGTACTTACCTAAACCAGGTTTTAGTCTTCTAGAAAACATTGTAATTAGTTCATCATCATCAATCTCAACATCATCAACATTAGTGGTTTTTCCTTTGTCTTTTCTCATCTTTCAAAGCTATATCCTTCTTGATACATTATGAATAGGTGATCCTCATCTCATATGTCACAAAATGTCATGTAGCTCATCCATACACATGAATTTCAAATCCATGTATTCCACAATAATAAAAACTTTAGGATCAACCTGAAGTTATAGACCTCAAAACCTTTTTCACCATTACCTTTTCACCTAAACCTCCGATGGTGTTGATAACTTGGTTAACTCGAGTAGATATGCAACAATGAAATATTATTCCTTATTCTTTTGGATGTCAAAATGATTTCTTAATGTTTGAATATTTTCCATCCTCACCTTGAAATATCCTTCATATATGACTTGAAGGTTTACCCACATGGATTTATCAAAGGTACAACGCATGACCTTAACAAGTTATGATTATGCTAGTCTACATAAAATTGCATTCATTTCCTTGAGTTATCATTTTTATCCTTCTTTTTTCAAGTACTCATTAGAGGAGTTTTAGGAACTATGTACCCATATAACAAAGATCGCGATATGTCACATCCTAAGGACATGACGTGATTCCTCATCCTAATGCTCCAAAATACATAGTTTGACCATAAAATAAGGCAACTTGCTGGTGCAAGTGCCAATTTGTTGACTCTCCATATTAATGCTTAAAATGATCTCCTTAAAGTGATTAAAATTTTTCAAAAGGACCTCTTGTCGCCAAATCACCGCACCCTCCGAATGGCCTGTGATGTGAATAGGACGCTCGAGTGTGATTGGGACACATGGGATCACCTCTCAAGCCGTGTGGGACTTGGGCTCGAGGTGAACCTCCGGAGAAGGCCAGCTTCCTCTTCCTAAACTAAGTGTCTGTACTACTCCTAGTGTAACAAAAACGATTATCTAGTCCTATGCTAACATTTTCATGGGGTTTTAGGAAAGAGTTTTGGCGTAAATGAAACTATACTAGGGATGGTGATGCACCTAATAAAGGGTGTCTTGATTTAAGAAGGGTTAATTTGAAGAGGGTGTGTGCACCACAGTCAACTTCACCTACTAATGCAACTTAGAGAGGGTACAGATACCACAAAAGCTAAGAGACACGCGTGCCTTTTGTTAAACTTTATGCACCGAGAAATATACCTCGCCCAGTGAAGAAGGATGAACTCAAGAAGGGTGAACAGACACCTACAACTCAACCGCATGCAATACTTCACCACTCGATAAGCCGTAACTCCAAGAACTCGCACAGAAACTTAAACTTGCACAAAGTTGTACTGCAAGTATGAGAAAGGCACAAAGAAGCATGAAGGATGAAAGGACCGAGATTAGTCACAAAACACACACTTTTATTGCTTCAATAACATGCACAATGCATCATACATTCAAAAGAGGCAATAGATTGCCATTGTAGTCTGAAGAGGAGGCTTGAAAGTTCTCTCAACACACAAGAACAACTTGGTGGAAGAGAGAGGACCTTGAAAAGTATACACTCTTGCTCGAGATATCTAACTCAGTCTAACTTAAATGAATTTATTTGGGAACCCTTGAAATGAGCTTCCAACTTACATTTATAAGAATATGTGAGAAAGAAGAGGAAATGGTCATAATTACATTCCTAAAATGAAGGCCCATGATGTATTTATTACGCTTAGTTGAACTACCCGAGAAGGTTCCATCATGGGTCATTAACTGCCTGATGACCAAGTCTTCTCATTTAATTAAAAGAATATTTAAATAAAATATTTAAATAATAATAATAAATATTATTATTAAAATATTTAAATAAAAATATTAATTTAATTAACATAATGTTGGGACCCCCGCTGACCCGCTTTGACTTGAAGAGGAGGGGGTCCATGTGGATAGAATTTGCACATAGCCAAATTCGATGAGCTTCGAATCCTCTAACTCTGTCGCACTCGATTTTCACCGCACTAACTCTTTCCTTCAGCTTTGGTAATCGCGCTCTTTGCATTGAGTCCTTCGAATGGTGAGCTATCAAACTCGATTCTTATCGGGCTTCTCAAAGTTAACTCGAGGCCATTTATGCATTCCTCGTTCAAACTTCATGAAACATCACCACGAGCTCCTGCTAAGTCACCGAAGTTCTTCATCCAAAGAAACGATCTTACCTTTCCTGTGCTCAAAACTCACTAATGTCGAGCTTAACCCAACATTTCAAAAGAATCGCTTTACCACAATGCTCACGGTTCTTCCTTATCATATAACACTTGCAAGAAGAATGTTTTAGCTTGGCCATAATAAGAACAATTTTACCCTCCAAACGATGAGAAAATGCCATTAACAATAAAGACCTAATGCCGCCATGATGATGACCCAGGCTTATGCCTCATAACATGTCGATAGTACACCCTTGAAACTGATCCTTTTTGGCCAAAGAGCTCCTTTCGGTATTTTAGCGGCAAAGGCACTGCAATCTCGGCTCCAATCAACAATTATGCCACTATTGGGATCTTAGTATGGCATAGGTAGCTGTGAGCTACACAATATACTCATTTTTTCGAGAACTAAAAAGATCCTTTATGTTACAATTTGCAACACATAAAATAAGCCGTTCGAAAAATACGTTGAACAACTGGGGCAGCCAAGAGGACCTTGGAAAAATGTACCGGTAACAACCATATGAATTCTCCCTTAGTCGTGGATCAAAGCTAATAGAAATAAGCTAGATAAAATCGCTTGAAACTACAGTATAATCGTCCATTTGTTAAAACAAGTTTCTCTGAACCATGGTAAAGGAATACTTTATTGTCTGATTGGACGCACATAATGGAAAGGTATAAATATTGCGTAGAAGTTTTTCAAAGAGACCACTTACACGTAACAAGGATGCAAAGAAATCGACCGGTATTTTCTTAGTGACCTTCACATTTAATTCGCTTTCTAGAAAGAAATGCTTTGAGCAATACGAATCGCTTAATTGCCATAATAAACCTTCATCTCCTGACCCGGGCAAATTTCATGAAGCCTTGAATGACATGACTCCAATCCATCGTATACAGCAGTGAATATTTGAATTTCTGCCCACATTGCGTGTGGAGCGCTAAAAACGGCTATTATACCGCAAAGCTATGCCTATCCACGTATGCGGATTTTGCCACGAACTTCGAATGCTGCCAACGCGCCGTGGTAAGTGCGTAACGTGTAGAGTCTCCGCTGAAATCGGTATCACGTCTCGCGTTGTTTTCTCCATTACCCACTCCAATTCACAACTGTCTCATTAATCTTCCTGGCGACTCGCACAAAGACTCGGACCACTCCAAGCTGCGCGGATTTCGTTTACATGGTTCATGCGGAAGTCTGATGTTGGATTGCCATCGTCAAATCTCCACGCATGCGCAATTGGCTGCTCAAAATTCCACACGCTGGAATTTCGGTCATGGCTTCACAAACCAATATTTCACTACGGCGGCTTGACCGGATTTCTCCCCATTTTTTGCAAAGACTCAAACTTCTCCCCACCACTTGGGATTTCTTCATGACTTCGCTTGACATCACGTCATTTCCCTTGGCATTGCTTGCCTTATTTCCCACGTCCTGGCAAGATGAAACTCAAGGACCCTTTACGTGAAAACCTTGTGTTGGCTTTCCACCGTCTCCAAATTTTCACCATGTTAGGACCCGGGATGAAGATATCCCATGTGGGGAACATCTGATTTCGCTCATATCATCAAATTTATGACTCCTGGCAATATACATCAAATATTTCCATGTGGGAATCTTACAATGGCTTGCCATCATCAAAGTCCAACCCGACAAAAGGGATGAAAATCTCCCAAGCCAATGCCTTTAGCACGGATTTGAACTCCCAACTTTTCCTTCTCGACTTACAATCCAACCAAACAAAACTCGGATGCTCACGACTTGTCAGCTCGCCGACCGAGTGAGCCAATGCTACCACGCCCCGAGCTCCATCCTCAAATGATCGATTCTTTTTCCATTGGCCAAGCTTATACATCGAATGTTCAGGTGATCGGGTGATCTGGTGTTCACAGTGACATTTCATGAAATAGTTTGAATGCATGTATAGGATGTCCATGCCTTCCGTAAGCTCACTACTTACCATATATTCCATGAGAAGAGATCTCGGATCAGTCATGCATGAAGACTTTACGAGCATCCATCAAATTTACACTTGTCATACATGTAGATAGTTTTATTTGGTAATAGCGTGAGTCTTCCAATTGTGTGTCCCCTATTATTGATGTGAGAGTGGATTTGCTTGGCCCGTGGGCTTTCTTAGTAATGCAAGCTCTCCGTCAGTAGATGAAGATATGTTAAAGAATTTACTGGGATGGATTATGTGTTGTAAGAAGAACGTCAAAGTGCCTCCTTCAAGATGCTGCACCTCTCCATAGAGTGCTACGAGATTTTTGATTGAGATGTATTTGGTTGCTTGGTCTCGTAAACATTTTTTTCATTCAAACACTACCGATGACCATTCTAGCTCATCATATCTCAGATAAACCTTCTCATATCATCTTGGTCAAACAAGATAATTTTCCCAAGTGGTTGGTCGAGCACCGCATCTTAATGGATTAGACTGGCCTCATGTTAACTTAGCTTAACTTGACTCGGCCTTCGGGGATCTTTTGATCGATCTCCACCGGGATCCTCAGTACAGCCTTTTCATTCACAATTTTCAACGAGCTATATTTCAGATTAACAAGACCTCGCCGAGCTCTTACAACTCGAGAGTCTCCATCGAGATGATTTCCGAGATGATTATCAATTTGACACGTGTTCTTTATCAACTCGACCGGTGATAGGACTTCGTCCAATCTTGCAATATTGTGTGCAAAATTGGATAACATTTTGCGACCTCTAGGATGATTTCTGCAGGCAGTACGATTCCAAAGAGCCTTAAGTCATCCATTGGGCATGGAGTCTATGTTGGAATCCTAAAAGTAGTATGATTTTCTTTTGACACATCCCGAAATCTCCTTAAACATTTCTGATATCCCTGGCCTCCTGGAATGCTAAGCATGAAGTATACTAACCTGATGATTATTGGAACAAGCTTGACATCCATTGAACACTGCAAAAAATTTGAATGAAGCAAATTTTGAAATCTTATGGAAACCTTGAACTTTCTTTTCCTTGACACCTTCCAATGATGAAACAATGTGCGTAACAACACAAAACACAACAACGAGGAAAGAAAAACAACAACAGCTACAACAATGTACATAAGCACTGGAGGAAAACACCTGGCTTTAATCAAAGATAGGTGGAACGCTTCTCAAAAACAAGCTTTGAGATGTATCCATTCATATGAATGGGCAATTCTTCTCCATTGAGCCTAGATAGACGAAATGAATTTGCCTCTTTACAACTTGTGATGATGTATGGCCCACTCCAAAGAGCATCAAACTTGCATGCTTCGCCTGCCTGGTTTGACTCCTTCGTCTTCATCCCATTTGAGAACTAAATCTCCCTCTTGAAAATGTCTGTTGGACGCCTTCTTGTCAAAATATTTCTTAACTTGAGCTTGATGTTGCTCCAAAGTTTTCATAGCCTTATCTCGTACTTCCTATAACTCCATGAGTTCAGCAAACCTTACTGTCAGAGGATCACTCTCATAACTTCAAGTTGATGAGCTAACTCCAAAGAAGGTAACTCCAATGAGAGTGGGAGTTTTCCTCTCTTCCATATACAAGCAACGTAAAGGAGAATTTCCGAGTGGCCCTTTTAGGTGTGATTCGATCACGCCCATAAGGCGGTCTTAAAGCCGTGTATGCCAAGTCCTCTTGTTAGTCTCCATTGTGCGCTTAATAATCCTTATGAGGTTTTGTTGTCACTAGATCTACCAATAACTGCATTTCCTCATGGATAGTAATTGGATGAAGTTTTGAGGTATACCCCATTTTAATAGCCAAATTCTACTCAACTTCATACAAGAAAATCCATGCGTTGTCTCGAAATGACCGTAGAATGGAACACCGAACCCGTCATTATACCTCCAAAAATCTAGAACGCCTTTTCATTGCTCTCTTTAATGCTACTACCCTCTGGCCCATCGAGTAAAATAGTCTCATTACGGTAAGGACCCACTTATGTCCGTCACTCAATGATGGAGGATTAATCATTCCAATGAAGTCCAACCCCATTGAACAAAGGGTTGATCCACTTGAACTAGATGCAAAGTGGAGGCAGAGCTGCCACTTTCTCGCTTACTCGTGAAAAAGGCACATTCTTTACATTTCCTTACCCAGAGATGGGCATCCTTTGAATAAATCCGCTGCCAATAAAAGAGCGGCTCGCATGATCTTGGTAAAATTTTGTTCAGGCGTGCGGAATAATGTCCTCCGAGCATAGGCCATTGTGAAATTTCTTCTAAAGTATCTTACTTACCTATTCTCGGTCCTATGCACGATCAAGGAGAACGCTGCCTCAAATCTTTTCAAAGAGAATGCTATCTACCAAAACATATGGGATAGATTGAAAACGGAAAGTTTGTCTTTGGTTTTATCCATGTTCTGCTGTGGGTATGCTCTCGAGAAGATGAAATTCTTCATTTTGGATAACCAATACCTTGATCAACATCCTTACCGATTTAGAGTGTCATGTCCTCATTACCTTTTGATTCCATGTCTGCAGAGCAGTTGTCAGTTGTCACATAAACCTCTACCTCGACAAGTTTAGTGACTTTGATATGCACGTCATACTCCATTACCTTCGTGATCCATCCAAAGACGCTTGCGTTCATTTCTTTGTTCAAGAAAACTCCTTGACACCGGATGAGACACCATCGATGAATCTTGCTGTTTGGACAACATGTGTCTTGAATTTCTTCAAAGCTCGAATAACCGCAAAGACTGCTTTTCAACAGATAAGTATTTCAACTCGTAGTCTTTGAGGGATTGATCAAGAAAGCGATCAAGTTGCTCCATCAAAGTTATCGCTTTTGTCGGGTGAGGATCCTCAAATGCTCTCTTGACTCGTTAAAGCATAAAGGATAAAATCTTTGTCAAACTGGGGTTCACAAGCGCTGGGAGCTGGGAAATGGCTGCTTTTGATGGCTTTCAAGCTTTCGTCCTTCCTTTTGTCCATGAGAATGGCATGTTTTTCTCTTAGCATGGTCAGGCGTTGGATTTTTAGCCAATGTCAGCAAATTGGGGAATGAATCTCGCACGAAATTTATGGTTCCTGTGAAGCTCTGGAGGACCTTCTTGTGACTTTCCTAGGAGATAAGGACATAATTGAATTAATCCTCGGGCTGGATCGATTGATAATCCTTTCTCGCTGAAACAACATGCCCCAACAATTTTCCCTCGTGCACTGAAAATACATTTCTGGGGTTAAGCCAAACCCCCAAATTCCCTAACACCTTTGGAAAACTTTCCTTAGATGTGTGATGTGATCTTCTCGCATGCTTAGAGTATACAGCTTATATCATCAAGGTAAACCAAAATAATATCGCTGGATCAGTCCCTTAAATGCCATGTCCATGGCTCTTTGGAAAGTAGCCCCCAAGCATCGGACAATCCGAATGGCATTTTATCAGAGGTATATGTGCCCCACTTGCAGTAGTGAAAGCCGCTTTTGAATTGGTCGGGATTCTGGACTAGGATTTGATTGTAACTTCTGAATATCCATCAATGCAAAGAAAATCTTGAGCTCCCGCCACCGCTTGAAGGATCCGCTCCATCGATGGAAGAGGATAATGGTCTTTCAATGACGACGCATTCAAATCCTCAAATCTACGCATAACCGGATCTCTCCTGCTTCTTCCTCACGGGCACCAAATTGGCTACCCATGAGGAATGCTTGATGGGAAAATTGCTACAAGACCTGGGAGTGGGCTTGGTTGGCTCCTTTCTCATTGGTAAGCTCGATTTTGGGGATTAATTGTCTCTCGCATTCTCACGAGACCGAGCTGACAGCATTAGGATCCGGCCTTCGATGGTATGTCAGCAAGCAAGACACAGATCAAAACCACGTACGAGATCTTTTATAGCTCCATGCAAAGAGATGTCATGATACTCTTGACAAAGTTGGCA
>CM031240.1:354295477-354609485 GCA_018340775.1 Taxus wallichiana var. yunnanensis | reverse complement strand
CTACGTATTGCTATTAATCGAAAGTCCATACGTGGACACGCCATGTAAGGTGGCAGGTAAGGTGAAGCAAATGGAGGTATCTATTTGGAGATAGAGCCAAATTTGGTTTTGCATGAGAAATTTAGAAAATTGAGTTCGCCTTGCAACCTGAGGCACAGTGGCGTGAAGATTAGGAAAAGGAAAGAGCCTTTAATGCATTGATTGTTACACGGTCCCTAACCAGCTCACCTTGGAAAGTGTATGAGGGAATTTGATTTTCATTTTGTTGATTCGGCTTTTGCGTAAAGTTGCTCGTATTTGGTTTTTTTGATGGTCTCGTTGACTCGACCCAGGCCTCTGAATTAGGTGACATCGCTTCGGGAGATTTTAAGGCATTTGTTGTTGAGCTTGAAGCGTAAAAGGAGTGCTAGGAAGTTTTGTTGTATGTGAGGAAGGAAATAACGCAGTAAATTTAAGCTTGCTTCGGAGTTCCTCGAAAAGAGATTACGGGCATGTTAAGCCCTTCTCTTTAAAAAATTCTTACTTTGTTTAAGTGTCTCATTAAAACAACCCTGCTCTTGGGTTTGGATTCTGTGATTGTTGTCGGGTCGATTTGATTTGGATTTCGTCGATTCTTGCTTCTTTTTTTTGGAAAATGATATGAAGAATCGCTTCTGGTTGCTCGGCCTTGATTTGTTTTGCACTGAATCGAAAGTTAGAACATGAATTCATCGTGATCGAAATGTTGAGGTGGATGGTGATCAAAATAGATAGTTTCTTTCTCTGTTCATGTTTTATGAGATAGGAACAGGCCTTGTGAAATGTTCTCCTTCTCGTGGAAATCGTTTCGCTTCTGTTGCTAGTTGTGTTAGGAACTGCTCTTTGCATGTAAATGGAAGTAGAATACAGTTGTGTGGTGTTGCTATGGTTTGGGTTCGCGACCGCCGCCGTTTTGGAAATGATAGGAAAATCGCTGTTCTTTGCCGCTTAATCCTGTTTTTGCACTCTCGAATGGAATACCTCCATGTTGTGCTGGTTATTGACGTTAGATGGAGTTCGAACTGGTTTTTCTTGTAAAATATGATATGGAACTGTGTAGGCAGCATGGGTTATTTTCATTGTTGTACTATTGTTTTGTTGTCACCAGAATTTGCGATATGATTGTATTGGTTGTGTGATCGGCCTGAGGTCGTTTTAAATGATGAAGTTTCATTGAGGAAAATAAGATCTTTTGTTTGTTTACTATCTGCTGTTCGGGATTAAGAGAAATGATAACACGTTTCTTTTTTGGCTGTTTCTTTCCTTTTCTTGCTGAATGAAATAAAACTTTTCGCTACCTTCTGCCTGCTGTTTCGGGATTATAAGGAAATGGCATTTGGTATTTTAAAGGAATGAGCATTAGAATGTTATATGAGAGTTCGTGAAAGTTGGAAAAGAAATAGTTTTTCCTTCTGAACTCATAGAGAAATATACTGTTTCTTGCTAGGAAGGTATGATGATTAGTTGTGTTTACTAATGCTGATCGGTCTTTTAAGGTCGAACTGTTTTGGTGATTATGACTTAATCTTGGATTGCTGTACAAAGAATAAATGCATAGAAATTTTGTCTTGCTGTGTGGGTTGTCTTGACTGTACTAGATCCATGTATTGACACCCTGTACGGTTTACTTTGCTAAAGGTAATGACATCTGATTTTGCATTCTGGAAGTTCTGCATACTATTATGAACTTGGAAAATGGATTGAGTAGAATCATTTATTGGAAGGGAATTCTTCTTCTGTCTGCTGTTCTGGCTTGGTGAAATTTGTAGTCATGTGATTATTGGACTTGCTGTAGGTAACAACAATGAATAAAATGTTATTTTGAACGGGATACGTTCATAGGATTAGAAAGTCATGTGATTAATTGACTGTATGATTGAATAATTGTTTATCTGTTTAGCATACAGTGAAAGAAATATGGTTTCTTTAGTATGGTAAATATATGGTACACATCCTTATACTGTTTGATCTTGGATGAACATAATGTGGTACTAACCTGTTTTGGATTTCCATATGAGCCTGATTCAAATGAAATATGGAAATGGATGATGAATTCTTCCCTGTTTTCATTAAAGCTGATTATGAATGAAACTACTCTACTGCTGGAAAGTGAATTCTGAATGGATTTTGTAAGTTTCACTCTGAACTGTTATCTTGATTTGTGTTTCGTTTGGATTCCATTATTAGAACAGCCATCTGGAAAGAAATTGGGTCATGGATGAATGACTGGGAAAAATGATCTGTTCTTCTTTTATTCAGTTGGAAATCTATAATTCGTTGGTAACGAATCTTGTAGTGCTTAGATATGAGCGACTATATGCATTGCTGTTCGCTTTCTTGTCTGTGCTTGATTGCTTGGATTCTTATATGATGCATGAACTGAAAGGAAAGTAAAGAGGTTTACATTTCAGTTAGTTTCATCCTTGCATTTATTATTAATGAAAGGTGTGGAAAGGATAACAATATGTTATATCAGCAGCAAGCTATTTGTATTTTCTAACTTTGTAATTATTGTGAATTAAGACTTGTAACGGTTATGTGGAAACGGGACAGCAGTTCTTTGGCTAATTGTGATGATATTTTGATAGTTCAGTTGTTATGCTGATCTTTCTTTTGTACCTATTTCGTGATTGATGTCTTACGCCGTTTCGCCAAAGCGTGGTTCTTTTATTGAGACAGTTTAGTTAAGCACCTTATTTTAAGGATAAGTTCTTAATATGCTCTGATTCATTGAATCCTAACCGTGCAAATTATTTTGTAGATGGAATTTGATTAGAATGAAGACATGGCTGTTTTCTGATGCTTCTTGATTAGCTGAAAGATAAATTGTAATTGTTGCTTTTATTCCTCTTCGAGGAATTGTGGAAAGAAGAATGTATATTCTTCTGTCTATGAGTTGTATTGATGTTTTATTGTAAACCATGCCCATTCAGTTGGATTGGCAAATGTACAGATTATGACATGAAATGTTGAATACAATTACAAGTGTGATATTTTTATAATTATATCAGTTTGATGTTGTTGACTAAATTGGAAATATAACGTTATTTCTTGATTTGGATTTGTTTAATTGTCCTTGGATGGATGTTAAATGGAAACTGATCTCTATTCTTACCTAAATGCAACTTTTAAGTTGAAAAATGCAATTAGTTCATACTTGGGTAAAGATGAATTTTTAATTGACATTAAAAAGGTTTAAGAAGAATATGAGTCCATAATCGAAAGGGTATTCAGGATTAGCTTAGGAGCTAAGGAATATCAATTAATTTCGGAGTGTTCGAACTTCGTTTTCGAACTCCATTAATGATCTCGTATGCTAAATTCAGAATAAAGGATATAGGATAAGTATATCCATAACTAATGGACCTTAACTATATAACGTTAAGGAGAACAAATGAATACATTTCTTGGGAATTAGACCTCGTTTAAATGACGTCTAATAAGTTAGTATTCTGAATTTAGTTACAGTTGGGAAAACCTTGGCTAAGTTTAATGGGTTAAACTTATCACGTCCGACGGTACGGACTGCTTAATCCAATGATTAAGAAGTGAACCAAGTAGGGAAATGTAGCCCTTCGATATGAAGGAGAAGATGCATAGCAAGCTAATGGATGGTTTTAGTCACTCAAGTAGCTATATATACAAATGGCAGAACGGAAACAAGGATCAAGGGATCAACATGGATGCTAAAAGTTGATTCTTAATTATTAAATCGTATCCAAATCACTTGAAAGCGGATGTGTATTCTCGATGGGAGAATTCGTAGGACATTGCATACACCTACCAGGCAGAAGGTGTCTCCATGAAGACGGGGGGTATTCATGGCGTGCACACTTGTTGCGGTGACATATTGCAGCAATGCCCTCCCGAATTAAAACATCAAGAATACATAAACTGAATGTGTAATGTTGGCAGGGGATAGAAGTATGATCTGGTATACGGAGTGACTGAATACTAAAGATAACTAGACACATGGGTTCGTGGGGAAACAACACCGTATGTCTACGTATCTTTAGTTACCGGGAGTGCCTTCCTATATTCGTTCATATTACTAATCAGAATTGGAAGTTTAAAAGTCGACCTTAAATGAAGAGGACCGGTAGGAACCAGAAATACCATTCTAGATAATAGGTGAAGTAAAGTGAAGGACATATTCCGTTGATGTGTATCACATCCAGAATATGATCATGCAAAGCATGTGAAAATCTTTGGCCAAAGTATCACATTGCTGATTACATTGTCCTTATCACTTAATTTAAGATGTAGGATGTCGAGATGAATATCGATTAACAAATATTCGAGATAGGATTCTTAAATGGATCACTTGATAACAGGGAACAGTTATGAGAACAGGTATATATAATATACTTATGCATAAGCGAACATGAAGGATCGGTTTTTGCGCGAGTCATGAAATGAAGGATCGGTTTGTTGTTGCCGAGTCATGAAATGAAGGATCGTTGAAACTCCGAGCCATGAAAATGGAAGATCGGCAGGTTCCTCGAGTCATTTACGGCATATAGAATCATGTTATAAGATTGAATGGCATTGAATGTGTTCCATATTGTAAATATGCGAGCAGGGAACATTTGTTTTAAAAAGAAATTGTGTGATCCAAACTGTGTTGTTTGGGCAGAGAACAATTATTAAAACTTGAACGTGTGTTTGAATTTTATAATTCATAACAGAGAACGTTATCAAAAAAAAAAAAAAAAAAAAATTTCCCTTGTTCTGGTATCTTAAAATGGGGATGTTACAAAATGTCATCTTCTAATGTTGGTAATAAAACTATGGAGATATATAAAATGAGATTTGATGGGATGGATGTTTTTGAATGCATGGCGCAAAAGTATGTGGGTACCTAAGGAGTTCCTTTTATAAACATACATCTGAATAGATAAGCATAAATATGCTTGCAGTGAATGGAAAAAATGGAAAAGGAAACAAAGCTCAAACATTGCTGCCCAACAATTTCCGCATATCAAGAATTATTGAGATAAATTCATATATATCTCCACATCGAGACACGGTCTATAGGATAGGATGGTGTAAAATTTCCCCCTAGGTTTCTTCCTTCATTCTATAGCCAAATATACTACAAAAAAATGCAACGAGGATCTTGAATTCTTGAAACTTCCTCAACTATTGCAGTCAAGCTTGAGACACAATGAACAAAAAATAATTTCTTTGCCAAATGTGTTGAGTACATAGATTTTTTCAACAAACGTAGAGCCACCATGGCCTAAAGCACTTGCAAAGATTGAGGAGGAACAAACATGGCACAATGAATATATTCAAAGTTATCGTGTAGCTTACTATTCCTACATATTGCATTAAGAAAGAACAATCTCATGTATTCTTGAGATTTTTTCATGATAAAATGGATAAATTGAAAATTTTGATACCAAGGATGAGTAAAACTAAAATTCAATAAGTAATGTTATGAACCTATAAGTTACTTTGACTTGTATTCTCACACATGGACACAAGATAGGGGGTTTCATCCATTTTGGCTTGCCATTTGTTGAACGCAGAGTAAACTATATAATCACATTATTAGCTTTGTATCTCAAGAAGCTTGAAGAACCTATAATTGATGAGTATGGAAATTTTTGGCATCATTTTGGATCATCCAAAAAACCATTGCATGATGTTATTACGAAATGATGTGCATGAAAAATGTAAAAGGTACAAGGAAACATTTGACCATTCAAATTAGTTAAGTGTTGCTAGTGTGAATACTTCTTTCATAAAGCAACCACCGATCCTCTACTTGCAATTGGATAATTCTTCAAGTGATAACAAGAATTGTACATTATTTGCATTTGTATCAATGTTGATAATAAAAATGGTATTCAACATTGTGTATGTAAGCTTCCTTCTAGTGGGACACACCCATGAGGATATAGATGGGACTTTTGGAAGATTAGTAACATCGTTACATAAAGTAGACACATTTTCTTTTCCACATATCATGGACTCTTATAGAACATGCCAAAAAGGGTCAAGTAAATTCACTCCTTATCTTATTGAGGAAGTTTACAAATTCAAGGACTTTGTGGAGCCATTCTTGTTAGATGGAAACCATAAGATAGTGGGTATCAACAAACCAAAGTTATTCATATTCCATGTTGTTGATGGCATACCGTGATGGAGTACCAAAAAAATTTAAATGATCAGCCATGGTTTGGTTCTATCCATATATGGCATACAAAGGATAATGGTGAACCAAGCTTTCATAAGGGCAACCTCCTTTGCAACCTTTCAAGTAAATCAAAGAAAGGGAATATATAAAAAAGGGAATAAAATCATATATTGAGCATTGGGGGAAAAGCGTTGATAGGAGAAGGTAGTGACTATTGGCTTCCGAAGATCATATATTGGGAAAATGTTTTACGTGCTTTGGATAGAACATTTGTAAATTGTAGTAGGAGGTCATATGTTTTTTTTTTTGGGAAAAACAGTACAAGAGAAATATATATATGACCAAATAATAGGAGCCACACATATTCACAAAGAAGACAACATTATTCAACATATCCCAAAAAATATTGATATTTATATTGGGCATGTTTGTGGATGATATAACCAAGAATTTAATCTATTGAAGGATGTGTTCAAGGGAAAAATGCTACTTATATAGCCATGAAATGATAATGAAAAGATATGGATGGGGAGAGCATATGGGGATATTTTCCTTCAATAGGAAGGAAATGATGTAATTAAAAAGTTGAGAGTTCAATATTAGAAACTTGAAGGGAGAGGAGAAGGTACAACATTGTATTGGGATTTTTAAATCCAAATAAAACATGGACCATCTCAAAAGAACCTAAAGCAGATATTGATGTGGATAACATTATATAGGCATAGAAACTGAACAAAATTTGGTAAAGTGGATCCATAAAGATACTTGATAAAGGACATGTGGTGATTAAATCATACCTTGAAATACTTGAACAAGACAAGGAATGTTGACTTAGAGAAAGTATTGAAGTTCATAAATTTGTATGTGAAATAATCTTTGCCTCAGGATGTAGGTTTTTTCAAAAAAACTTATTCCAAACCTTAGTCCTATAAAATTTACAATTGTATTATTATTTGATAATAAAATGAAAATCGAGTATTATATTCCTTTCTAATATTTTTCAATAATATAATTCTATAAAATAGTGTGTTTCTTATGGAATTCTTGAATCTTATTTTTATAGATAACAATTGGAAAAAGGAAGCCAAGGGCATATTACATAAGATATTACATTAAAGATCCACTAGAACAAAAAATATATGTAAAAAAACATTACAAAAATGGTAGGAGTCAAAAAGACATTGACCCAAACAGAGCCCAATAGAAACAAAAATTGTAGCAAAGAAAAACCACACCACTAGTCAATAAAAAGAGAGAAATAAAGCCTTATACACACTTTTCCCTAGTTCGCGAACTGGAACCAACACCATCCCCCTAGAAATCATCCTCATCAGAAGAACTGATATCTAGCTACCTCCTTTTACCTTTATTCCCAGTAATCAACCCCTGAAGGGTATCAACCATGTTATCTAAAAATTTCACCTTGGCATTCGTCCTCTGCAGAAACCCCTACAACAAATTCTGATTATGAGATTTTACCTGACTAACTATGTCTTTAAGGGCCTCAACATTTCTAGAAAAGAAGCTAAATACAATATTTCCTTCCACCAAACTCTCCTTAGGCATGTTATCATCGCATCCCCAGTAAGGTTTTGTAAAGAAGTCACTCGCATCCACCTCCTGCATAGCTATTTCCTTCATTTTCTTAAGCCTAATCCTATCGAAGAGAAATATGGTCCTCCCAATCATTCCCCAAATGAATACCGACCCCCTAGTCTACAAATTTGGCTTCCCGACTTAACCAACAAAAGAATTAAACCTTGATGAAGAAGGACCTCTGTTTTCTCCTCTTTAAAATTTTTAACCGAGAATTGCACAGAGTTAAACAAATAAAAGGGAATAATCATTCTCCTACCTCTCGTAAAAATGATTCAAGAACATTAAATACTAAGAATGCGGCTTTCAATACTTCCTATCTAAGGTAATATACATCATGATGTAGAAAAAAACTTTGGCTATCCTCCTCGGCGGTAATTTTGAGCAATACCATCTTCCATGAAATAGATCTTCTCATCACTATCCGAAAAATATGCACTTCCTCTTGAAGATGAGACCTATCCTTGAACAATTTACATCCCCCATAGTCCATCTTGGTCACATTACCAATGAAATCCTCAGAAACCAGAAAAATCACACCCCTCATAGAAACAAACCCATTATCCCAAGCCAAAGAAAATTCCCTCAAGATAACTTCATCAACCCCCTCAAACTCTAAATAAAATATGAAATACCACCATCCTTAAAAATATCCCAGAGAAAGGAATCCCTTTCCAAGCTTGTTGATGAATAAGGCTCTAGCCTAACCCTAGCCCCACCCATCTCAAACTATCTAATGAAACAAAATTGGAAAAACCTACATAAAAACTTGAACCAAACCTTTAAAAAACCACTCCAAACCAGCACATACACTTTGTAATGATTTTGACAATAAATCTCACCCATGGTGAATTTATTTCCCGGATGTCACAAATCCTATTCTCATGCCTGAATTTGTCTTTCTGCATTTAGCACGACCTTCGTACTTTGGGGTAACTCCACCTCATCCTGCCACCACCTTCTATGATGAATTTGACTGCCAATATTAGCCAATGTGTCAACACACATATTAGCTTCCCGAAACACATGATTAAAAAGAATATTTTCAAAATTTATAAGCATAGTATTAGCATCTCTTATAATAGAATCTATATTAATATGGTTCTTAGAGAGGCCTTTCATCACATTAATAATATATAAGGAATCTCCCTCCACCTGAATTTTTTTAATTTGTAAAGAATTAGCCCATAGTAGCCCAATTAAAAGAGCATAAGCCTCAGCATAGTTATTTGAATTATTTCCAATAGGTTCAGCATAAGCTAAAACCAAAGCACCCACTTCATCTCTGATAATACCACCAACTGTAGCTAAACTAGTACTTCCTTTTGTTGCTCCATCAAAATTCAATTTCATCCATCCTTCAATAGGTTTCTCCCATTTAACACTACTTCTACCCATATTCTTCACCAGAGGATCTTGTTTTACATAGTGATTCCTAAGGCTTGAATAATCTCTTACTCATGTCTAGGAAAACCAATTTTCTCTTTAAACTTCACAATAGAAAGATTATTTCTCAAAGCACCTAAGATACCACTCCCCACCCTCAGAGATTTTTTCTGTTTATCCCTAAAAATTGGCTATTCCTTTCAAGCCAAATCCCCCATAAAAAGTGAGGCACCACAAAAATCCAAGCCTTAGAAATACTTAAAGAAACAAAGGGACTTATCCATTGCCTATAACTGGTCAGCAAATGTATCTGGGAAAGATACACAAAGTCCTGGAAGACTTTTCATAATATGAAACATAACTCTTCTAGAAAACGGACAATGAAGAAAGAGGTGCTGAACCGATTCACTATCATTTTTTCACAAAACACACTAGTTAGGGATCATCATTCCTTTCACTTGTAAATTATCAATAGTTAAATTTTTATTCTGGACAACATGCCACAGAAACAAATTAATCTTTGGAGTAAGATTCTTATCCCATAAATTTTCCAAAATAGTTGAGGAGGAGGACAATTTCTAGCTATACCATACCCAGTTTTGACCGAATACCGACCATCCTTTGTCAAAGACCATATCAACTCATCCTCTTTCTAGAAAATAGGTATATGTAATCCTCTAAGATTAGCATTTAAATTTCTGATTCTTTCCTGAAATTCTTCATCCCTCCCTTCCCAATCCAATTCTTTCCAAACCCATCCCCAATCAAATCTCTCCCAATAATCTCTAATCCAATCTCCCATGGTCAACTGAAAGTGAGCTGCCACCTCTCTCAAGAGTAAACTTGATGAACTAAAGGAGCCTCAGCTAACCACCAGTCTTCCCAAAATCTAATTTTTGTGCCATTTCCAATTGACCATTTACTACCTTTTAACAAAATATCTCTACATTTTCCCAAACCATTCCAAAAAAAGGAACCATCTGGAAGAGCACCATTAGAGACAAAAGAAGCTTGATGAAAATGTAAATACTTAGCTTTAAGAATTCTAACCCATAAGCCATCTTCATGCTCCAAACGCCAACCAATTTTTGCCATAAGGGCTAAGTTCATACTCCTGATATCTTTTAATCCCAACCCACCAACATACTTTGGAAGAGTAACTTTTTCCCAAGCCACCAACAGAATTCTATCTTTAGATTCTATTCCCAACCATAAGAACCTTCACTGAATCTGAGTAATAATCTGTCTAATTTTAGCTAGCATTTTGAATAAGGACATCAAATACACCACCATACTCTGAAGACAACTTTGAAGTAATTGAAGTTTACCTGCTTGAGATAACAAAGTTCCTTTCTAAGTTGCCAACTTTTTTTTAAACCTCATAATCAATGGATTCCAACTTTCCAATTGCATCCTTCCTTTGAACAAATACATTCTAATATATGAGCATGGAAACACCTGGATAG
This sequence comes from Taxus wallichiana var. yunnanensis, assembly GCA_018340775.1. NCBI lineage: Eukaryota > Viridiplantae > Streptophyta > Pinopsida > Cupressales > Taxaceae > Taxus > Taxus wallichiana. The sequence continues at coordinate 354,598,874 of CM031240.1, read as the reverse complement.
GACACTCCAAAATCACAATTTGTTTTGAATTTCAACATCCACATTAAAAAAGAGAACAAATATTTTCCTAAAGTTGATGAGCTAACTTGTAACCTCCTCAAAATCCTATAAGACCTCCTTAAAACCACACACTTCCACTTGAGTTGCTTTACCCAAAAGGAAAGTATCATCCACAAATTTTTGTAAAGCTATAGGATCAAGACCATTAGAAATAACTAACCCATGCAACATATTTTTTGATTTATAGTTAGCACACTTTGTCTACCTAAATTCTTCACAACAATAATGTAAAGAAAGGGAGAAAAACCTTCAGATTTCCCATTGACTAGTATTGAGTACTTAGGAGTAGATATGCACTCCATTATCAAATCAATAAAATGATTATGGAAACCCAACTTTCCAAGAATTATTTTAAGAGATCTCCATGACACTAGATCATATGATTTATTCATATCTACTTTAAGCATCATAACAACCCTTTTTGAAACATCCACTGAATGAACAACTTCATGAATAGTTATCACACTATCCAAAATTTGTCTACCCCCACAAAAGCTCCCTGATTTGATGAAATAAAATAATCCAACAAAACTTTAATTCTTAAAGAGATAATCTTATTTATTATCTTATAGACCGTATTACACAGACTAATTGGTCTAAAATCAGTCACTTTTTCAGCCCCAAGCACCTTAGGAACAAGAGCAATGAAAGTACTATTAACTTCCTTCAAAAGCTTACCATACCTAAAGAAATATTGAATAGCCTCTTCCACATCCTTATGAATGATATCCCAAAAGGATTGAAAAAACAAAGTAGGAAAACCATTAGGGCCAAGTGATTTATCCCCTTCCAAGTCAAAATTGCAGTAGATATCTCCTCTGTAGATGGGATTTTGATCAAATCAACATTATCCTGATGAGAGATAACATAATGAAAAATATTTGCAATATCACTTTCCTTACCCATATCAGGTTCCCTTCCTACAACAATAATATTATTAATGTATTATCAATAATATGATTTCCACCATGCAATTAATTTAATTTGAAAAAAAAATCCTTAATTATGCTCTAAGTAAGTTTACAGGAGCTAGATCTTTTGATTTAAAGGGAATTGGATGTGATTTACAAGGAATTAATTTCAAAATATTAATGCTTTGGATTTTCTAGGAATTAGTCTTGATTTACGCATTCATTACAACCACAAAATTATATGGTCTTTTCCTAAAGCTATGTGCATAAGTCTAGATAACTTATTGTTTAATTGTTCTAAAACTTTATAAAATGCAAACCTTTCTGAAGTGTACATACTAAATTATATGCCTAGAATCCCATAATTCTTGAATGCAAAACTATAGTATTGGGAGTGCTAAGATATACTATTTAATTCTCTCAACAAGAGTGTTTGGCAATGCACCATGACTTAACCTACCATCTGCCAAGATATAATTTTTAAAAAGAGTTCAAAATCAGTCATATATGAATTATGGAAGAAGAATAAATATAAAGTTGATACACATAAAAAGAATTAGGAACATACTTGTACCATGAGTGTGATGAGAATGGGAATATGCCCATTCTCATAGACTCAATAGTTGCTTCTTATTTCATACAACATGTACCCATATCAAATTGTTTTATTTTTCAAAAGGGATCAAAATTTCTCATATAAGAATCATAGTAAATAAATGAGATAATGCGAGATACATATAAAAAGAATTAGGAACATAGTTGTACTATAAGTGTGTTGAGAATGGGCATATTCCCATTCTCATAAACTCAATATAGAATTAGGAACATACTTGTATGGCATAATGTAAATATTGGAATCCAATATTACACTAATTAAATTCTAATAATAAACATATTGGAATCTGATATCACACTAGATAAAATCCAATAATGGAAATTTAGGAATAAAATATTAACAATTATAAAACAAGAAATAAGAATACTATAAATCTATATTTCTAGTAAAATGTCCATATTCAATGAAATTATGGTTTTAAGATATGTTCACTCATCACATTTCGAAAAAAGGTAGTTCTTGGTGATTGAAACATGGCGTAAATGTTCTTTCCAAATTTATTTGATATTTGACTATGACGTTGGTGGAAGGTCCAACAGTGAAAGTCCCTCATTACACTTTTTTAGTATGTAAGAAAAACTATAATATGTAGGAAGCAGTCTCATTGTAACTTTAGTACCATCTTGTCCCATTCAAAGAGACATGTGTTCGGATATATCGTAATTCTTCTCCACCATTTTAGATATCAACGTAATAGTTGTGAAAATGTTTGGTATTATTTTTTTGTTTTCATGTATTGCCATTTACTACCCTCCTCTCGCCATTAATCCAAGATTGTTTGTATCCATAATAGGTGCTTTTCAAGATTCCATGACATCTGTACCATGCATTTTGACATACATCCCTTCCACATAACTTCAATTTATCTATAATATGTTCTAAATTTTTACCTTGATCACAACCGATAGAATTTTTGGTGAACGTGTTAAGTACAAAATTTTTGATGGAAGGTTCATTCATACCTAGAGTTAAATTCCAACCGTGATTCAAAGTTCCTAGAGATAGATTTGAGAGGCATCCTTCCTTGCAACAAGGCTTCTTCTCAACTTCAGATAGAAATTTTTCTCTTGTTTCTTGATCATTTTCCCTTTCCTTTGGTGTATTAGATGGAGTAGAATTTACCTTTTTGCATATTCAAGTGTTCTAAGGTCATTTTATCAAGTTTTCATTACTACTACATATGGAGGATTCATATGAATATACTAGTTAAGGAAATGGATCTTCACATGCACTCCACATTTTTACTGGAAACTCTTATGGAATTTATTTTAGCCTTCCTTTCATAAAGGAACCATCTTGATGGGACAACTCATTGGAAAGCCATTGGATAAGAGATCCTTCTCATATGGATCAAACCTTGCAAGAAGGCCTAATTAAGTTATCAACATGACCTAAATGTATTACCATCTAATTTTTTAAACTACACCATGTATCCTTCACAAACATTTGTAATTGTTGATTTTGCAACTAATTTGTGTTATTTTGAACAAAAATGTATCAACTTGGCAAAACTCCCTTGAACTTCATACTAAAGTAAATGTTTTATGTGGCAGTTGTTTCTTGGAGTTCAAATTTCCATTCACACGAAGTGTATTTCTTGTTTCTAGATAAACTAGGTTTTTGATTGGCTAGGCAACTTCATTGTTGCATTGTATACTTGGATAGAAATCATTGCATGTAGTTATAATATTCTCCACAAAAATACAAAACTATGTGGATCCTAAAGCTAATCCAAAAATCACATGTTGCTCTTGTAGCAGGGATATAAACCATACAACTATGTCACCTTATTTCTGAGCACACTTATGTTTTAACACCACATAGGTTGTAGCAAATTCATCCCTATCTTTAGGAGTTGTGAAAAATGGATATCACTGTTAGAATTCAAACCCTCATCCTCTTTAAATGTATCATATGAGTCATTGCTCATGATGTTTTGAATACCATCACCCCAAGGTGTGAAACATTTGTAATGACATGCTTAATCATTTGTTTCCTTTCCCATGGGATAAATTATCCCTTGTTTTGATTTTCTACCGAGGTTTTCACAATCATCATTTTTTTATGGAAGTCTCACTCTACCATTAAATATAATACTTATCGTGATAAAGACTAATCTAGACCCCATGTATCTAGAATGGAGTGTATTTTAAATGGATAAAATAATCCCTCCACAACTTTAACACCTTTGGATAAAGTAAATCCACATGTGCTCTATCGTCAAAAATAGAGTTCATTTTAAACTATATCCACAAATAAAAAAGAAAATTAACACTAAGGAAACCTAAATCTTTAACATTAGTATGGAGAATTGGAAAATAATGAGAAAATATAAATATAAATCTTATATGAACATCTTTAAAACATCATTCAATCCAAATATTTGATGATATAACAAATTTTATTACACCATTAGATCCCGTTGTTATGTGTATAGTTTTATCCATAAAACACATAGTGTAGGGGAAATGAGCCAATGATCATGAATCTTAATGTAATAGGCTATTAGAGGTACTTAAATATTATATTATTAACAAAAATCCTTTAAAAGATTAAGATTTTTATAATGCACACATTTTCTTTTGTGCATTTAAATTTTGTTGAAAAATTATTTCTAAGGGATTTAAAATAGGTACTTTTCAGTATAAAGAAAATTAATATTGGCCCTTACTTGTGAATAAAATCACCTTTTTGGGATAGCTGATGTGTCACCTTTTTGATTGCATGATTTCAACATGTGACTTTATTTTACTTGTGTTATTGGCTACCTTTTTCCCAAATTTTTAGTACAAAAGTTATAAATGTTGACTTTGAGTTTTACAACTAGTGGTACAATAATTCACATTACCACTCACAGTTTCATTGGCTTCTTTACCCTATGGATTTCAAAACTTGTACAGCCTAGTGGCCATCTGTGACGTAATTTATTTTTCTTACATTAAAAAAATTCAAATATTTATGTGAATGGGAGGCCCAATGTTGGTGATCAAAGATCAATGTGCGACCAAGCACAATTCCAAGTTTGAAAAATAACACTTGAATGTGTCGTTGATAATGCATTGTAGTGTGAGAGATTTGTGGCCTCGTACATCTACGAAGTGTTATCTCTTGCATGATGAAGTGCAATAATTTTCAAGACAAAGTGCAAGCATTCGCACTTGGAATAGTGATCACTCACATATCAAAGGTCATATTTTCACTTTCCATTCTAGTAAAAATTTGTCTATCCTAGTAGCCTCCTCGGAGTTAAATTTAGGGCCATTAATACTGTGTTGAAGTAAATTATTCATGTATTTAATTCTCTAATTGTATAGCTATTTTTTTATGGTATATAGTTCAAGTTTAGTTTTTATTTTAATAGTGATGGTGGTATATTCTTTGATTCTATTATGTGTATTAATTGTTTCTAATATTTTATTTCTTACGTAATCTTTTAAAAATATAATTTTTTTAATAATTGTGTATAATACTGAGTAGAATTAACCCATGGTATGAATTTTTTTATTAATAATTGTCAACATTAAAGACTTTATTTCAATTAACTATATGTGTTTTAAATTTAAGTTTCAAACAATGTCGAATTTATTTTTCATACATTAAAAACTATGTTATAAAAATGTTACCTTAACTCTTTAGAATAATAATTACACCTTTTTGTAAGGTCAAATGTTACCTAATTAAAATTGTGCTTTCCTAAACATTAATTGACCATTAAACCGTATAATGTAAAATCCACCACTTGAGAGTATTTTTTCATACTACATTTAATGTTAAGTTGTACAATATTAAATTTTAATCCACACAAACTCATAACATATATATTTTAATGCAATAAAATAGTAAAACTTATAATCATTTGAAGGTGACAACACCAAAACAAGGATGACATATACAAATGGGGGAAGAAAAAAGTTAGAGAAAAATTAAAATAGGTAAAGAAATGTTATTTTATTTTGAAGAATTTAATTTTATACACCCATTTCATAGTGATTATAAATATTGCATTTGTTAGTAGGTAATTAACCAACATTCAATGTTTCTCCACATGTTTTGATTCTATGAATTTACAAAGCACGAGACCCCTTGTAAATTTATTATTAGAAAATGAAAAATGAAATTAATTTTAGATAAAATATGGATTACATAAATTGTTTCATATGTGAAGGTTTATAGTAAGTAATAAATTTGGGACGTGAAAATCACCATTTTCCTTGTTTTCACATTTTGAATCCCAAGTTCTCAAATCAACAATAAGAAACTATGAAGACAATATGGTTTTTTTAACACAACTAAGTAACTTCCGTGTAAAGGATTCTCTGCATGTAAAAATTAGATGGAAATAGTGTCTCAAATTTGCAATTGAATACAAGGGGCACACATAAATTGGGTCCTTGAGATAGAAACAATGAGGAGACGATGAAAGAAAACAAAGAATAATAGATTTGGACAAAATATTATGTGAAAACACTTATTTCAATATATAAAGTGGTGTATGAAGATTTAAACCGTGGAAAACTCGGAAAGAAACATTTGGGTGATATAGAAGATGCTTTGAATCAAGTTTATGGGAAAATGTTCATCGGGATACAATGAAAATACAAAATGAAAATGTTGAAGAAAACCCTTGAGAAGGAGAAACAATTGAAAACACAACATTAGCAACACATTCAACATGGAATTTCTATGAAGACATGGATTGCAATACGTGAAAAACACACAAGATTATTGGTTTAATGGAAAAGAGAGGGTTAATATAACCACTTATACTTTAAAAAAAAAAACATGAGAGAAAATAATAAATCCCTTCTATCAACATTGAAAATTTATAAGGAGAAAAGAAGAAACCACTCAATAAAAATGGAATTCGGAGAGAAAGTTGTAAAGAGAAAATAAAATCTTATGGAGATTTGAACAAGGTAACAAAAAAAAGCATGCATCTATTCAGTCAAAAAATGAAATAAATTGAGTAGGGAAGACTTCAACTTGAGCGTGAAAGAATGGAACAAGAGAGAAAACTAATGGAGAAAATATTGGATGTACAACTTCAATTCACAAGTATTTCTACCTAGATAAATTACATTTTTTTAACCATAATAATATATTATTGGATCATTCATTCCATTATAAAACATGTTATATGTTGTGTAAGAAAAAATATCATGCATTGGAGTTAGCTAATACTTCTCTATTTTTCATTATTATTATTTATTTAAGAACAATTCCAATGATCAACATCATGGGTGCCACCAATATCATTGACACACACATCCCAAGATATTGTTTTTGTAACAATTACTTTTTAAAATGATGTCGGTAAACATGTATGTTTTTGTTGAGGACAATATGATAATTCAATATGTGAGACATCAATTGAACCACATATCATTGATAATATATTCAAAGTATGGAATACTTATATACTCTCTATGTAATTTATAGATGATAATATTGCCAATGAGCATGGTGTTCTTTTGTTGATAATGTTGATAATATTGATAATATTTGTGTGTGGCATATATGGTTAGTATTTGCATGTGCCATTACACCTAACAATGCAATGTTCATATGATATTCAAATATGATTATTCAAAGTATGTGAGACATCAATTAAACCATATATCATTGGTAGTATAGTCAAATTATGGAATACTTATATACTCATTATGTAATTTAAAGATGATAATATTAACAATGAGTATGGTGTTATTTTGATGATAATGTTGTTAATATTGATAATTTTTATGTGTGGCATATATGGTTAATATTTTGGTTCCTCCAACATTAAACAAAACAATGTAAATTTTGTGTGATATTCAAAATATGTATGCCATTTGATAGCCATTAATTAGCCATTAAATATAAAACAAATTAATAAAGAACCACATGTTTTTGTAATTTTTGCGCCAAGCAAGTGGTGGTTGAAAGTGTTAGTTGCATGTAATTATAGATTTTCATTTCTTAGTATATTTTAAGGACACTTAAATTTTTATGATTTTGCAAGAACATTGGCGTAAGGGAAAAAATCCACAAGCATAATAATTCATTTCAAAATATGATCACAATTTGATTTCAAAAATTTGAGCACTTTTTGTTTTCGTGAAGGTGTCCAAAATTAGTATGCATTCTCACATTTTCTCTTTCAAAAATTTAAATTCTATGAATTTAGAGTTTTTAGTATCCTTTTCAATGAAACCCTATTTTGTCTACTTCCGGTAGTCAAATCTATCTATTCGTTAACACTCTTTGATAAAAATTTCTCAACTAATAGGATTTGACATCTTTTTGTCATTATATCTTCAAATCCTAAATGATTTGTTAAATATGTGTGTACCTCACTTGAGAATAATGTAAAACATGTTGTGGGTATTTTTTTCACAAGATTACTTAGAAATGATTCGTAAAATACTACACATGGACATCGATGATTACTGCGAACAAAATTGTTGTTGCTGAAAAGGATGAGGAAAAGAGATTTTATTCAATTAGGGATGGTATTAATTTAGGGATTTTGAACTACTAGTAGATGGTTCCTATAAAATTTCATTATAAATTAAATTGTAGTAATGAAATAGTGATAATAACCTCTAGTAGATGAATTTAATAGTAAAAGAAATCATATTTTTCTTGTTTACAATAATTGTTTGATTACATAGGGAAATCGTGGGAAATAGAATGTGATAAAAACATGTATTTGACTGCTAAAGAAAAAATGTAAAAAGTTCCATCTATGTAGGTTCCTCTTTGCAAAATAGTGAATTTGAGTTTTATAAAACCTAATATTTGAGAAGTTTGGCGAAACAAGATTTTGAATAATGCTTCACTTAATTTATAGTTATGGAAAGACATATACAATAGTTAGAGATTAAAATTATAGGCTCTAGTTGTTTCAGTTAAATAAGCTAATGATATATCAACACTAAAAATTATAAGATGTCATGGCTTTTATTTCTTAATGTGACAATAAGCATATGGAAATAGGGAGAAGGGATATCTTGGGAAATTGTGATTTTTAATGGTAAGGGAGATTATACATAGGGTTCAGAGTATGTATCTTCATAATAACAATTCAAAGAGTGTGCTCATTATATTTATTAAAATTATACCATGGCCTTTGAGACTTCATTTACTAACTAATTATACATCACCATAACTTTTGATATTTCATTTATCATTAAAATGTGGAATTTTCTATATTGCTTTCAATAACTTGTAGTAAATAGTATGATAACTACGTAAGGATCAATCCCTCTCGAGGGTATGCAATGCATCACTTGGCTCCGCTAAGGATAGTCTAGCCAATATAGTGAAATTATAAATGAGTGAAGAGAGGTGTAAAAAATTGTGGAACGAACTAATCAAAGGTAAGTAAAGTGTGACCCGTGAAGAAAACATGTAATGCATTATTTTCTCATTCAATTATATATGTCTAGTGAATAATGTCTTCCTAACACTAAGTTAAAAATATTTTGTCGATGCTTATCATAGTGACCACTAAGAAATTTGTATGGGTTTACCCCTAAGAGTGCATTTATTGGTAATGATGCCTAAGACTTTTCTTAAGCTAAAAATATTTCTAGATTTTTATCATTGCATTAATATTTTTACCGTTAATGAATCCTAGCAACAACTTAAACTTAAATATTTCATTTTCACATAAATTAGTGATGGCTAGGAACAAAAGTAGATATGTTGTGACCCGTCGATAGTGCATATTTTTCCACACAAAGATCATTGCATTAATATTTTTCATTTTAATGATGATAAGTGATAGCCAAGCTCTAAATATTTGTTCGGGAAAAATTATGCAAAATAAAATCCATTTCTAGCACTTCCTAATTATTGATATTTTGTAATAGTAGAATTTTCGATAGCTTATTCAAAAAAAAAAATCCCTTCCAAAGTCAATCATGTTCATGGTACATTATTCTTTCACATATTTTAATAAAAAAATTTAATGCAAAAGTTTTGGCATCTGATGATCCATAAATAATTGCGAAATATTTTTATACCATGCTTACAAGAAATGCATTTTTTCAAGATGACTGATAACCATTTTCCTTAACAACATGAGTCCAGTTAAATCAACATCATGCAACCTCGATACTCTTATTTAGTCCAAACATGAGGTCTATAGTACCAACTCTTCCTTGATGTATATGCTAAAAACCTTTCATACAAATCTACTAGGAAACAACAATAAATGTCTCATAGAGCTCATGATACAGGTGCTCCTCTACCAATTTTCATGCATCAAACTCAAATCTAGTGTTAAATCACTAAGAAAAATCATCCTCTGTGCTCTTAAGCCAAGCCTCGATGTTGTCCAAGGTCAAGCATTCTGTCATCCCACATCATTCTCATAACAGCTTCAAAAGAGGTCCCAAAAATAGAGCCATGATGTAGTCACTTTTTACACCCACTTAAATCCTGTGTGTCTTTGCCATATCACTCATCCTGAATAGGAGGTCACCCAAGGCATGCTAAGGTTTTGAGCCCTCATTTTTGTGAGATTTACAAGAATGTTTATCATTAATGGAGGAATAATTCATAGACTTAACTATACACATCCTCTAACACAGATAAGGAAACTAGATCCACACACAGATGCAATGTAATATATAGGAAAACATCATAATAATAGAGAGGGATCAGATCTAAACCAAGAGCATTATCAACAACATAAGAGTTTGGGATAAAAACATAATAGAAAACACATGAAGATCTATCGACTCAAATATTTATAACAACCCCATTATACGATTTCACCAACATTACAATAGCCAATCCATCAAGAAATCCATCAACGGAACTAATACCTCAATAGAGTTTCAATACTCTTCCTACAATGGTTTCATTATAGAGCTACAATAAGAGATTACCCACATATCTTCCTAGTCCTCACTCTCCCACTTAATCCTTACTATCCCCATTATCCATACACACACACACTATCCATCTACCTCTCTCTCTATTGTTGTGCAAATCAATACATAAGAAGGGACTCAAAGGAATATCCTATAACTGCTCCATCATTACCCAAGAACATGCCAAATGTCATTATGTCTTTCCATACTCAAGTATCCTCAGCATGCAAATGCCATCTAACCATAACTAACTCCACTTTTACAGCTCCTAATACTTTCATGATAACCATAATGATACCAAGGAATATCCTTACCTTGAGCTAGAAGTCTTCATACAAAATTTATACATAACTAATTCTAGTCAGCTTTCCACATGTTCCTCTATCAAAAATTTATCCATGGTCTAAAAAATGACTAAGTCTTGAACCTATTCTGCTTGGGCATGAACCTTCACGCCTTTGAAAAAAGTCTTTTGCACCATGCTACCATGCGCCACAACCCTTTACACCTCGGTTACTTTGTCATATTAAGGGCTCAACATATATATTAACATACATGCCTCCTTCCAATGTTTATGTCATTTTCGTAAATAAAATATGTTGCCACTCAAGCTTACCTATATTAAATCTGATATTCCATTTGACATTAGTGCAGTTAGGAGCTTCTTTAGATTATATCTAAAAATTCCTCATGAAATTCAGCTCCTGTTGTGTGAATTATACATGTACAATTATGCCCTTGAGTATGATAGGGATTGGATCCCAATACTCTACATTGGAGATGTTCCAATTAGAGCACTTTGTTCTTATTTTCTCAATGAATTGACAGGGAGAAATAGATGGAAGAGTAAAGGTACTTGGAAAAGGTATAATAACTAATGATCAACGTAGAATCTAACAACACGTAGGAAATTATTAAATAATATGGAAAATATATGGAAAACAAGAAAATCATAAACATGGTATGGTAGATGCAAAAATAATCTCATGAGGAAGTCGGGATAAGATTAAGTAAAATACAATAGAGATAGTATATGCTTGTAGGATGCATTGGCAAGAGAGATGTCACCTGAGATGTAAAAGAAATAAATGTACTCTTATCATAATATCATTCCAACCTTGAGAAGAGTGAATGCATATATTGATGTTTCTATTGCATGTTCCAAAACTTGGTTTCCAATTGGCTATCACCCACCAATCTTCCACTTCCTATACCACATTGGTTTGGTAATCAACCCTTGGATAAAGTAGTATAGGAAAAATTCATGAATAGGCACAGTATGAACAAAGGATACTTCTTCACATAGCTTGAAGGGACAGCTACTCTAGTTTATTTCAGTGCTTATGCAACACAATTAAGGAGGAACCTAAGAAACATAAATAAACTCATAAACTCAAGTGCCTAGCCAACCCGAATGAGAAAATTCAAGGAGTTAAGTTTTTGGTTATGATGAGTTATTTAATTCCATTTCTAAATAAATCATCTTCTATAATTTGTTGAGAAATTTGTAGCCTTGCACGTGTATTTCCTGTTATACTATTCAAACATTTCATTATAACCTTGAACTTATGGCATGAATATTAATTAATATAGTTATTACTAGTTAACTATGTTTTTGGTATTATGAGTATGTATTTATTCTCTTGATTACAATAAGGTGTTTAAATTATATACTTTGTATGATGGTAACCTTGTTTACAATTTTTTTTTTTTTATATGAAGCAACTCGCATGTAGAAAAAGGATCCATACGTAGAACCCATCCATAGCCAAAGGAATCATCTACAACTAAGGGATCATCTACAACATCTTGCATGCAGCTAAAGGGATTTTTGTGGTAAAGCGTCCACATCCAAAGGAGATCACACACATGAAGAATCTATGATCCCGAGGATCTATTGGAACAAGGAAATCACAATTGAGTTTTCACATGTTTATGGAAGAAGAAACTATAATTAAAACATGAGAAGTAGGACATGGTTCAACTCCAACATCTAATTATGCTTTGTAACTTATCAAGGAACTAACATATTATCCTCATGATTTAGGAACTAATCAATCAAAATAATCGGTTACTTAAGTTATGTGATTGATATGTAAACACATGTTGATTAATTATGTTACATGCATCTAGTCTCTAGATTATTTGGTTGAGATATTTTACTTGATCTTATTGGAACTCCTAGTCAAACTCTATTTCTTTATGATTCTATTGTAATGAGAGGTATAAAAGAAAAATGTTAATTTTGAATAATAGAGTAGGAGAAATAGATGGATCTAGAATAATATTAGAGAGTAGAGAATACAAAGAAACATGAATTTTTGTATTCCCCATTTCAACTTCATGCCAATGCAATAAAATTTTGAGTTCTGATCATTAAATATAGTCAGATGTCTTATGAGGATTAAGACTCAGGTAGGGCCCAATTGCGGTTTTTTATCCCCTCCATAGTTTGTTGATTTTATTTATTGCATGTTTAGATTAGATTTTATTTTGTGTATTTACATTCTAAGTTTACATGTTTTACCTTAGTCATAGTATTTACTTCCAGTCTGAATTTAGTTTATTTCCAAGCATTGTTATTTCCCAAATTATAGTGACAACAATTTATCTTCCTACCTCTTGAAATTTTATAATCAGTAAATACAACATTGACATTATAGAAAGTCTATGTCCCTCGGTTTGATAATTAAATGAATGTAGATTAATGAACAACATATTAATTTGTGTAAGTTAATTTGTACCACCAATAAACTCCTTGTTTCTCTTCATAAAAATTTGAGAGGATTATCTTTAACCAAATTTTTTAACAAGTGGCTGAGTTTTTTTGCAATATACTCTACTTCGTATGAGGAGAGAATGAAACAACTGACTTTTTCAAGCCTTGCTACAAGAGAAAATGTCTCATTATAATCACGTATAGGACTTTGTTTATAGCCTTTGACATCTAACCTTTCCTTGTGTGTTTCAAATTTTCCTTCGAAATAGTGTTTGTTTTATAAACCCACTTGCCTCTAATCAATTCCTTCCCTGTTGGAAGATCTACTACCTCCCATGTTTGATTATTTTCTATTGCATACATTTATTCATCCATTGCTTCACACCATTTATGATCCTTAATTACTTCTTCATAGTAAATAGGATATGCTTCTAAAAATAAAGCAAAATTAATCATTTCATCTTCATTTTCTTCATACCTTAATTGCTCATAGATCTCTTGATCACTTCTCATTCGACCTTAGTGATGGAATAGGTCTAATGATGATGAATAGGCTTCATTTTCTATTCCTTTCATATTTTGTTGGCTACTGCCATTTTAAGATTCACCCCTTTGTGAAATGGGTGTCCAACTTGGTACATTGTTTACTCTTCCATCTTCTTGTTCATCATAAATTATAGGTGCATTTATCTTTTTGTGTGGCTACTCCTCTTCATGTGTATCTCCCAAGATGCTTCCTCAATGAATTGAACATCTAGGATGATAATCAGTTCATTTATAACTAGATTATATAATATGTAAGATTTTGATTTCTCACTATACCCAATGAAAATACACTTCCCTCCTCTGTTATCCCATTTTTATCTTCTTTTATTTGGAACATGTGCATATGCCACACACCAAAAAACTCTTAAGTGCTCAACACTTGGTTTTCTTCCACTCCATTCTTCTTGAGGTATCATTTTCCTCACACTTTTTGTAGGACATCCATTTAACATATATACTTATGTCTCAAATGATTCTATTGATAATTCATTAGAAAATCTTCTAGATTTAAGTATTCTTCTATCCATTTCTTGAATAGTTCTATTTTTCCTCTGTTACATCAATTTTATGTGGTGTATACCTCTCATGAAATAATTCTTGATCTCGTGCTCTTTACAGAATTTTCAAAACTCATTTGATATATACTCTCTATTGGAAATTGAAATGATTCCTTCCTTTTTCTGAACATGCCTTCAAATTTTTTTATGTTGTTTGGTTTGTACACGTGAAAATATGAGTTCAAACATTTTAATCATTGTAAATCCATTTGGAATTCTCATATTTAGGTTGTTGTTCCTCTTTTTTGGTTAAGGATCATGTTATACATGTTTCCAAAGATCCTACAAAAATTCATCATGAATCAGTTTTAAATTTGAAAATGCCTTTTATATTGTTCCTTGGTCCTGTTGTAAATTTCATGTTTGGCTCTATCATTCGATAATAAGTGGTTTTGTCTAGTTGGTTGCGGTATGGCAGTTTTAAGTTACAAAGTTACAACAATCGTATAACATTAAATAATTTCTAACCTAGCCTCTAGTCCAAATGAATATTCCTTTAAATATTCGTAGTCAAAAATGCAAAAACATAATTTCACTCCACCTCTAAGAAGTACACATGTCACAAGTTGGCTAAATGTGGGGGTTAAGGCTTGATTGTATCTCTTAACCATAAGGTGATAAAATATATAAGTGAAAAGAAGGTCCCAAGACTTACCAAGGACACATGGTGATTTTTCATGCAAAGAGTGGGGAAGTGGGTAATCAAAGGAAATTAGTAACTTTGAGTTCAAATGGAATGAGAACAAATATTAAAAAAAGGCCCACAGCTTTGCCACCATTGGGATGCAACCACATGTCAAAATCGAGATGGAAGTCAAGGGCGGGTGATCGGGTCAAATAGCTCAATATGTATGCATTTAAAACATGATGCAAAAATACAAAAAGTTTCCCTGAGCCCACATTGCATAAGAATTTTCCATGTGGACAACTCATATTTAAAATTGGGAAAGGTGAAATGGACAGCCATGATGTAACGCATTAATAACAGTCACCATCAATTTGTTTTCACAAAATTCAAGGAGGAATTTTGGAGTCTTCGAACGCATTGATATTTTTTCTATAGTTTGAGAAGATCTAGATGCCATTGTAAGTAGAATTCCTTGAGGAACAATGTGAAATCCATTGTGGAGCACAAATAGAGAACCAAAGATTGAAGAGCCTTCGAACTAGAGCTGAATTACATAAATATTCATCGGAAAATCGGTAAGAACTAAGATACCCCCATCCTCTTATTCATTTGCAAGGAAATTCGAAGTAAAACTAGGGAACTCAAGATGGATACCATGCCTTCGGGTTTTCCTGTAACTTTCTTAATCTCTAGAAATCTAGAAAATCACAAATCATGATTTGATGAATTTTGACCTAGATGAATTCTTGCAAAGATTTAATAGCACAAAGAAGAGTGAATTAATGGAAGCAATTCAAACTAGTAATATTTCTTTAGTTGGCACTATTTCACCCTCAGTATAGTGCCTAGAAGCTGGTAAGAATTTGTGTGATGAATTACAACCCAGAGAAGAGGGAAATACTAGATGGAAGTGGTGAACCAATATTAAATTTAACACTCGTAGCCATTAGGATAATGCTAAAACGCATGTGATTAAAAATATGATATCCTTGGTTAAAGACATAGCCCAACAACATTATAAAGATATTAAAAAGGACTATGCTTGACTTATAAATACCAAATGCATTTTAACAGAGATGAAATAAACTACATAAATACCTAAAATACTTGTTATGGAACAATTCATTGAGGAAGAAGAAGATGTGATTATATTGTTGAGTCAAATGGTTAGATTAGAGACAATGAATGAATTCAAGGAGTGGATGTGCACCTATATGTGGATAATTTTGGAGAAGAAGGGGAACATTTGTTAGGAAAAATTCATTGTAGAAGCACTTCATGACCACATGATAACAATGACAAAAAATGCAGATGGATGACATTGGAGAATTGGAATTTTACATGATGACCTACTTGATTTATAATATTGTAGGCCACAGGCAATTCCCTAGCCTTGTGCCACATGTTGACTTTAAGAAGTGTCAAATGCATAAGATCTTCCCTCAATTACAATTGAGTAATTAGAGAGAGAATGTGAGATTAGTTAATGATTCCTTATTTACACCAATCATCAGCTTATTCAGGCCAGAATAGGAACAATACAGGATTTATGAAGAGGATAGACAAGTAATCATGGAATATGGATGTTATTTCATTCAATACATGAATTTTACATACATCAAGGTTAGCATATTTGAAGGCCAACCATGTAAGTTTCCTAGATATTTAGATGACAAAATGGCCTTGTGTGAATTGGTAAGACAATTGACACCAGTTCACAAATTAATTTTTGGAAAACACAAGAAAAACATTAAGTTCCCCATCAAGATTGGAAGGTATGCCCGACCTTCAATTATAAAATCTAGATTGATGGAAGATGAGATGAAAAGGTTTGAGATGGAAAGGTTTGAGGCAAGGGCCAACTATGACATCAGGTGGGTATTCAATAATCTTGTAAACACTTTTTAAAATGAAACTCAATTTGAGGATTATTGGATGAATTACATATATGAGGAGAAGGTCGGACTAAGAGATTTCTCAAGAATGAGACTCACTCAAATTATA
This sequence comes from Taxus wallichiana var. yunnanensis, assembly GCA_018340775.1. Taxonomy (NCBI): domain Eukaryota; kingdom Viridiplantae; phylum Streptophyta; class Pinopsida; order Cupressales; family Taxaceae; genus Taxus; species Taxus wallichiana. The sequence goes on along the minus strand of CM031240.1, from coordinate 354,581,969 downwards.
GATTTTAAGATTGTTGTTATCCCCAAGGGAGTTGTGAATGATCCACATAGTATTAGTAAATACTATCTTGATAAAAATATGGGTAGATAACCAAGGGTCCCCTTAAATTGGAATGAAGAGGAGTTAGATGATTCATATGCCCAAATAACTGATGTAATGAGAAGAACATTGAATTGGTTGGCCCAAAAAAAAAATTGATTTATCAATTCAAAGCATAAGAGTTCTTAAGAATTTCAAGGATTTGGAAAATTTTAATGATGAAATTCCTCCATTGAAGGAAGGAGCTGACACAATGGATCCCTTGAGGAGGAAAATCTCCTCAATTTCCTTCAAAAAGGCCTACTTCAGGACTTATAGATGAATGGAATTCTACTACCAACGGGACTGGTACTTCTATGTCTACTCTAAATCAGAAAACTAAGAAATGTTCCTAAAATCAAATGCAAAATGCTACTTTCACTTTTGCAGTTCCACTAAAATCAAAAGGAAATGGTATGGCTACTCATAGGACTCCTCCAGATGTTTTTCAAAACCCAAAAGTTCTAATAAGTTAATGAGTGGGGCCATAGCAAGTGGCCATGCACAACCTAAGCCACATGGTGAAGAAAAGAGAGTAGCACTAGACCTTAAGAAGTTTGAAAGGGCACACAAGAGACACAAAATTGTGTATGAGCCAATCCTGGTAAGAGAAGGTGCTCATACACACAAGAAACATAAGCATGGGGATGTAGTAATTGATCCCCTAGAACATGAGAGAATTAATGTTTCCCAGGTACAACATGTAGCATCAGTGCTTTATTTTCATATTTGTCTTCAAGAGGAGTGATAATTGGGATCACTCAGAACAAAAAACTCAAGGTAATGTCTTATCTAATCTAGTAGATAGTGATGTCTTGAATAAAGGTGTGAAAATATCTGAAACCATGTCAGTTGAAAATATTAGTGTACCTTTATTTGAACAATTGCAAGAGTCAACAAAGAGTTAGGTAGAGATAATGGATGTTGATATTGGTGAGGATTTTTCCACATTGGATGAATTTGACATATCTATTGATGAAAAAATAGTAAAGGGTGTAAGTCATCCTCAATTGAGTGAAGTATTAGAAAAAATTACTCATGTGCCAACTACTGAAACTAGAGTTCAAACATCAGAGGTACTATTTGCAGATCAAACATATCCAAAGTTGAGCAAGCCGAGTATCTAGTGGGAAATTTATAAGCACAAAGGTATTGGATGAAAAGGATCCTTCCCATGAAGTCAAGGTCATTAAGGATAGTGAAACATATCAAAAAAGAAAATATAAAGATGAAAAGATAGAAGAAGTTACACAAGATGCAAATATTGGGGATACTCTTATTAATAGTGTGGATGTACAAGATTTGGGTAAGGATAAGGAACTAATAATGGAAATCCAACCCACCATGCTACAATATGAGGTATCAATAGGGAAAAAGGATGATAATGTGTCAACTCAGCAGCCTCCAAAGGAGATGGGAATCATGTAAGGAAAAGGAATTCCTGCAAGAGAGGTACTAGTTCAAGAAACTCCCAAGGAAAAGTTTGAAGAAAATATTGCATCAACTGAGGAAATAAAGAAAGAATAGATTGTGATCACCAATGTAACTCTGAATAATACATTTTAAACCCAAACTCAAGATCAAGAAGGAAAACAATGAGGGGAAGTTCTAGTACAAATTAAGAAAAAAGAGATAACAATGAGAGATGTATAGGGAAAATAATAAGAATCATTGGTCCAAGAGGTATAAGAGGTATTCAATCAGTTTGTGATTGTTCCCAAGAAACAAAAATAAGAACTACATGAAAAAATTCGGGACCACTCTTATAAAAGGATGGATAGGAGAGCTAATCTCAAAAGAAGAAGAGGAAATTTTCCTTGTGAAGGATATAGATCTCATAACTCTATCTTTTCCAAAACCAGTAAGAACCTCCAAAAGGGCTAGAGTTCTCACCAAAAATCATACTGATCCACTTTGGGATGAAAAACTTTAGAAGTATCAATCCCTCATGATGGAAATACAAGATAAAATATAATATTCATTGATTATAGTGTCCAACTTTTTCCCTTTTGAAATCCCTAAAAAGAACAAATAAAACAAGGGGTATTAAAGGCTATAAGTGACGTGTTACGAAAGATTGATGAGAATAGGATAACTAAAAAAATTGACAAAACAAGTCAAAGCTTTGAGTTCTAGTCTAGAAAAATTAATTGGGTAGTCTAAAAAAACTCAAGCAAGTACCTCTACCAATACCCTTGAAGGAATGGAAAAAAATTGATAAGGTTGTTAAGAAAGTTCAGGCTATGGACACATGGGTTGAGAAGTTGACAAAAAATGGAAAAGAAGCAATTGAAGAAGCTAGGACAAAGTATGAAGAGCTCAAGAATAGGCTTAATGAAATTGATGAAATGATTGAGCAGTGTGATAACGAAATCTTCTACTTTGAAGGATTTTTTCCCAAGTTAAACCATATAACTCAACTCAATGATGAATTGGTTGAAAAATAAGGGATTGTGCCAAAGGAATTCAAAGGAACTCAACATTCTATGGAGGAATTAGCAAAGATCAGGGTGGAATTTTTGAATGGGATCAAAGAAAAAATAGAAGCTAAAAGGAAATGGGTTGATGATACCTTAGATGCTATTGATTTAAAACTTGAAGATATGGTTTTTAAAAATTCAAGAAGAGCTATGGTGATCTAAAGACTGAATTTTTGTTTAGTTCTTTTGAGAAAAGCATTCAGAAAGATGACTTTTCTTATAAGTTTATTACAAGAATGGGGAAAATTGAGACCAAAATTGTAGAGCTGAGAGCTAAACCATTGGAGTTTAAGTAGAAAATGGGTCACTGTGTGGATGCAATAAATAGGAAAATACTAATTTTCCAACACCATATAGGGCTGAATGAAGAAGAAATCAATTAGATTTTTTGAAGGTATGATGCATATTTGCAAAGGTTACTAGAAGAAGCAGGAGAAGAAGTTGAAGAAGAAAAGGATGCAGACATGAAATATGATGAAAAATCTTAGGCTTTTCATTCTTAAAACTTTATCTTCTTTTCATATTTCATTTGTAACTGAGGCTTAATTTGATACTATTTCTTCATAAAGAATTGATATTAATTTTAAATCTTGTTATTCTCTTATGTAAGTTGTAATTTGATATAATGCATTAGATTTTTATAGTGCTTGGATAAAATTTTATGTCCATTGTGAAAACATATAAACTAATGAGATGTTTTTACTTTCTATATTTTGAAAAATGAAAAATGGGGATCTATAGGGTTCCCAACCCATGAAAATAAATATTACATATATCCTTGAGAGTTATATCACAAAAAAGGGAACAATAACAAGAAACTTTAGGCATCCAATACCACAAAATCCTTTACAAAATCCTCTCTACAAAGAGGAATTTCTTCACTAATTTTTTTCCTAATCCCATGTTCATCTGTCCTTAGTGCCATTTGAACAAAAATAATATCTATTTATAGTGTACGAGGCATGCCCATTTGCAAAAGGTCATCCATACTAGAAAAGGGACTATCTAACAGACTAAGAAATTTTGACCGCTTCTTGTAAGAAGAGACCCATTCACTCATATCCAAACCACCTTTAGAAAATTCCCTTTTCCTCTGGTTTTGACAAAATAATTTGGTTCAAAATCTTGAAATGGAAGATTGACCACAATTGACCCTGGAACAACTGGAGAAGAAGGCATGGAGGTAGTAATTGGATTAGAAGGCATGGAAGTAGTAATTGGAGCTGAAGGCCCAGAGATGGACTCACCCTTATGTTTTTTCAGAAAAGGAAGTGATGGTTCAAGAGTTGGGGGTGTGCTCACTTGATGTTTTTCCTCCAAGACTAAACACTCTTCTCCAATGCACTAAATTGAAGGTAGAGGGAAGGTATTTTGTCAAATGAAACCTCTCCATCAAGAACATATGACTCCAGAGGGATTTCTTTCACAACAAATGCCTCATTAGAAATGTATGTGAATACATGATTGGAAACACAGTGCATATGAGGCCTTCTCACAAGCCAAAATTTTCTCAGTGACTTGGGAGTTCTTTGAAGTTTAAGCTTGAATAAGTTAAAATACATCATCTGAAAGGAAGAGAACATGAGACTTATCTTGACAAGTATCCTAACTAATGCAAGTTGAACAGGTTGGATATGTCAAGGGCCTAGTATAATCCTCGGGCTCATCAATTTCAAAAATCATCCTCACAAGTGCTTCATCTAGACTCGATAACTAAAAAATGGAATGCAAGTCTTCACAGGATATTTTCATCGACTAGATGCTACCAATTCCCTTGCATGATACAAATAAATTTCTTCAAAGTTCCTATATGCAAAATAAGAAAGTATGAATTGATTAAGTGAATGGTGTGTTTTTATAGGATTTTTGAAGCATATGAGCTGAGTTGGGTGCAATCATGGTGAAAATAACTCTTGAGATCCCGATAAGATATCTGCACAAGGAAATTGAAAGTTGAAATGAATTGGCATTGAGAAAAAATGGTGAATTGATATGATTTGACAAGAATCATGTGTGATAACTAACCTAAAAGGCATGAAAAGAAATGTACAACATTCAAAATGGATTCGGAAAGAAAATAAGAGTATCTGTCAAATCAAATCACCTGGAGGCACTTGAAAGTCCCCAAAAGTACATGTCCAGTCACCAAGGGAAAATAATGATTAAATAAATGGCCAAAAGTGATGACATTGCATCCCAGTCATACATAAACATAACAAAAATGTGAAAATATCATATTTCTCACACTTGACAGCATTTGATGAGTCATCTCCATGAGGATAACATAAATTAAATTGTATATTATAAAGAAGTATATTTTATTGAATATGAATGTTTTTGGGGAGAAATTGGGGAGTAAGTGAGAAAATAGACGTGTATAAAGGCAATGAGAAGACACTCACATAAGGGGTATTATAATATAATGATATTTTTTCAAAGAAAAAGGAAAATAGTTAGAAAAACCAATTTCCTAGGAACTCATATGAGAAACTTGTTACTTTATTTGAGCCTTCAAATTAAATCATGTCAAGATGGTTGCAAGTGTATAGCCATTGACAAACACTGAGATTGTAGATCTACTTTCCCTTGCTGATAAATTTTATGAGCCTTGAATTAATTGTGTTAATCATGAGCATTATTGTATCTATTGTCAAGATGATATACTTTAAAATAGTTATTCATGCTCCCATTGCAATCTTATTTTAGAGATCCTTTAAGTCACACAAAACTTTATCATTCTGGTAGCATTTTGGAAATTACAATTGCACTATTGAGAAGAGATTTCATTTCATTTGTGTAATAAATAATTTTAAAGTCACTATGTCTCCACTTTGTTAAATGTTGTTTGTAAGCCTTTGAGTGTATCTTAGGTGTGATAAATTGTGAATCTATGATGTTTTATTAAGTCTTCAACATGAGATTTTATGTTTGAATCCTTAAATATTGTGTGAAACTGTGCATTCTTGGGCTTCCATGAGTGTACATCTTCTGAGTTGAAGGTTCATTGTGAGCTATTTGAGGTATATTTGTCTTGCACTTGGTAGATCTCCCAACATTTGTTAAAAGTTCCTTAAAATATGGTATAATCAACTTTATCCTGCTTAATTCCCCAAATCAAATACAACCAAAACTAACTAATCCTACCAGAAATACCCATGCTTTCCTCATTAAATCCAAAAATATGCTAAAGAAAGCTAGTTCCATACTATATTTAATAGTTTGATATATGTTTAGAAGACATCTGCACTATCTAGAAGTGAAAACTTGTGAGAGTTAGCCTTTGTTAAATTAACCATGTCTTCCCAAAGCTATTTTTCAATTACTCTACAAAGGAGTGCCAAATATTGTTGATACATCCACCCCACTCACAATTACAGACTACAAAATAGGTCCTCTCACCCTGGCTAAAGGTAGAGCCTAAAGTAAGAGGGTAGGTCATACCCTCAGCATGGTGCTACCTGACTCCTCTGAGATTGAGTGATAAAGAGATGATGAGATCCTTCCCTAGCTACAAAATGAAAAAAATATAGATCTATCATCCTTTAAGCATCCTTATCATTTTGTTGATGTTACTCGGCCATAAAGAAAGGACTCGATTTGGGTACCAACACCACTCTGGCACCATTACCGGGGACATTTGTGTAAATATATACAAATATCGACTTCTGGTAGCATTTCATACATATTTTGATGGAAATATGTGGTCTAAATACCATCCTTCGTTGGGATTTTGAAAATTAATCAAGATCAGAAGTTATTTGCATGATATTTCCTAGTTTAAGTAAACTTTGCACTAAATCTGCTTGGCTAATGGTAAATATTGACAAAGGATGCTCAAATTTTTCAAGATTTATAGAAATTGAGTATTGATTTACAATTGACAAGTCATTTAAAGTGTTTTACACATCTAAGGTACAAATCCTTAGTGGTGAATCCATATTTTGTTCGGAATTTATGGTAAATGCTAGTGTCTTAAGATTTGACAATTGAGATTTTTGTTGATATTTGCAAAGCTTGAAGGAAGAATTTCCTTCTTTAATAAATATACTACTAGAAGATCATTTATAGATCTTGGAATAAAAAAACCAAATAAGAAACAAGTCTAGAAAGCATTGGGGGATCAGATGTCAAGAGAGAATGTAGTGTCCAAGTCGTGGAAAGTGATCAACCTATAATAGAGGATTATTCTACATCTTCAGACAGTTCAAAATTAAGGAGTCCTCATGCAAATCTAAACACTCAAACTGGTGAAGGGCCATCATTTGTAACTAGAATAGGTATTCCTCACCTCCCTCCTTTATCACTTAGAACTAATAGTGATTTTTTGTGAGATTGAGTCATTGAAGGATACTTACTTTGAATATCATACACATGTGTCCCAAACGCTCCTATCCCACACTATTTTAATGCTCTTATAGGATCACCTCCTCAAAATAACATGTCTTATCCTCCACCTAGACCTCCCTTTGTTGTTAATGTGTTTGGACCAATAGATTTTAGAAGCATGGTTCGGTATCCTAATGTTGTACCACAAGATGTAAGAAATAGGTTGCCCAAATTTAAAGGAAATAATGCAATCACTTATGATAAAAAATTCAAACACTTTGTTAATATGATGGAGGATTTTGAAATAGAACATGAATATGTATATGTAAAGCTATTCATTCACACTCTTGAAGAAGATGCTCATGACTAGTATACATATTTATCAGACAACTAAATAGATTCATTGACTAAGATGAATAATAGTTTCATATTACAGTATGGGGATAAGATTGACCCAAGGTTCCTCTTATCTAATTTTGAGAATATATAAAAAATCCCAACAATCTGTTCAATACTTTAATACCGATTCAATAATAATTTCACTAGACTACCCATAATTTTGAGGCTTAGTGATCATTATTTCCTAATTAAATATTTTGATGCTTTTGACAAGAAAGTTTCTTATTATTTAAGGGATAAGATGTTGGTGTGTGTGACTGTCCTAGTCATTTTCCACATCACCTAGGTGAGTCATCTCGCCTTGTGAGAGTCATAGGTCTTAGGAAGTCAAATGACAAGTGTTAGATTCTGTCATAGAATCTGACATTGTCATTTGCGTTAATGCGTCATAGGAGTTACGTTCCTTATTTGGAATTATAACTCATATTCTAGTGGCATTATATGCGTCAATCAACATCATATGTGTAGTGGCATCATTGAGATCTTTCCATGTTTAGGCATGGGGTTACACAAACACCCCTACTTTACTTCCTATTTTTTCGATCTATGAGCATGAGCAGACCCATTCTTCTTACTTGCAATCTTCTTTCCATTGTTTTGAATCTTGCATATTGCGTTGGCTTGACGTTACCATCGAGTGCAACTTCGTTGTGGTGCATCACTTTTTGACATCGGTTCTCGCGAATCCCTCTTTCATGGTATCAGAGCTACACGACTTGCCGTCACACCAAAAGCTCGAACTAATGGTGGAGAGGGATCTCATCATGTTAATCAGCTGCTACACCAATACCCTCCCACACGATGGAGCCGGGTATACACCCAATCAGGCCCAACGACATATTAAGAGGAAGTGACACCGGAATTTCTGGGAGGTCACCCATCCTAGAACTACTCTGGGGTTGGCATGCTTAACTAGCTGGTATCAGAGATACATGACTTTTCATCACACCAAAAGCTTGAATTTATGGTGGAGAGGGATCTCATTGTGTTAAATAGTTGTTATGCCAACACCCTCCCACACGATGGAGCCGAGTATACACCCAATCAGGCCCAATGGCATATTAAGAGGAAGTGACACCGAGAATTTCCTGGAAGGTCACCCATCCTATCACTACTCTAGGGATGGCATGCTTAACTACACAGTATCGAGATGCATGACTTGTATGGTACACTTGAAATCTCTTCCTCCACAAAGTATTGGGCTGAAGTAGTGAATTGTTCTTGTTATATTCGTAATCATGTCCCACACAAGGCAAGTGAGGGATGACACCCTTTGAAGCCTAGTTTGGACACAAGCTCTCGATGTCGAGCACTTTCGAGTCTTCGATCCAAGGCTATGGCTCGAATTCCCAAAAAGAAACGTAAGGCATTGGATCCACAATCCAAACCTTGTATATTTTTCAGGTATCTTGATGGCGTGAAGGGATATCGATTGTTGAACCCTACCACCCATGAGCTTTATATTGAGAGGAGTGTGAAATTTGATGATTCATCCTTGAATTCAACTTCCACTGAGGTCTTTTTGCCCACTGATTCAGATTCTGACTCTTTAGATGATGATATTGTTGAGTGAGTTCCACCTCTCCCTGCTCCTCTCAATCCTTAAACTTCTGAGTCTTCTGATTCTAAAAGTAGTGACGATGAGGACTATGTCCCTTCTCACTCAAGTGAAGAATCTTCGACTCGGATCCTGAGCCGTCAAGACCTCTTTGGGCCAGAAAACTTTACAGAGTGCTGGAGATTTAGTTGGAGATCCTTTGGATGAGATACATACTCACTCAGACTTCATTGGACCTCACTCCTTCTTCACCTCTGCTTCTGATCCACCATCTTTCCACAAAGCTTCTGGGATTCTTGAGTGGGATTCTGCCATGGATGAGGAGTATTCCTCACTCATAAAGCATGACACTTGGGATCTTACCCTTCTTCCGAAAGGAAGAAAAATTAGTCGATATAGGTGGGTATATCAAACAAAGTATGGAGCTGATGGAGAAGTTGAGAAGTATAAAGCACGACTTATAGCTAAGGGTTTCTCCCAGGTAGTTGGGGTTGATTACTCAGAAACCTTTGCTCTAGTTGTGAAGATGACTTCCATTCAACTGACCCTTACCATCACTGCCGCTAATAGATGGGAAGTCCACCAGATGAACATTAAGAGTGCCTTCCTTCATGGGGACCTAGAGGAGGAGATCTATATGGAATAACCTTCGGGTTATGTCCATGATCCATCCCTCATTTTCAAATTAAATAAGTCTCTCTACGGCCTTAAAAAAGCCCCTCGGGCTTGGTATGCCAAGATGGACTCCTTTTTACTTGCATCAGGGTTCACTCGGTGTCACTCTGACCCAAATGTGTATATTCTGCGATAGGATGACTCCATGCTTATTCTTGTTCTCTATGTTGATGACTTGTTGATCACGGATAGCTCTTCCTCTATCATTGATTCTGTGAAGATTTCCTTTGCCAACAAGTTCTCCATGTTTGACTTAGGATTGCTTCATTACTTTCTTGGGATCCAAATTTCACAATCTGACTCAGGAATTATGATCTCACAGCCTAAGTACTCTCTTGATTTGCTTTCTCAGTTTCACATGTCTGATTACAAGTCCTCACCTACTCCTTTTCTTTCTAGGATTAAGTTGGTTTCTGATTGCTCTTCCCCCTTGGTTGACAGTACCCTTTATTGACAGTTGGTGGGAAGCTTGATCTACCTTACTCACTCACCAGATCTATCATATGCCATCGGGATCGTGTCCAAATTTATGCAGGAGCCTCATGAGCTGCACTTAAAATCAGCAAAGCGGATCCTTCACTATGTTCGTGGCACTCACACATATGGTATTCATTACTTAGGAGGGACTGAGATTGACTTGGTTGGATTTACAAACTCAGATTGTGCAGTGATCTAGATCATCGGAAGTCTACCTCAGGCTATAGTTTCACTCTTGGTTTAGGTCCTGTCAGTTGGTCCAGCAAGAAATAGAACACCATTGCCATATCATCGATAGAAGTAGAATACAGAGGAGCAGTTAACACTGCCATAGAAGTTGTTTGGTTACAGGGTATTATGACAGAGTTTGGCATCCACTTTCGGTGGCCTACCATTATCTACTATGAGAACATGAGAACTATCTTGATTTGTAGAAATCCCATTCAACATCAGTGGATGAAGCACATTGAGATTCATATGCACTTCATACGGAGTTGATACATGAAAACATCATCGACATACAGTATGTTCAGACAACTTATCAGGTTGCAGACATTTTCACCAAGCCCTTCACTAAGGTGAAGTTTCTTCACTTGCGGTCTCTTCTTGGGGTGAGGTCTACTACAGCCATCATCTTCTTTGGGCTATATAGTCCTCCTTCTTCTCCTCTTCTTCTTTCCAAAAAGATGTTGTTTGTACATGGGCACCTTATCAGGCCTTTAGTTTTCGGGGCCCATTGACACATCTTTCTTAGTTGTCTAGGGGAGTCTTCTTTTTCTGTTCTAGCTTACCTTGACCTCTTCCTTGGCTTTGATGAAGGGGGGGTGTTGGTGTGTGTGACTATCCAGTCATCGTCCACATCACCTAGGTGAGTCATCTCACCTTGTGAGAGTCATAGGTCTTAGGAAGTCAAATGACAAGTGTCGATTTTGTCATATAATCTGACATTGTCATTGCATCAATGCGTCATAGGAGTTACATTCCTTATTTGGAATTGTAACTCCTCTTCTAGTGGCAGTCATATGTGTTAGTCAACGTCATATGCATCAGTGGCGTCATTGAGTTCTTTCCATGTTTAGGCATGGGGTTACACACACCCCTATTTGTACTTCCTATTTTTTCGATCTATGAGCATGAGCAAGACCCATTCTTCTTACTTGCAATCTTCTTTCCATTGTTTCAAATCTTGAGTATTGCATTGGCTTGACATTACCATCGAGTGTAGATTCTTTGTGGTGCATCACTTTTCAACATCGGTTCTCACGAATCCCTCTTTCATAAGAATCTTGCAACTTTAAGTCGAGCCTTCACCATGGCCTTGCAAATTGAAAACAATATTAAGGAAACTAGAAAACCTCCTAAGAGGGAGGGTGTCAAATTGATTAATCTTGAGAAACCTCAGTTAGGAAAGGAAGTGGATCTGGAAGAATTTGTGAAGACTTTGATCGAAGTAGTTAAATAAATATCTCATAAGCTTGATAGAAGAAAAAAATAATAATATGAGAGTTTTTTTCAAGGCCATCATAAACCTCGTAGGTCCAAAATAGATTTGGAAATCATGCTAGAGGTTATCAAATATTAGATGGGAGAGGAAAAGGGCACATGGGATTAGGTAATAGCCATAACCTAGAGAAAATAAGTTTGTCCATGATCCTTTGACTGCTAGGGTTGTCATGGTAGAATAAGACCATGTTATTGATTGGTGTGACAAGTGTCTTTTACCACATCCCCCCTGTGATCTAAATAAGGAAGTTGAAGAGGTAGATGATGATGAAAATTACGGTGATGTATGCATTATAGAGTGCCTTGATACTACACAACAAGGTGCCACTTCAACTGAGTTGATAAGTGCTAGGACTGTAGAAATTTTTGGGATTGCATTCACTGGGTATCTCCTCTTCCTCCTAATGATGATATTGAAGTTGACGTGGTGGAAGATTTTGATTTAACTAATCATGAATTTGAATATTTGAGATCTCTAATTATTAAGAAGTATGATGGGGAATTCCTTATGAGGAAGACAAACATCTTTTGATGAATGGAGTGGTTTCTTAGGAAAAGGAGTACAATCTCAGAAGTAGAGTTGTCAAACGGGAAGGGCCATAAACCAAGCCAAAAACTCCACTTCTCACTAATATCCCAAAATATCCCCTTAAAAGGATACACCTAGCAAAGGCCCAGTCACTCCAAATAAAACTTGTACCCCAGCTCATGCCCAAGCTATAAAGAGTCTCATACCACAAGAAGGGGCAGTAACTCTCCCTCCCAATATAGTCTTACCCAAATACATCCCCTGTGATATAGCCTAGATGTTGAGTCAAATCAAAGTCACTGTGCCTATTGTTGAATTTCTTAGGATCCCTGAGCATAGAAAAAAAGCATTTGAATATTTGGGATTCAAAGAGGAGGTAATACCCCCAAACAAGAATGTGAATAATGTGGATACTCCCCCTATCATTATAAAACTAGAAGTGCCACAAGCATTGGAAGACTTAGGAGAATCACCTGAGGTATATCTAGGGTACTTCTCTTGTTGAATCTCATCTTGATGTTGATCCTTTCTATACTACTTTAATCATCAAGGATAGATTAGTACACAACTGAATATTTCATTCATGGGCCTCATGTAATGTGATGCCTCTTGAGGTAATGAATGAGTTAAATATCAAAGTGACAACATCTTTTGGAAAGTGCACCACTATGGATTCAAGGGAGGTGTTAGTGATTGGGTATGTTAAAGGATTAGTAGTGCAATTGGTAGCTTACTTGAGAAAATTTTTAACCATGAATGTAGTTATTATGGATTGTCTTGCTAAGTGGGGAATTTTATTGTCAAGAAAGTGGGTTGCTAGTGTGGGTGGGAGTGTATAGATGGACATGTCATATGCAACCATACTAGTAGAGGGAAGCCTTGTTAAATTGTATGGTGAGAAAAATATGCTACATCTGATTGAAGACCCTAATAATGCTTCTTATGAAGTATTATATATAGATGTAGATGTTGATAATTTTGTGGGCTATGCATATTTTAAAGAGCATAGCATTAATAAGTGTAAATGTCCTGAGGAAATTGGATTTCCCTAGATTTTGATGTTTGATGGAGCTTGCTCTAAATTTTGGAATGGTGTTGGTATTGTCCTTGTGTCTCCAAACCAATAGGCTTTCAATTTTTCCTTTAAACTCAAATTTGAGTGCACTAACAATATTGCAGAATATGAAGCACTTGATTTTGGGTTTAAGGATTTCTTGAGGTATGGCATCAAGGAAATAATTATTAAAGGATATTCAGAATTGGTATTCAAATAAGTTAGGAAATTATATGTAACTAAGAATCAAAGAATGAAATAATATAAGCATGCATTTTGGGACTTTATTGAAATTTTTGACTCTTTCAACATAGTATACCATGACAAAAATAAGATTGCTGCTGTAGATAGGTTGGTAGTATTGGGATCCAAATTTGAAAATTGTATAATGTATCCTTACTGTGAATATGATATAGAAGTGTTGTCAAGACATCTATCCGATAATGTCAAACATTGGCAGGTTTTTGAAGATGATGCCCAGGTTCAAAGGTTATTACATAACTAAGGAGAGTTTACAAACCAAAATGTGGACTAGGAACCAATGGTTTGTGTTTATGATGGTAAAGAGACTTTGTTTGGCAAAGAAATTATTCAATTAAAGACCAATACCATTCCAAGAGGTTTGGTTGCTTTAGAGTCAAAATTTGATAATACTGACAGGATTTTTAATAGACATATGTCAGCCTCAAGAGATGTGGAAGAGAAAAACTTGGGGACTGAGGAAAAACCTAGAAAAATATGGCTAGGTAGTAACTTGAGTAAAGAAGAAAAATAGTCTTATGTCAAACTGTTAAAAAAGTACCAGGACTACTTGGCATGGTCATATTCAGAATTGAAGGCATATAGGGAAGACCTTTTCCAACATGAGATACCATTAGAACCTAATGCCAAACCATTTAGGAAAAATAAAAGGCCAATCAATCCACTCCTTTCCCTCAAAATGCAAGAAGAGTTAAAAAAATTAAGGGATGGAGGCATCATATAACCAACAAGATATTCTTCATGGGTGGAAAACCTAGTGCTAGTTTGAAATAAAAATGGAGATATAAGGTTGTGTGTGGAATTTAGAAATTTGAATAAGGCCTCAATCAAAGACAACTATCCATTGCCTAATATGGATAACATGTTGCAACTGGTTACTAGATCTGAGTTGTTGTCTACTCTAGATGGATTCTCAAGGTATAACCAAGTGGTAGTAAAGCAATAAGAAAGAATCAAAACTACTTTCACCACTCCATGGGGTACCTATGTGTATGTGAGAATTCCATTTTCTTGATGAATGTTGGAGCTACCTTTCAAAGAGCTATGGATGTAGCATTCTTAGGTTATATCAATGATTTTATTGTTGTGTACTAGGATGATGTGACAATTTTCTCAAGAAAGAGGAATGATCACTTGCAACATGTGGAAAAGATGTTGCTGAGATGTAGAGAGTATGACATCTCATTGAACCCTAAGAAGTTCCATTTTGGGGTTCAAATGCGAAGCTATTAGGGAAAATTTTATCTAAGGAGGTGGTCATGATTGACCCTAAAAGAGTGGAATCTACTAGCAAAGTTCCTATTCCCAAACCAAGAAAGGAACTCGGTCCTTCTTTAGGTCGTATAAAATTCATTAGGATATTCATTTCCAATTTTTCGAACATGACTATCCCCATCACAAGTATGCTAAATAATGATCAGATTATCAAATGGGAAGAGTTATTTGTCAAAGATTGTACTGGAATCAAGGAAGCACTAAATAATTCTCTTGTCTTAGTAGCCCCTAATTACAAAAAAAGATTTTCAATTTTTTTCTTTTGCCTCTAAAAATACCATTACATTTGTACTATTACAAGGATGAGGAAGGAAATGAAAGGCCAATTATTTTTTTAGTAAATCATTGCAGGGTCTGAGTTGAAATACACCATCATGGAGAAGCAGGCCTTTGCTTTGGTTAGAGAAACAAAAATTTTCAGGCCATATATCTTAAGTTCCAAGATCATAGCTTATGTTCCCCATACCATGGTCAAGGACATCTTATCATAAATGGAAATATCAAGTAAAATATGTCGATGGGTGAACAAATTGCAAGAATATGACATGGATATTTAGACTACTAAGTTGGTTAGAGGTCTAGGCTTGGAAAAGCTAATGGCAGAAAGCAATCTGTAAGTGATGGAAGTAAATGAAGTTAAGGAGGGAAATATGAATGTTCATGAGAAACTAGTTAGCTCCACATGGTATAAGGACATCATATTTTACCTCAGGAATTTAGAGTGTCCTGGGAATTTAGATAAGAATTAGAGAAGGAAACTTAAATTAGCCTCCCATAAGTACATCATCACTGATTATGGGTTGGCATGGAAGAATCCTACAGAGGTCCTCCTAAGATATATTACTAAGGATGAAGCTCCCAAATTAATTTCATATTTTCATGGTGGATTATGTGGTGGTCATTTTACTAGAAGGGTAACTGCCCATAAGATCTTGAGGGAAGGTTATTGGTGGCCCACACTCTTTAAAGATACAACCTTGTTAGTAAGAAAATGTGAAAGTTGTCAAAGATTTTCAGGAAGAATGAAGGCTTCAGGTGCTCTCCCTTTACAACTAGTGTCAATTGAATCCCCTTTCAAACAATGGGGTATGGATTTCTTTTAGAGACTTCAGATCCTTCAAGTGTTGTACATAGATGGATATTGGTGGCCACTAATTACTTAACCAAGTGGGTCGAGGATATCCCTGCTATGAAAACAACTCATCATATTGTTATTGATTTTATCCTAAATCAAATAATTTGCAAGTTTAGAGTACCTACAAAAATAGTTACTAACAATGTCATGAGCTTTCTATCCAAACCATTAGTTGCCATGTGTCAAGAGTATGGGATAAACCTAACATATGCATCTAACTACAACCCTTAAGGAAATGGACAGGCTGAATCAAGATATTTTTTTGAAGATAATTAGAAGGACACTAGAGGTTAACAAAATAAGATGGGGTGAGAAGTTTAATTTTGTTGTTTGGGCAGATAGAATGACTACTAAAAGAGCCACTGGAAAGAACCCATTCAAACTAGTCTATGGATATCAGGCCCTTCTCCCCCTACACATTAAATTATCTTCTTACCAATTCATTCACAAGATTAGGATGAAGAAATCATTCCTTATGATGAAAGGATTAATCAAATTTTTCAATTAGATAAAGAAAGGAGAGAATCCCATGAAAGGCATTTGAAGTTCAGGGAAAATCTCAAAAGGTTATTCAAAAAACAATAACTCCTAGAACTTTCAATCTCAAAGATCTTTGTGGGTCATTTGGCATGAGGATAAGGGGAAACATGACGAATTTTATGTTTTGTGGATGGGACCTTATTTCACTAATATGAGAATTGGTGAACACACTTTCTTCTTGAAGGATCTAGATGGAGAATTACTTGAGTTCCATGTTAATGGAAGGCACCTAAAACATTTCCTTGACTGATTTCAAAGTGAGGTATGAATCGAGTGTACAATTTATAGTTTATTTTCTTTTAGTTTCATTTTTTTTGCATGCTTTTGTTTCCCTTTTTGTTTTCCTAGTCTACAGTGATCATTTTCCCTAGTTTCTCGGTACATTTTTTAGAGATGTGTTATTGTCACTTGACCCTATGTGTCTTTTACTTGACTCATTAACCCAATGGAATTTTGCATTTGGTTTGCAATGTGTGTATTATTTGTGGTTCTTGTGGCACCCCAAGGGGTTCCCATCCCAGTCGAAGCCGATGTTGGTGCTTGAAATGATCTCACCCCTTTTTCTTGAACACACCTTCAAATTTTTTATGTTGTTTAATTTTTCCATGTGAAAATGTGAGTTCAAATGTTATAGTCATGATAAATCCATTTGAAAGTCCTTTGTTTAGGCTATTTTTCCTCTTTTTTGGTTGAGGATCATGTTAGATGTGTTATTCCCAAAGATCCCTATAAAAAAATTCATCATGAATCGGTTTTAAATCATGAAAAATTCCTTTGTATACCATTCCCTAGTCGTGTTGTAAATTTCATGTTTGGCTTTGTCTTCTGATGATACATGGTGTTCTCTAGTTGGTTGCGGTATGATAGGTTTAAGTTACAAAGTTACAAAAATCGTATAACATTAACAATTTTCTAACTTAGCCCAAATGCTCGACAAATATTCACACTCAAAAATGCAGCAACAGTAAGTATACTCTTCCTCCAAGAAGTACATGTGTCAAAAGTTGGCTGAATGCGGGGGTCGGGGCTTGATTGTATCTCTTGACTATAAGGTGATAAAATATAAAAGTGCAAAGAAGCTCCCGAGACCCGCCAAGGACACATGGTGCTTTTTCATGCAAAGAGAGGGGAAGCAGGTCATCGGAGGAAATTGGTAACTTTGAGTTCAAATGGAATGAGAAAAAATATTAAAAATTGCCCATAGCTCGCCACCATTGGGATGCAACCACATTTTAAACTCGGGATGGAAGACAAGGGTGGGTGATATAGTCAAATAGCTCAATAGGTATACGTTTAAAACATGATGGAAGAATGCAAAATTTTCCTCAAGCCCGCATTGCATAAGGTTTTTCCACGTAGATGACTCATATTTAAAATTAGGAATGTCAAAATGGATTGCCATAATGCAACACATTAAACACTACCACCATCAAAGTATATTGGCACAAATCAATGAGCAATTTATATGTCTTAGAATGCATTGAGTTTTTTTCTATCGTTTGATGAGATCTAGACGCCATTGTTAGCAAACTTCCTTTACTAACAACATGAAATCAATCATGCGGAGCACGAATAGAGAACCAAAGATTGAAGATCCTTTGAAACAGAGCTTAATTACACAGATATTCACTGGAAAATTGGTAATAAATAAGATACCCCCATCCTTTTAATCATTTTCAAGGATTTTCAAAGTAATAATAGGGCACTAAAGATGAAGACCATCCCACAGTTTTCGTGTTACTTCTAGAATCAGAGTAATATAGAAGAAATCATGGATACATATTTGATGAATACTAACCTAGATGACTTCTTGTAAAGAGTCAATAGCCAAAAAGATTGAATTAAAGGAAGCAATTCAAACCAGTAATATTTCTTTAGTCATGTCACTATTTCACCCTCAGTACACTGCCTAGAACTAGTAAGACTTTGTGCAATGAATTACAACCTAGAGAAGAGGGAAGTACTAGATGGAAGTGGTGAAGTGGTATTAACTTTGACACCCGCATCCATCAAGATAATGCTAAAATTTCTCTTGATTAAAAATATGATAACCCTAGGTATTGACTTAGCCCTACAAGATTATGAAGCTAATGAAAAGGACTATTCCTAGATTATAAATACCAAAGGGATTTTAACATATAATAAAATAACCACTAAAATCCCTAGAAGATTTTTTAGGGCACAATTCATTGAGGAAGAAGAAGATGTGATGTATTGTTGAGTCAAATGGTTAGATTAGAGACAACGAATGAATTTAAGGAGTGGATGTGCACCTATATGTGGATAATTTTAGAGAACAAGGGGAACATTTTTTGGGAAACCTTCATTGTAGAATCACTTCATGACCAAATGATAACACTAACAACAAAAATGTAGATGGATGACACTGGAGAATTGGAATTTTACATGATGACCTACTTGATTTATAATATTGCAAGCCACAGGTGGTTCCTTGGCCTTGTGCCACGTGCTGAATTTAAGAAGTTCCAAATGCATAATATCCTCCCTCAATTACAATTGAGTAATTGGAGAGAAAATGTGAGATTATTTAATGATGCCTTCTCATAAAAAATCATTTTCTTATTCAGGCTAGAATGGGAAGAATACATGATTTCTGAAGAGGTTAGACAAGTAATCATGGAATATGGATGCTATTTCATTCATGACAGAACTTTACATACATTAGAAATTTACATACATTAGGGTTAGCAGACAATTACCGGTTCAAAAATTAATTGCTAAAAACACAAGGCCAACCATGTAAGTTGCCCAAATATTTGGATGATAAAATTTCCTTGTATGAATTGGCAAGACAATTGACACTAATTCACAAATTAATTATAGAGATGAAAACACAAAGACAGACATTAAGTCCCATAGAGTACTGTGTACAAAGACCTTTTGAACATGAGCGCCATATTTTTTTTAAGATTGGAAGGAACTCCACATCCTTTAAAAAAACTATCTAGATTGATGGAATATGAGATGAAAAGGTTTAGATTGAATAACTTGTGAGGCAATTGGGCCAACTATGACATCATGTGGGTATTCAATATGACCTTCCTCCCTTGAAGGAAGGATCTGGTAGATTGGATCCCTTGGGAGGAAAATGTCCTCAATTACCTTCAAAAAGGCCTACTTCTAGACTTGTAGATGAATTGAATTCTTGCTACCAGTGGGATTGGTACTTCTATGTCTGCTCTAAAGAAAAAAATGAATAAATTCTCCTAAAATCAATGCAAAATGCTACTATCACTTTTGTAGTTCCACTACAATCAAAAGGAAAGGGTATGGCTACTCATAGGACTCCTTTAGATGTTTTTCAAAAACCCAAAGTTTTGATAAGTTAATGAGAGGGGCCATATCAAGTGTCCATGCACAACCTAAGCCACATGGTGAAGAAAAGAGAGCAACACCAGACCTTAAGAAGTTTGAAAGGGCACATAAGAGACACAAAATTTTGTATAATCCAATCTTGGTAAGAGAAGGTGCTCATACACATAATAAACATAAGCACATGGATGTAGTAATTGATACCCCATAACATGAGAGAATTAATGTTTCCTAGGTATAACATGTAGCATTATTGCCTTTATTTTCATCTTTGTCTTCAAAGGGAGTGACAATTGGGAGCACACAGGAAAAAACAACTCAAGGTAATGTCTTATCTAATCCAGTAGATAGTGATGACTTTGATCAAGGTGTGAAAACATCTCAAACCATGTCGATTGAAAATATCAACGTACCTTTATTTATACAATTGCAAGAGTCAGCAATGAGTCAAGTAGAGATAATGGATGTTGATATTGGTGAGGATTTTTCACATTGGATGAATTTTACATATCTATTTATGAATAGCCAGTAAAGGGTGTAAGTCATCCTTAATTGAGTGAAGGAGTAGAAAAAACTACTCATATGCCAACTTCTGAAACTAGAGTTCAAACATCAGAGGTACTCTTTGTGGATTAGGCATATCTAAAGCTGAGCAAGCTAGAAGTACCTAGCGGAGAAAGTGTAAGTATAGAGGTATTGGATGAGAAGGATACCTCCCACAAAGTCTAGGTCATTAAGGATAGTAAACCATATCAAAAGGAAAATCGTTAGATGATAAGATACAAGAGGTTTCACAAGATGTAAATATTGAGGATAAGCTTATTGATTATGTAGATGTACAATATTTGGGTAAGGATAAGGAACCAATAATGGAAAGCCAACCCACCATGCTACAACATGAGGTATCAACAGGGAAAATAATGACAATATGTCAACTCAACAGCCTCTAAAGGAAATGGGAATTATGGAAGGAAAAAGAATTTTTTCAAGAGAGGTACCAGTTCAAGAAATTTCCAAGTAAAATTTTGAAGAAAAGATTACATCAACTAAGGAAACAAAGAAAGAACAAATTGTAATAATTGGTGTAATTATAAAGAAGACTGGCCATCCCCAAACTCAAGTTCAAGAAGGAAAACAATTAGGGGAAGTGTTAGTACAGAGTAAGAACAAATAGATAAATTCTGGAGTTGAATAGGAAAAATAGGCAGAATCATCGGTCTAAGAGGTACAAGAGTTGTCCATTTAGTTGGTGATTTTCCCCAAGAAACTCCAACAAGAATTATAGGAATTAAAAATTGGGACCACTCTTACAAAAGTATGGAGAGTAGATCTATTCTAAAAAGAAGATGATGAAATTGTCCATGTGAAGGCTCTAGATCTCATAGATCTACCTTTGCCAATACTAGTGAGAACCTCTAAAGGGGATAGATTTCTCACCAAAACTCATATGATCGATCGGAATTTAAAACTTTAGAAGTGGAAATCCATCACGATTGAAAGAAAAGAGAAAATATAACATCCAATGATTATAGTGTCTAGCTTATTCCCTTAGGAAAGCCTTCAAGAGACCAACTAAAATAGAAAGTATCATAGGTAGTAAGTGACTTGTTATAGAAGGTTGATGAGGATAGGATAACTAAAAAACAATTGAAATAAAAAGTCAAAGATTTGAGTTCTAGTCTACAACAATTAATTTGGCAGTCTAATAAAACTCAAGAAAGTACCTCTGCCAATACCCCTGAAGGAATGGAAAATATTGATAAGGATGTTAAGAAATTTCAGGCTATGGACACATGGGTTGAGAAGTTGACAAAAAAGGGAAAAGAAGTAATTGAAGAAGCTAGGAAAAAGTATGAAGAGCTCAAGAATAGGCTTAATGAAATTGATGAAATGATTGAGCAGTGTGATAATAAAATCTTCTACTTTGAAGGAATTTTTCCCAAGTTGAACCGTATAACTCAACTCAGTGATGAATTGGTTGAAAAAGAAGGGATTGTGCCAAAGGAATTCAAAATAAATCAAGAATCTATGGAGGAATTATCAAATATCGGGTGTAACTTTTGAATGGGATCAAAGAAAAATAGAAGCTAAAAGGAAATGGGTCAATGATACCTTAGATGTTATTCATTTAAAAATTTAAGATATGGTTTTTGAAAAATTCAAGAAAAGCTATGGTGATCTAAAGGATGAATTTTTGTTTAGTTATTTTGAGAAAATCATTCAAAAATATGAATTTTCTTATGAAGTTATTAAAGCAATGAGGAAAATTGAGACCAGAATTGCAGAGATATAACTAAACCATTGGAGTTTAAGTGGAAAATGGGTCACTGTGTGGATGCAATAAATAGGAAGATACTGATTTTCCAACACCATACAGGGCCAAATGAAGAAGAAATCAATGATATTTTTTGAAGGTATGATGCATATTTGGAAAGGTTACCAAAAGAAGCAAGAGAAGAAGTTGAAGAAGAAAAGGATGCAGACATGAAAGATGATGAACAAGCTTAGGCTTGTCATTCTTAAAAATTTATCTTCTTTTCATATTTCATTTGTAACTGAGGCTTAATTTGATACTATTTCTTCATAAAGAATTTATATTACTTTTAAAGCTTGTTATTCTCTGATGTAAGTTGTAATTTGATATAATGCATTATATTTTTATAGTGCTTGGATGAAATTTTATGTCCATTGTGAAAGCATATAAACTAATGAGATGTTTGTACTTTCTATATTTTGAAAAAGGAAAAATGGGGATCTATAGGGGCTAAAGCCCATGAAAATAAATATTACATATATCCTTGAGAGTTTTATCACAAAAAGGGAACAATAACAAGAAAATTTAGGCATCCAATACCAAAACTACATTACAAAATCCTCTCTGCAAAGAGGAAGTTTCTTCCTTAATTTGTTGATAGAGGGAAGGTATTGTGTCCAACGAAAGCTCTCCATCAAGCACATATGACTCTAGAGGGATTTCTTTCACAACAAATGCCTCATTAGAAATGTATGGGCATACATGATTGGAAACATAGTACAAATGAGACCTACTCACAAGCCAAAATTTTCTCTATGACTCAAGAGTTCTCTATGGTTCAAGCATGAACAAGTGAAAGTACATAATATGAAAGGAAGAGAACACGAGAATTATCTTGACAAGTCTCCTAACTAATCAAACTTGAACAAATAGAGGTGTCAAGGGCCCGGTGTAATCCTTAGGGTCATAAATTTCAAAAATCATCCTCATAAAAGCTTCATTTGGACCTGATAAATTAAAAATGGAATGCAAGTTTTCACTAGATATTTCCTTCAATAGACATTAGATTACTAATTTCTTTAAAGTGCCTATATGCAAAAGAAGAAAGTATAAATTGATTAATTGAATGACATGTTTTTATAGGATTTTCAAAGCATATGAGCTGAGTTAGGTGCAATCATGGTGAAAATCACTCTTGAGATCCCAATAAGATATCTGCATGAGGAAATTGAAAGTTGAAATGAATTGGCATTGAGAAAAAATGGTGAATTGATCTGATTTGACAAGAATCATGTGTGATAACTAACCCAAAAGGTATGAAAAGAAATGTACAACATTCAAAATGGATTCTAGAAAAGCAAATAAGAGTATCTCTCAAATAGAATCACCTGGAGGTGCTCGAAAGTTCCCAAAAGTTAATCACATTGCATCCAGGTCATACATAAACAAACACAAAAAAATGAAAAGATCATATTTATCAGACTTGATAGCATTTCGTGAGTCATCTCCATGAGGATAACATAAATATATTGTAAAGAAGGATATTCTCTTGAATATCCCCATTTTAGGGGGAAAATTGGGGAGTAAGTGATCAAATATAATTGTATAAAGGAGATGAGAAGACTCTTGCATAAGGGGGTTAAAATTTTATTATATTTTTTGAATAAAAAGGAAAACAAAGAGAAAAAACAATTTCCTAGGAACTCATATGAGAAACTTGCTACTTTCTTTGAACCTTCAAATCAAATCCACAATATGGTTGCAAGTGTACAACCATTGACAAGCACTGAGACTATAGATCTACTTTCTTATGCTGATTAATTTGATGATACTTGAATTAATTTTGTTAATCATGAGCATTTTTGTATCTTTTGTCAAGATGATATACTTTAAAATAGTTATTCATGCTCTCATTGCAATCTTATTTTAGAGATCCTTTAAGTCACACAAAAATTTATCATTTTGGTAGCATTCTAGAAATTGCAATTGCATTGTTGAGAAGATTTCATTTCATTTGTGTAATAAATAATTTTAAAGTCACTATGTCTCCACTTTGTTAAATGTTGCTTGTAAGCCTTTGAGTGTATCTTAGGCATGATAAATTGTGAATCTTTGATGTTTTATTAAGTCTTCAACATGATATTTTGTGTTTGAATCCTTAAATATTGTGTGAAACCGTGTAATCTTGGGATTCCATGAGTGTACATCTTCGATTGAAGGTTCATTGTGAGCTATTTAAGGTATATTTTTCTTGTACTTTGTAGATCTCCCAACATTTGTTAAAAGTTCCTTGAAATCTTGTATAATCAACTTTATCTTGGTTAATTACCCAAATCAAATACAACAAAACTAACTAATCCTACCAGAACTACCCATGCTTTCCTCATTAAAGCCAAAAATCTGTGAAAGAAAGCTAGTTCCATATTGTCTTTAGTAGTATGAGATTTATTTAGAATACATCTACACTGTCTATAAGTGATAGCTCACGAAAGTTGGGCCTTGCTAAATTTGCCATATCTCGCCCGAGTTTTTTTTTCAATTAATTTACAAAGGAGTGCCAAATATTCTTGATACATCCACCCCACTCACAATTACGAGACTAAAAATGAGTCTTCTCACCTGGATAAAGGCAAAGCCTAAAGTAGGAGGGTGCTACCTAACTCCTATGAGATCGAGTGATAAAGAGATGATGAGATCCTTCACTGGCTATAAAACAACACAAATTTGTAGGAGGCAGATAAGAGATAAGAATTTGGAGTGAAGTACTCTACACACACTTGTTTTATTATGAAGAAGTGCGTACATTATATAGGAGAAATAATCAACTACATTCCCCTAAACTAAAGGAGGAATATTTGGATGAAGGAGAGAGAATAATGGAATACACCAAGGAGGAGAAAATAAAGAGATAAAAAAATGAACACTCCTAAAAATATGAACTATTCAATGTATGCTAACATTACCCCCCTTATTACATTGTTCTTGTAAATGTGACCCCTGAAAAGTTCAAATTTCACTTTTCCAAGAGATTTAGTGAGAATGTTAGAAACTTGTGCTTCAGTAGGACAATACTGGAGCTGAATTTGATGGTTCAAGACATGCTCTCGAATGAAATGACATTAAATTTCAATATGCTTTGTTCGTTCATGAAAGACTGGATTCTACATGAGCTTCAACACACTCTGATTGTCGCAATAGAGAATAATTGACTATTTTTTAAGAATTCCCAGGTCATCCAAAATGTGACATAACCATATCACTTCACACACAGCTCCTCATGCGATGTGATATTCTACCTCTGTGGATGAGATAGAAACAACATTCTGCTTTTTGCTTATCCACAAGATAGGTCCAGATCCGAGATGAAATATGTATCCTATAGTTGACTTCCTGTCATCAACAGATCTAGCGTGGTCTCGAGTCGACATATCCCTATAAGAAGAATTGATCATTCTTCTTATATTCCAGACCATAATCAGTTGTTCCTTAGACATATCTCAAAACATGCTTTGTTGCATTCCAGTGACATTTCTTTGGCTCCTGCATGAACCTGGAAAGATAGCTAACATCATAGCAGAGATATGGTCTAGTATATGTCAAATAGATGAGCCCTCCAACAAATTTCCTGTAGAGAGTAACATCTACTTGAGGTGAAGTCTTGAATCTTGAAAGTTGTAAGCCTTTTTCCATGGGAGTGGATATAGGTTTACAAATGAACATTCTATACTTTTCCAGAGTGTCTTGACATACTTTATCTAGGAGACAAAAATGTGATGCTCCTTTTTCCATATCTCCAAGCCAAGATAATAATGTAGTAGCCCCAAATCTGTCATGTCAAAGGTTCTTTTGAGATCATTCTTTACAATATCAACTTGATCTTCTGAACTACTAGTGATCACAAGATCATCTACATATACAACTAGAATGACAATTTCTTTTCCTACCTTCTTTATATATAAATTCAAATCGAGAGGCTACAACTCAACCCATACTGCAAGAGGTGATCATTGATCTTGATATACCATGCCCCCGAGATCTTGTTTCAGTCCGTAAAGTGATTTGATGAGACGACATACCTTCTTAGGATGCTCTTCATCAACAAATCCTTCAGTTCGGTCATGTATACTTCTTCTTTCGATCATCATTTAGGAAAGTACTCTTGATGTCCATTTACTAAAGTCTCCATCATTTTTGTGTTTTGTAAGTGCGCAAAAATTCTAATGGTCTTCATCTTCACAAAGGGTGCAAAGGTTTCTTCATAGTCGATGCCCTTTTTCTGAGCATATCCTTTTGCTACAAGTCGTGCTTTATGTTTTTGATGGATCCATCTACCTTATATTTTGTCTTGAAAACCCATTTGCAGCCTATGGGTTTCTTTCCTGTAGGTAGATCGATAAGTTCCCATGTCTGATTTTTCATGAGTGAGTCATATTCTATAACCATGGCTTCCTTCCACTGAGGTTCACTGAGTGCTTCACGAACATTATCTAGCTCGGAGCTATTCATCAGAGAACTCATAAGTGTAAAGTTTACCTCATTTCTTGTTTGACTCCTTGTTTTGACTTCGGATGATGTATCTGGGAGTTGTTGTAAATGTTAGTCCTTGATAGTGCTTTGTACCCACTTCAGACAAAAACTTGGCTACTTTTGAGAAGAACTATGTCATTTCCATGTGGATTGATGTGGAGTCACATTCTCTAGTTCTCCAAGTTCAACAAATAGTTCTCCTGGCAACATTTCTTTTCTCTGAGTAGTCTCCTCTGGCTCATCATCTGATTCAGAGACTAATCGGTGTGATGTGGTTAGAAGTGGATCTTTTGTTGATACTATTGAGTCAAAGGATGACTTGTCACAAACCACATCCCGACTCTCATATATTTTCTTTGTCTCAGGATCCATGAGACAATACGCCTTCGAGGTAGTATTGTAGCCAAGAAGGATACACGGGAGTGTTTTTGGCTCTACCTTCTTTCTCTTCTGAGCTGGGACATGCATGTATGTTATGTAACCAAATACTCACAAATGAGAAATTGATGGCTTTCTACCACTCCATACCTCTTCTGGCATTTTTTTCTATAGAATCTTTGTCAGTGCCCTGTTGAGAAGATATACAGCCATTTGTACTGCTTTAGCCCAATAGCATTCTCCTAGCTTTGCAGTTGATAGCATGCAACGAGCCATCTCCATCATTGTGTGATTGCAATGCTCAACAATGCCATTTTGTTGGGGTGTGTAGGGAGTAGTCAAGTGCTACTTAATGCGATGTTGGTTCAGGAAGGCTAAGAACTTCTTTGATGTGAATTCCCCCTCAATCTGAGTGGAGTAGAAGAAGTGGTTGTCCTGGACTCTTTAACAACACGATGATAGAAGTTCTGCAAGTGTTGAAGAGCCTCACTTTTCTTCTTTAGGAAATATACCCACATCTTGTGAGAGTGGTCATCCACGAATAGTTGGAAGTACTTGTATCCTAAAATGAAGTAGGTAATGGGCCATTCAGATCAGTATGAACTACCTCCAGAAACTTCTTGGCATGGAAGGTGCTCACTTGAAACGGATCTCTGTGTTGTTTTCTGCAAGACAGCTAGGGAAAATAGGCAAGGAACTGGACAATTTGGGTAGTCCATGGACCATTGCTTTTGAACTCATCTGGTGTAATGAACTAACCAACAAGTGTCCATATCTAAAATTCCATAGGGCAGTTGATTCTATTATTGAAGCAGATAAAGCTACTGCAGAAGATGAAACAATATCTAAAGCAAATAACTTATCTTTTACAAAATCTTTAGCAAGAACCGTACCTTGTCGGAGATTAAGCATGATTTAATGCCATTTTGAACAAGAAATTCTACTTTAAGGTGATGATTCAAGAGCTAAGTAACTGACAAGAGGTTGCTAGTCAAGCTAGGAACATATAGTACCTTTGTAAGTGTACATTTTCATGGTCCCAAAGGAATGGTGACATTCCCTATTCCTTCTGCAATGTACTCTTTGTCATCCGATATCCGAACTCAATCTCCAGTTGGTTCTTTGTGTAGTGAATCAAATAGCTTCTTGTCACATGACATATGCTTGTTTGCACCAGAGTCTATCAACCAGACTTTCTTCGTGGGTTGAGAAGTTTGAGAGACGAGTACAAGATTTTTACCACAATGGGCTCCTTCTGATGTCTCCTCATCAGATTCATCATCTTCTTGTTGGGCTGCTAGATGTCCCTTATGCTTTCTCCAAAGTGGGGATGTCATTTGGACTTTGTAAAATATTCACACCTAGATGTGCTTATATGGCTTGAAGACCCCTGTTTAAAGCTATTATGCCAGCAGTGACAGTGTCGTGACTATTGGTTCTTCAAATGTGACACCATCTCTTTGAATTTTGATATTTCTATTGTTGTTTGGGTTGTGTTGGATTTGGATTCTCTGGGGACCCTTCCGATTCTTCTAGCCATGGTAAGGCTTTGAGAACAAGGCTTTATCCTGAGACTCCTCATGGGATGAAGTGATGGCCTCTTCCTGCTGCAACAAATTCACAAGCTCTTCAAATGTCACTATTTGTTTAGACACATTCAGTGTTATAACGAACACTTAGAATTAAGAAGGGAGTTATCTCAAGGTGATTGCGACGAGAATTTTATCATCCACCATTTCACCAAGTGCTAATAACTCCGATCTCATCTCAGCCACACGATGTAAGAATTCCTCCACTTTCTCATCTGACCCCATAGAGAGGGTGTGTAGCTTTGACTAAAGATGAAGTATCTTCGTCTGATTTTTGGCTTCATAAATGGTTGCCAACTTGTCCCAAGCCTCCTTGTGTTTCTCTGCATTTTTAACTTTGTGGTTGCACATCATCACTAATACTGAGCATTATTAGCATCAAGGCTTTAGCACTAGCCATTTCATTTTTATTAGTTCATCTGGGGTTGTGGAGTGGGCACGCACTGTGAAAATTCCCCATAATCCTTCAAACTGAAGGATTGTTTTCATTTTTGTCTTCCGGCCACAAAATGGACCCTTTGAGCAACCGAGAATCGATAGAAGTAACTTAAGAGCAGACATCATAATAATAATAATAAATTATTTATTTATTTGAAGAGTTATTACAACTTTGACTCACTGATGAGAATTATTGGCTCGTAGATGCTCACGATATTCATGTGCTATGAGACGGCGATGCTTTGTAGGGTTTCTTCTTTATCGTCACGGTTGGCTGTCACTCCGGCTTCTAATTCTTCTTGTACTTGCTTTGCTTGGTAGCTGATGTCGAAAAGAAAGTATTCAAGAAGTCCTTCTCGAACTAGCTTGTCGAATGCTAGATTTCTGGTATTCTAAAGCTCGTTCAACAAAGAAAAGTAGAACCCGAGCTCTCAGGGGCTTCTTCACGGTGTTCTCTGACTAGCAAGTTGATATTCCGGCTTTCAGCTAAGGCGACTATGTTATTAACACTCTCAATCGAGTTGTCTACACTCAAAATTCGATGAAGTGTTGTATGATCTACTTCTTGTCCTTCATTGTCTTGGTGGAAAGGTCTGTTTCAGACACTAATGGCACTATATATATATATATATATATATATATATTTAAAATATGACCTTCAGGCTTCACAATGCCAAATTGTTCTCTTCTCGAGCCACTCTCACTCTTCACATGGGATTCTGCACATTACATGTAGCTTTCAACTTCCACGCAAGTTGAGAATCGTCTACACAGCAGCACGCATCCACACAGCAACACAACCTTTTTACGCTGAGCTTTTGTATTGAAAAATTGGCCTTCCACGTAGCTATGGTCAGTTTCACATACCAACTTAATACTTCCACGTAGGCTGAAGGTTTATTCTACGTTGAAAAATTACAGATGCTTTGTTGTTATTCTTTATTTTTCATGCAACAGTGAGACACATGGATGTGAATTTGCACAATCTCCCATGCAGCAGGTTGTAGAAGACTTCCACGTGGATTTTATTTAACTTGGTTTTGCTAATACTCCTCCACGCAGCAGATGTCTTCACCAAATGAAAAATATAAGCCATGTTTTGTAATTGCAGGTGTATTTTCAGTAGATGTTTTCAACTCCACGCATCTCCTATCCACGCAGCCCTCCTTCATGTATCCACGAGTAGGGAAAATCTCCACGTAGGTGAATATTCACAAAGGAACACCTGATTTCCATGCAACAGCATTAAGTGTACACATTTTCTTTCATCCACACACATGTCTCTCTGTTGGTCTCCACATAGGTGACTCGTCCCAATCTCCTCCATGCAAGTTGAAAGACTTTCCATGCAAATAATTTTAATACAGGCCACTCCAATTCCTCCATGCAGGTGTCAAAGCAGTATGAGAACAAGACAAAAAAACACAAGCCTTTGTTTCTCCACCATCCAGCCGCTGGAAACTTCTCCTTTCCATGT
The DNA here is from genome assembly GCA_018340775.1 of Taxus wallichiana var. yunnanensis. NCBI lineage: Eukaryota > Viridiplantae > Streptophyta > Pinopsida > Cupressales > Taxaceae > Taxus > Taxus wallichiana. Next base: position 354,551,683 of record CM031240.1, on the reverse strand, counting down.
ACGTAGGTCTCCTCTCAGTTATAAGTCGTATGCTTTAAACAACAACAAGGAAAATGCTAGAGAAAAAAAAAAAATGCACACAGGTCAAATATATGGCGCTCTGATACCAAACTATAGGAGGCAGATAGGAGAGAAGAATGTGGAGTGAAGTACTCTACACACACTTATTTTATTATGAAGAAGTGTGTACATTATATAGGAGAAATAATCAACTACATTCCCCTAAACTAAAGGAGGAAGATTTGGATGAAGGAGAGAGAATAATGGAATACACCAAGGAGGAGAAAATAAAGGGATAACACAGAACAAACACTCCTAAAAATATGAACTATTTAATGTATGCTAACAAAATCTAGATCTATCTTCCTCTAATCATTCTTCTCATTCTATTGATTTTTATTGACCCCAAAGGGAGGAGCGATTTGGGTAACAACACTCTCCTTATCTATCATATCTCAATGTATTTATATAATGGCCATTATGCTTCTCAACCATGGCCTTGAATTGTTTGAATACTTCAAATGTCTTTGATTTATTTTTCAAGAAATAAATCCATGTCCTTCTGTTGAATTCATCTATGAAAGTAAGGAAATACACATTTTTGGACAAGGAGGGAGTCTTCATGGGACCACACAAATCTAAATGTATTAGCTCAAGAGGTGAGATTTCTCTCCATGATTTACCTGAGGAAAATAATTTCTATGTTGATTCCCTAATATGTAGCTTTCAAATACTTTATCTTGTTGTTCAATAGGTGACAACCCTTCAACCATTTTATTTTTATAAAGAACATTAAATCAACCATAACTCAGATGTCCATACCTTATATGGCAAAGAGTAGAATGATAAATGAATATTGTTTTGAATGTTATTGCACCTACACTTTGCATCCTAAAATGAAACCTTCTATTTTGTTTTATCTTCACTATTGCAATCATCTTGTTGCTTCCATTTTTATCATATAAACTACGTTATCCATTTTCAAACTTCACCTTATATCCATTATGGACAAGATTTCCAATTCTAAGAAGACTATACTTCAATCATGGAACAAATAAAACATTTTGAATATGCATCTTGTCTTCTTTATTAGTGAGAATGGATACAATGCATTTACCCATCACAAAAACATTTTCATTTTTTCTCATCTTCACTTCAGATCTTATCACTTCATCTATGTGATCAAGCATCTCCTTATCTCCACACATATGTTTGTTGCATGCACTACCCAAATACTATATTTGGGTCTTTCCTTTCATAAATACATTACAAGTTAGAAAGAAATTTAGACTCTTTTCATTCTTTTTAGGTTCATCTTATTTTGCATTAGAAAACCTTTCATAATGATTATTATTTCGATATCATATTATTTCTTTCTACATTCACCGGTATAATTTCCATAATTTTGGCAATAGTAGCATTGTACATTTTAATTTTCATACCTTTGTGAAGAACCTCCTCTAGAAGTGCAACTTCTCCTTCCTCTTCCTCTTGTTTGTGGCTCTTGATGATTTTTTCTTCCACCTTCTTATTGGTTGTTAAATCTTCCTCTTCCTCTGTTGTAGGCTCCTCTCCCCCTACCTCTAACATTTGTATTTGTTTTGAAGGCTTGTTCATTGGAGGAGCTAGCTGATCTACTCATCCTCTATTCATGGTTTTGTAAAGAACACATAAACTCATCGACTATTATTTATCTCAAGTTGTTAGACTCCTCTATTACATCCACAAATAGATCAAATCTGGTTGGAAGGCTCCTCAATACCTTCTTTATGATCCTATTATATTTAACCATATCTCCATTAGTCCTCATCTGATTGAATATGGTAATTGTTCTTGTGAAAAATTCATTTACTAATTCTTATTCTTTTATGAGAAGAGTCTCAAAATCTCTCCTCAACATTTGTAATTTGACTACCTTCACCTTGTCACTTCCTTGATAAGCATTCTATAAGGTATCACATGCTTGCTTGGAGTTTATAGTTGTTGTTATCCTTGGGAAAACTGAATCAATGACTACATTTTGAATATAGCTTAAATCCTTTACATCCTTTCTTCTATTTTCCTTCAAATCATTCTTTTGAGCTTGTGTAAGTGCATTAAACGTAACTCCGATCAACTACCTTTATATAGGCTCCTTCAACTAGTTTCCATAGCTCATGAGAAGAGAACAATGTCTTCATGTCATAGTTCTTCCCATAAAATATTGGGGGTTATTGCCACGAGTTGCTACTTGTAGAAGCCATTACAACTCAAACACGTAAAAATAAGAACTCAAAATTTCCAGCAACCTCTTCACTATGATACCAATTTGTTGGCAAAATATGGTTCCAATCAGTAACCAACACAGGGGAAAACATAACCTAGAACAATATAAAACAAACACATAAAATATATATTATATTAATTTGAAAAACTTTGTATAATATCATCATTGTTTCTTTGTCTTTTATTTTGTTTCTCTTCTTGTGTCCAATTCTTAGTTTCCTTTACTTATAAAAATTTGAAGTTATTCTTCATGTTGCTTTTACATACTTATTTGTAATATTCCTTTTGTTATATACCCTTTTATCTTATTTGTGTTTCAGCTCCATATTCTCTTAGCTCTCTAGATTTTCAATATGTTCAATATATCTCTTCTCTTCCTTCTTTGCATCTCTCTCTCGCTATATAAATATATATAACATACTTGTGCCTCCACATGTCATTCATATAATTTGACACAAAACAACACTAGACCCAAACATATACAAAAATTGCCTCATTTTGGGTCTCTCATGTTCATTGCAGTTCATCGCTCAAATGGGTGGCAAAACTCGCCATGTGTCCCTAGTGGGACTGTTGATCCATTCCTTTGTGTTCGCCCAGACTGACGACAATATACAATTTGGTTAATTCCACCAACAATGCTACCTCACACCAACTCCGGACTCGACGAGATTATTTGCTACAACTAATTTTGGGGCCTTCACGTTTAGGTCACCTTGAAATAATAAGGACGACTGAATCGTACCTTATGTCATATCGCATTCGAGGTGAATTCAAAATCAACGGTCACAAATAAAACAACCACAAAATATGAATTAAAATCTTGTTAGGGAGTTAGATAGAAGATGGGGAAATAGGGATTTGAAAAACTCGTGGGGCTCAAGATTATTAACTACAATAAATTTTGACAACCCATTGATATAATACATTTTGTGTCATGTTTGGAAGCTTTGATGGAATTTTTATCTTGGGCATGGAATATCCTATCCCATTGCTTGAAAGAATGAAATCATTTGAATTTACAAGGAGTTTTAATAAACACTAACTTTTAAGTATCATCAAGTTCCTCTCAAAAGTGTGACGTTTCTTTCATCCTTGTGAGTACATTATTAATTTTGGGATTCAATTTTTTCATTAGCAGTTTTTGTATACATTACTCTCTATGTTACCTTTTTGGATCTGTTCACAACAAGTCATATAATTCGTACATATTTTGTAGATCTGGTTGGATAGTGAATAAAGGACGGGGATATTTTACATGCATATCAACAAGATAGTTGCATGTTAACAAACTCAAATAACATAAAAGGAGTATTTGAGCCACCTAACATATCTTTTCAGATAAACATTTAAGAAAATAATATATATTTGTATTTTCCATCTTATATTTTACCCCTTCTTCTTGTTGCACATTCATTCATCGTATAACCGTTAGACTACATTTGTTTGATTTGAATGTTTCATGATCATGTGTCGAAATTAGACTCTCTTTGACTGTTTCGAAATCAATTTTTCTTGAATTCCATGATTTTATGGCTTGAGTCACGTATTTTATACGTCTATACTTTAATTCTGACAAGTGTCTACCACATTTCATAACCTGCGGATCCACATTTCCATTTCCATGCAATCTCTTCTCCATGTGCATTGCCAGAAGTTTTTGGAACATTTATGATTTCTATTATTGTTTCTTCCCGACATCTGTATACAAGTCATTGCAGTGTAGATCTAAAAATCCACTCAAAGACATTACTTTTGGTTGAGTGTGATTTGAATCCATTGCATTAGTCTTCTGTGACTGCTCTTTCCACTGAGTGTTGTTTCCACTCCATCGAACCATTGTTTCATTGTTTCCCTTGACTGATAAACCACTTGCACTCATTCCAGACCAATGATTACGTTTAAGATTAGTGTTGTGTGACAGTGATTATTTACTTGCGTTAATTTATGGTATGAGTTTCTATATACAAAGTTCATCATATTTACTTACATCCTTAAATTTTAAGGAATTTTGATGTCAATAGGTATAAAGTATTATTGTATAATCAATCAATCCAAAAGTTTTTTCCAAGTTGTGTGAACTAATAATTCTATAAATCTATAGTCATAATTATTGTATCTCTTATGTCAATCAGATTCTTATAATTAATCTAAATCATTAAAAGTTATTGGTTAATCATAAAAAGTTCTACTATTTTGTCAAAGTGAAAATTCAAATGTCTCATTGTTTATTTTCAAGAAAATCAAAGTATTTAGTGGGCTTTAAAACTATATTTTTGTAAGAGTTGTTAAAGTGTCATCAAACATCTTCATCAAGAGATTCATTAAAAACATATAATTAACAATATGTACATCATTTTTAAAGTAAGTTTTATCATATTCGCAATTCATTAAAAAGTCAATAGAAATCGCTTTGGATTTCAATTGGACACATTTACTGATAGAATGTCTATGTTCAAGAATGCATTTTTGAGTAAGTAGAAATTAATTGGAAGATAGAGGAAATGGAGGATGGAGGACAATGAATGTCCTCTATTTAGTCATTCACGATGGGGTTGCATTGCTGATTTCGTGATGTGTGTGTTTCAATTATTTTTTCATATTTTTTTTCCCTAGTGTATCATGCTAATATGTTAAGAGTACATATTTATGTATGTACCTAATTTTAGTTTTCATTTGTGTGGTATGATTAAAAGAGAAGTATATTCATGTTCTGTGTGATAAAAACAATTATGATGTAATCAAGGGTTCATTGTAGAGACCTCTTGGAAATCAGAGGTGGAAAATACCTGGCAAATATCCTCGGAACCAATTTCACGGGAAGACAAAATTTTTGGGGGTCTTATAGTAAAATTTTTGCCTAATTTTTAAGTGGTGTGATAGAAGGCTGCACAGACACACGACAGAGATTTGTTGCCAGTCGCACATCAACAAGGTTATGAGCCACAAGAATTAGGCATGCCACAAGAGTTGGTAATATTATAGTTGAAAGTGTAAAATATTTTCTAACATGTTCATACTAAGGGGTGGAATGATCAAATTATTATAGTTAGTGTGAACATTATAGTATTTATGGGTGAATGAAACCCTAAATGGTTGTTATATTAGGTGTATTTTGTCAACAACACTCTAATATTTATATAGGCGAGATATATATTTTTGTAGTAGGTTACTTGGTCTCCGTAAATGAAGAAGATCAAAAGGCCTATACATATGTATTTCTTTCCATTGAATAATATCTCATATGATTAATGTGTGATTTATCTTCTACATCTCTAACAAAATTCACATTTTTATTTGCAATATATTGAATGTGGTGAAACTCCAACAAATATGAAAAGACAATATAATTCTATCAATAAAAAAGAGTGGAAACTAAATGGAAAAGATAGTGGAAAAAAGAAATCGTTAGAAGAAGGTGGAGATGAAACAATGACTTTAATCTATTGTCCATACAACTTACCTACAACTTCGATTGGCATAGCCTTCTTTTCACTTGTTTATCACCACCGCAACATGTATGTGGTGATGCTGGTTACTATCCCTCTTCCTCTGAGGGTATTTATTAGCCTAATGATCAAAATTGCAGATATAACATCTCCCAGAAGGGTCCTTCGCTCTCATTTTTATTTTTCTTATTGGCTACATTGTTCTATCCATTCTTATTATTATTTACAAAGAGTCTTAACTATTTTGTTTTCTTACCATTTACATTAGCATTCTTTTTCTTACTGCCAAACTTCTTCCATGCCACATTTTTAGGTGCTAATGGTGATGGTGCATTGACAAATTTATTTTTATTCTCCTATTTATAAGTCAAAAATTGTCACGAGTTTTCGCTCTTGTCTAATTTCCTTCTCGAAGATAGCTTCCATAGTTGATGGTTCATGGACATCAAATTCACCTCCTATCACTGGGTTCAATCCCATGATGAAATTTTGGTGCAAAATTTATCAACAATTTGATATTGAGGTACGTATTTCATTTTTGTGAACTTCTCCCAATAATCACTCACTTTCATTTTTCCTTGAGCCAATGTCTAAAATTCAAACATATTTTGATCATAATATAGTTGGGGTAACCAATATTTTCTAAAGTAAGATTTAAACTAATCCCAAGTAAAATTTTCCTCATCAAAAGACAATTCTACCTTTTGGTTGTCCCACCATGAGGATGTCTCATTGGATAGGTGATAAGCTCCTCAAACTACATTAGTTTCCTCTGAGATGTTTCTAATAGTTAAATACTTCTCCTTTTCACTAATCCCATTCCCAACTCCATCACCTTAGGTCGTATCGTCAAAATTTGGTGGGATTATCCTCTTGATATCATTTGACAGTTCCACTACTAAATGTGCCCTCTTATTCTGAAGTTGATTAATTTCATTAACATTCAGATTTGTATTTGCATTAGCATTTCCAGCATCATTAATTTATACATTGGGATCAACAACATTGTTGTTTACGGTGTTAGTATGTTCCTAAGAAAGTTCACTACCATAACTATCATTATAGATGTCATTACCCATGACCTATTGTTCAAGAACAACCATGCGCTTTCGTGTATCCTAAATGGTATGATCATCTCATCCAAAATCTTCATTGTGTCTACCTCACCACCTACATGTTGGTTATTTACAATGTTTCCACTTGTTCTAACCATGTTCTCTATTATACAAGAATTAAATTTTTAGTTAGTGTGAGATATTAATAGGTATAAGAGCTACGATCTTCACTCTAATATAAAAATGGAACACCTCGCTTTTTAATACTTCAAATTACGGGTTTTTAATTTATTTCCCAAACTAACTTTTAACTTTAATGATTTAAATGTAATACATTGCATTTAATCCAACAACTACATAATTATAATTCATTAAATAATAAATCAATAAATCATGTGCATAATTATGGATCAATTGAGGATGTACCAAAAGTGTTTCTATCCCCCATACACTTTGAATACTCTTTTGCCCAAATGATCGATAGTTTCATACATAGTATACAAGTAGGTACTTTTGTTGTTTTTTTGTCTCTCTCATGGTCTCGCTTTTACTATTTTTTTGTTGTTGTTTTGCTGTTTTGTCATAAAATCGAAACCGCACAAGTGATTTTTTTCTCACTCTTATTCCGGCTCTAATTTTCCCTTTCAAAACACTATTTGGAAATTAAAAAAAAAAAAGTATACAAGTGGTAAAAAATCACATCTAATTTTCTATTTGGACATCTCACATATCTATTGATTAGAGCTTGGTGCATTTTGATAGTGTAATGATTTACACTTCTTCGAAAAATTTTAAGAGTCATTTTTGGCATGATCGGTTCTATGATGACACATTCGTCATCAGAAACATGTCCCATCACCATATCACTTGCTTAGGCTATCAAAATTGAATCATTTAGTTAAGTTAAATTAGTTTCGATCTACTCAAAAGGTTCAAACATGTTCATCTCATGTGAAGAAGTACATCTATGCCATCTTAGGTTGCATATGGGAGACAAAGTTATAAGGAAATGACTTTCTTCATTACACAACCAATTCTTTCATTGTAGCCAACATAAGTTGGTACCGAGGTGACTTATTCTTATAGGATAAACAACTTTTGCAACTTAAGTGTAACAATATTTCTTAATGGATTGGGTCAAACATAATAAGTGAAGCTCGGGAGATAACTTGGGATATCTTCTATATGAAGTATTCATCTAATGACTTGCGTCATTAAATAGACACTGCACTACAACATCCATAGGAAGTTTCCCTTCCAAGTTTTATATATTAGGAACATCGCAATTCTTAACTTATATCATTAAAATGATTTAGTTTTACGATCGGTTTCCCTTCATATCTCAGCAATACATTCCTAAGGTCCATAACTTAGTTTTTATAATAAACCGCAATAATTTTCAAATTTATTTACTTTCATCCATTATGCATCTTAAATGTAATTTAAGATAGTTTTTTATGTTGTTATCACAGTCCATAATTATTTATTTACAACAATGTCATATTATTCCATAAGTACATATTAATTGAACTTATCAAATGAAATAGTTTGCAACCATCCATAGTTGTATTTGTTCCTTAAGTATGACTATATCATAATTATTCCTTAATCTTTTAAGATGGTATTTTATATCACATTAAATCCATCTAGCATTATTTCATCATAAGCCACATAATGCTAAATTCAATCATTACATCAATATAACATACAACCGATGTTTAAACACTTAATAATGATAGCTCAATAATATTTCAATAAGTAACAATAGTAATTTATACCATCAAATTTGATTCACTTTATAAATAATAACCCAAAATTAAATACAAGGGTAATATTTCTTTTCCAGAATAGTACAATGTTTTCAAGATTGAGATGCCTTTCATCAAAATAAGACAATGAAGCATAAGCTCACTTTTACAAACATGTCATGCAATAAATACAACTTGAAATAAAAATCAACATATTTGAATCAACATAGTCTTTTTAAATCATCCGCCAAAAAAGACTTAATTTCCTCCATTTGTAAAAATGTTAGAAAACGCAGTCAATTTTAATGAACTAGCATGAAACATCTCTATGAAACACCTTATCTTTACTATTTATAACACTAAAACATCTCTATGATTATTCTTCAACAATAATAGAACATCAAGAGTCAATAGAAAATATTATAATAACATGAATCTTTTAAAACTTTTTATAACACCATTACATGGAAAAAAGCTTTAAGACTTTACCAATACATGATTGAATAAATAAATAAAACAAAATTACAAAATGCTCATGTTATTAATTCATTGGTTCACGTGACAATATCATGATTGGTCCTTTACCATTTCTACCCAAAAGGTAATTTCATAATACTCTTATTAAGCTACAGAAATAAGACTTTACTCCTCATTATCCAATCATTAGAGTATTTTGATTTTACTCACACAGTCAAGAGGAACATTCAAATAAACATAAGTTCCACACAGTCCTCATTATATGAATCAATACAATTCACTATTTATACATAGCATAATAATAATTTTAGTCAAGGAATACTAAATTCAAAATCCACAATTGATATTATTAAATAATTTTAATAATATTAAAAGTAATTACGTTAATTTATCCAAAATGTCTTAAACAAATCGAACCACACCTATCCTTCCCAATAGATCCAAACAATACAAAGTGTGATAATAACATTTGGGAATAAAGTGATTCGAATAAACCATTACAATTGTATTAGGGTCTTCCTTGTTTTCAACTATGCCAATATACTTTCACACAAAGGAGATGCACATGAAGGGAGATGTTTAAAAATAAACTGGGTTCAACTAAAACACCTTACGTGACCAAACCAGATGTTTAAAAATAAAAAAATCCCAACTCGGGGTTCAACTAAAACACCAACTCATAGCTCTTACCAAACCAAATGAATCTTCTTCCAAAGTCTAGCATAAACAAAAAAGTATCAAGAAATCCATCCCAAATGGGTTGTATTATATCAAGGTAACTATGAATTATTTATACAGGTATATGCATATGCTATATAAACATACTTTTCCATCTCAACCGATGGGTATTCCAAGGGATAACAAGCATAATCAATCATTAAGGGTTCTTATTTCTAATATAAAATGGCATACACAATGATCAATAAACAATCAAAGTTAATATATACTTTTTGAATCCATAAACCCAAATGGGTTGGTTTTATCCATATCAACATTGAATATAATATCTTAGCCATTCCATGATTTTACATCTTATAGGGAGGTTACTAAAAATCTCATATTACTAATATAAACATAACACTCATGATATTATAGCATCTCAACTTCACAGTCGGCCAAGCTGGGTATTTCACTGAGCATACTTGACAAATATCTTATGAAAAAAAACTAAACAAAAACTATCCCCAAATCAATTACAGAACTCCATTATAAATTATCCATGCACCAGAGCTTGGATATCGAACTCATTAAAGGGTTCTTAATAAAACCTTATCAATAATACAAACCATGCAGAGCTATACACAATGAAAACAATACACAATTCTTTTAGTGGTGCACATTAGAAGCATCTCCTATCAAGTCATCTAGATCGTGAAATCCCACACCATCACACCAATCAAAATTTTCTGAACTATCGACAAGTAATATTATCCATTTATCGAACGTGGCCCATAAAATATACATAACTATCTTATGCATAACTCCAAAAAACATAATCCATGATTTTACAATCTTATATTCATCCCATGAGCTTGAGATTAAATTATAGATTTTTTAAATATCATAAAAACATTTATCCATTCTTTAGACCATACTTATATATATATATATATATAGATATATTTATATATATATATTATATATCCCATTTTTTTTGTGTTAATTAAAATTTCTTGATCATTTACCTTTTTGAAATCCCATATAACCAGTGTAGTTTTTTCACCATTTAAAAATACTTATAGGTTAGAATAACATTTTAAATGTAAATTTTTCCTTATAACTCTACTAGAGCTAAGGCCTTTTCCATTTTCATTACAACTATAAAGTTGTATTCACCATTTAAGAAACTTAGGTTAGAAACATTTTTGTAAATTTTTCGTCATAACTCTACTAGAGCCAAAACACAATAATGAAATATCACAGGTATCTAGAATCGATATTACTATTATATAAATACTCATTTTCAACCTCGTTATATTTATCTCTTTACTTACAATATCCAAAAGCATAAATGTGATTTTATTGCAAGCATCATGTAAAAGTAAGATAACCATGTATATTATCACCTACAATAAGATATAATATATACTCATCAAAAATAAAATCGGTGGGGTTTGACAACAAAACTAGTCATAATAGTGTTTCACAAAACTAGGCATGCAAAGATCAAACCCTAGATAAAACTTAACGTTGATAAGAACATAAGAGAGCTACCATAATAGTGATATAAAACAAGTATATATAGGGGTGTGGAAATTCCCTTCACCACCCATGCATTCTCCTAAAAATAAGCGTGCCCAAAAATACACTACATGTGCTACATTCCAAAAATAGCCATGCATACATCCTCTGCATGATTATTACAAAAAAAAATAAGATATTAATTCTATAAATAAGAATATATTTAATTCTATTATTATCTCCCTCCATGCATGATGTGCACGGTATTTTTCCTCTTGTTTGATCGAAACTCCATTTCAATTTTTATCCCATCCTCGAAAATCAGCTAAGTCCTAAATTATGTTTGTCTAGGCATGAACCTTTGTGCATCATTCCATTCTTCCCCAGTGCACTCCTATGCACCTCTCATTCCCGCTCACAAAAATTCCATATCCTTTTCATATTTAGGCATTTTTTCCACTCAACATTACCCCACACTAAGTACATTTCCCATCCTCAAAGAACATGTTGCTTGACTTATCCTTGCAAAGAATAGTTAAAACATAAAGAATGCATAAAGAATACATATGACTGAATATACACTACTAAAGGAAGATTACTTGGGCATGCCCTTACTCATGGTTGGTTACGAAACTTAGGAATCTCCTTATTCAAATTATCTTCTAGCTCTTTCCATTCTCACACCTTGAGTGTTGCATCTAGTATTTCACCCACAATCTCTAGTACTGTGTGGGATCCATGTCTTAACCCTTATCCTTAATTTATCTAACAATCTGTATGAGTCCCAAGATAACACCTTCAAATACATCCATGCATAAGAAACTAATTAGCCAAGCTCCTTAATTCTTATCTCCAAAGAATTCTAGACCATTTTGAGCGTGTTGCACCTCTTCGTAATATCATTTATCTTGTCCTCTCATCTAAGTTTTTCATCCTTTTTGGTTACGAGTATGTTATTCTCTTCATTGATAGTATACAACTTAAGGATAACATCAAGATCCTAACATTTATTCAATGCCCAAATTTCCTTCTTTAGTTCATCCTTTAGGTTGTAGCCATAGCGTCATATTCCACAATCTTTCCCGCCACCGCTGCTCTCTATTGTTCTTCTCATAAGTTATATATTCTATTCTTGGTGCTTGCACACTTGGTTGTTCCTTTAGCAACATTTGCACAAACTTCTCCATTTAATGTAGTATTGAGGGGTGGACATCATTAGTCTATGCATCCAACTTGAGGTGCGCTATTACTATCTCGATCTGCAATCTAGATGGCCATATCAATCACGTACTTGGTGTAATTTTCATATTTCTCAAGTGCCCATTTCAACCTTTATACTTCCTACACCTTGTATTTCTTATCTTTGAGCAATACCCATATGATGCATACCTTTTCTAGATTGCACCTAACTACCTCGACTACCATTTTGTTTAGTGTGTTACTATTTTGTTTATTCATAAGAATCTTTGGATTCACCATTAAAATTTCCTTTTGTTCCTTCGTCATATTGCATTATTCAAATGATTATTTTGTAATCTCAAAATCAAGTTCATTCATATGAGTTTTCATACTCTAGGATATCATTTTTATTGTGCATGGATGCACCCTTCAAATCAATCATCTCCCAACCATATAGGTCCTTTGTTTCTATGGTTTTCTAAAACCGTGCACACAACACCTTTTCTTGATCATCTATATAAGTCATATATGGTGTGTGTACATATGCATCCCTTTTCATTATGGTGCTAATGAACCTTCCTTTAGGTATATACGCTCATTCTAGGTGTGCACATTGGTTTTCCATATGCTTCATCCTTGTCACCATATTATATCCTTTATCATCTTATTCATGGATTTCATGCACTTTATGCATCTATGTATCATGCATATCCTCATCATGTGCGGAGCTCTCTTCTCTAGTACCTTCTTCCTCCAAACCTTAGACCGAGGCTTCCTGTTCACTCATTTATTTATGCCACACAAGCTTTTATGTAGCCTCTTCTTTATCGTTGTCCTCTTTATGAACTACCTTTCGTATCCTCCTCTTATTCCTTTTTTGGGTTAGTATTAGGTGGGAGACCTCTAGTGACTTCACGGGTTATGATGTTCCCGTGTCACTTTCCTATTCCTCATGCATCCTTTTCACCAAGATTCTGGTTTCATGGTTAAACACGGTGCTATCTTATTCTTCCTATTCCTCCCCATCCATAGTATTTTCTTCCTCTTTAGAGTTTGGAGGAGTGATCTCACGCGCTTGCTTTGTCCCAACCATTTTTCTTCCCTTTGGTGGATTTGGTACCTTGAACTCATAATCAATGTACTTTCCATTAAACAACTTAGGCTTTAGGTATAAATATGCCTTTGTTGTTTCTTCATTCCCCACCACCAAATATGCTGAATTGATGTTGATTTCATCTAATATCGGGTATCTATGTATGATGCCTTTCATGGATATATATATATTTCTTTTGTATCATATGGTATTTATAATATACATTATCAACATCAAACCTAAACATGGGAACATTTGAGAACCTATTCACTAATTCCTAAAAGTAGAATGTTGTAAAGGCATGAGGGAAATTACACCATGAAATATTCTTGTCATTCTTTAGGTAGAACCTTCGATATAAAATTTTTGGTAAATAAAAAATTCTATCTTTCAATCTAGATCTGTGGGAATTTCAATGGGGATGCACCACTTGCGCTCAAATGCCTCACGAATCCTCTCGTACACCATATTTACCCTTATTTTATATGTGCAAGTAACTTCATCATAGGTATATTATGTAAACCTCTTTGCAAGGTATTTTCCTCATGTGGATATTTCCACATCTTATCCTTAGGTCCATCTAGAGCACCAATCTCCACAAACACAATGAATAGGAGGATCACAAACCATGAAATATTTTCACCCACACGTACTTCCTCAATAATACCTTCTATAATGAAAGCATTAAAGTTTAACACCATTCCTTCCTCTATCTTCTTTGCAATGTGGAGCCATTTCTTATTAACCTAGCCCCACCTCTCCTTCCCATTAAATTTGGTTAACCTATGCATGGTAATCTTGACAATATAGTCAATAATTTTGGAGACATCTATATCACACCACCCTTTTTGATATTTCATTTTAACCATAGTAACCACCATGCCCACTTCATCATCTAAATATGTCGCAATATTGGTACTTGAGCTACAAAATCCTGTAATTCTTCCAATCATGCATGCGTGTGGTGATGCGCTCTCCTCCTCCCAAAAAATTAGAAGAATTCCTCATGGAATCTGCAAACTAACCATTGGTAAAGGCTCTCTGGTTTTATAAAGTAGGGAACCTCATATTTTTGTAGAAATCTTGTGTTTCGCAAAGTATTGTGCCCTTATATTCATAAATTGGTTTATCATCGACATTCCTTTAGTTTGTCTTTTTGCACTAATTCATTCTCTATTTATCTCTCACTTTAATTAAAGTAATGATTTTACTTTCTCACCTTGCACTTCCTAAGTCAAGTCTCCCACATATTTCCTATGATAACACCATCTCGATATATCATCTCAAATAATTGATCCTTAGGTGCTTCCTTGAATTTGACCTCTAGTTGTTTCTTCTTCCCTTTACCCTTTTTTGCCATGGGTTCTCATTTAGGTGTCGTTACTTTTTTTTTTTGTCCTAAATATAACATGGCCTAGGTGTTTTAATAACCTCCTAGTTGACATAATCTGATCAAGATTCGATGGCCAAGAGGAGATTCCGTCATGTTTCAGAACGGCCACATTTTTTGAATCCATGTCCCAACAACGGTCCTCTGGTTACGCCCCCCCGGGACGCGGCAATGGTGCCCAAGGCGGGCCAGGGCTTGTCGGAAGCTCTGAAAAATATTGGGTCCCCTAGGTTCTATGTCAGATTCGATTCCGACGGATTGTGACATGCACGCCTTTCAGGATGATATTCCCTCAATGTCCCTGGTTGAAGACGTCGCCTTTGCTGCACAAACTAAGTGTTTTTACTCGAGAGCTATTTTTGCAAAGTTTATCGGGAGAAGGCTTTCATTTTCTGGCATTCGAAACTGGTGTGAAAATAGTGGGGTAGCGGCCTGAGTATTCGCTTCCTTGAAAAAGGTTTTTTCTTAGTGCTCTTTCGAAGCGCTGCTCAGAAGAACGACACTATGGACAGGAAATATTTTCTCCTCTCCGACTCAGGCCTTGTGATCCACGATTGGGAGCCTCTCTTTGATTGCAACAGAGTGGATGCAGATGGGCACCAAGTTTGGATAAGACTTTACTCCTTGCCCAGTGAGTTTTGGTCTGCTCCCATTCTCACTAAAATTTGCACAAGCCTGGGTCGTGTCATTCGCATCGATCCTGTTTCTTTGAACGGTACTCTCTCTTCCTTTGCCAGAATATGCATCTCTATCAATCCCTCTTTTAAGCTTCAGGAAGTCATTCATATCAACTCCCCATCTGGTCTTTGGAAGCAGAAAGTAGAATACGAAGGATTGTCCAACCTCTGTTTCAAGTGCAAAAAGCCAGGTCACACTCGTAAACTTTGTAAAAACCCCCCTTTTAACAGTGCCTTGCAATGGCGAAAGTTTCCCTCCCTCCCTCTACCTCGCGCCCGCTTACCCCCCCACACTCTCTTCCCTCGCAGCCTCTGCCCATTGTCCCTCATTCTCCCCACCAGCTCTTGAACCCCTTGCTCTGGACCCCGATACTTTCTCCCTTGTTAAAGAAATGGCTGCCATTGTTAAGGACTCTACTAGGATTCTGTCCCTTTTCCACGAAGGCATTTCCATTGGTATGGGAGGTCGCTCATCCTCCTTAGAGAAATGGATTATTGACAAAGATGATCTTCTCCAGTCTAAAGAAGGAGACCCCCCGGGACACCTAGAGGACACTATCGAGAATCCTTCTCTGAATAACCAGTCGTTGGGTCCGCTTCTTCCCACTCCACCTTTTCTCAACGTGGATTATGGACCGAAAAGCATTCTTGGTCATCCTAACAAAAGTAAGCTCTCTCTCAATGAAGTTGTGCATGGGAAGCAACTTCAACTACGTTCTTTCTTCCCATCTATGAGTAGGAGAGGTGAGTCCTCTCTGAAGCAAATATGATCCTCTTTTCATGGAATGTTAGGGGCCTTAATGCCCCTAACAAGCAACGTCTGTTAAGACGCTACGCCTTAGATGTTACAGTGGATATTTGCTTGATTCAGGAAACAAAAATGTCAGAAGATGGATGCAAAAGTGGTTGGTTCAGAAAATGGAAAGGTTAGGAAGGCTACTTCTCAAATTTTGTAGGTGCCTCGGGTGGTCTTGGCATTTTGTGGAAATCTAGCAGTTGTGTGATTGAGCTCCTTCTTATTGATTCTAATTTCATTTGGTGTAAAGTTATGATTAAACACTCCAAGGATTTCTTCTTCCTATGTAATGTTTATGGTCCCTCCTCTCCGATTAGGAAAAGAGCTCTCTGGAATAGCCTAAGTCTACTTTTGACTTCCGACGTAGTCTCCAAAATAATTATCGTAGGTGATTTTAATGCTACCCTTTCCGATCGTGATAAGTGTGGAGGTTTACAATGGCAGCCTTGCTCCCAGGTGGATTTTACTTCCTTCATTTCCTCCTCTCATTTAGTTGACATGGAGCCCTGTAAGGGATGGTTCACATGGAATAATAGGAGATCCTGGGTTCAGTTCCCTAGCCGTGCGTCTAGATAGATTCCTAGTTTCTGAACATTGGCTACAAAATAACTTCCTTCTAAAAAGCTTTGTTCTCCCTCTCTCGGCTCAGACCACTTTCCTATCTCCTTGGTTCTAAATTTCACCTTCCTCTATGTAGATCCCCTTTCAAATTTGAGAACATGTGGCTTCATGACTCCTCTCTGAAGCCATTGGTCAAGGTCTGGTGGGATTCCTTTATTGTCAAAGGGACTAGGATGTTCCAACTCTCCAAAAAATTGTCATTGTTGAAAGCTAAATTACAATGCTGGAACTATTCAAATTTTAAAAACATCTTCCAAGAAAAACACAGAGTTGAGAAGGATCTTCACACCCTTAATGAGTCCATTCTGGACCATGGGATGACTCAGGAGGATTTCCAAAAAGAAAAATCTCTCCTTAAGGATCTGGGTGATCTCCTTCTGAAAGAGGAAACTTATTGGCGTCAAAAATCCAGAGAAACTTGGTTGTTGGATGGGGATAAGAATACCAAGTTTTTCTTCACCTCAGTCAAAGCTAGAAGAAATTTCAACTATATCTCCACTCTCAAGCTCGAAGATTCCACCGTTGCTTCTTCCCAAGCTCAGATTAAAACAGAAGCGGTGGATTTCTTTAGGAAGCTCCTGAATGATACGGCATCCCCTGTTGGTGTGCAGTCCCAATTCCTTTCGCAGATACCATCTTCTATAACGGATGCTGATAATGATATGCTTATTTCACCCTTTTCTTTGGAGGAGGTCCGGAAAACTATTTTTTCTATGAAACGGGATAAAGCCCCCGGCCCTGATGGCTTCCCAGCATCCTTCTTTCAGGATTTTTGGGATATTGTTGGTCCCTCCATTTGGCACGCTGTCGAGGAATCCAGGATTTCAGGGAAGATATTAGGTAATCTCAATCATACTTTCATCTGCATGTTCCCTAAAAAATCCCCGGCTGAGACGTTGGATGATTTCAGACCCATATCTTTGTGTAACACTTCTTATAAAATCATATCTAAAGCTATTGCTAATAGGCTTTGCCCCCTGTTGCACAAATTGGTTGCTCGGGAACAAAGTGGTTTCATTCCGGGCAGGTCTATCACTGAGGGTATTATTATTTCTCACGAATTAATACACTCTCTTCATAATTCCTCTAGAGCAGGTATGTTGTTGAAACTTGACTTCAGTAAGGCCTATGATCGTGTTAATTGGAGGTTCCTCCTCAAATATTTGCAAGCTATGGGTTTTGGTGATCACTTTTGTAAATGGATTTTTAATTGCATAGCTTCCCCCCATTTTCTTCTCAACGGCTCCATGGAAGGCTTCTTTCAGAGTAGTAGAGGTATTAGACAGGGAGACCCGCTCTCCTCCTTCCTTTTCACCTTGGTAGCGGAAGCTCTCAGTCGCGGCATAAAGTTTGCTATTCAAGAGGGTTCTCTGAAAGGTCTTCACATCACTTCCAACCTCCCTCCTCTTTCTCATTAGCAATTCACATGACGACACCTTTCTTTTCGGCCAAGGGTATGTCCCTGAAGCCAGACGCCTTTCTTCCATTTTGGATTCCTATTCTCTTCTTGGGTCAAGTTTTAAACTTTCACAAATCTGTTATATTCTTCTTCAACGTGGCTCCTCGGCTTCAAGGCAGGATTAAAGCAATTCTCGGCTTCTCTTTGGGTAGTCTCCCTCATACTTATCTAGGAATTCCACTCTTCCATGGCAAAGGAAAGGCACACCTCTGGAACGGGCTCCTGAATTCTCTTTCTTCCAAACTACTATCTTGGAAAGGAAAATGGCTTTCTCTGGCCGGCCGCATTCTTCTCATCAACTCGGTGCTCCTGTCAATTCCAATTTACATGTTATCTATTTTACAGATTCTGAAATCTGTCCTGCTCAAAATTGAAAAAGTGGCACGCACCTTTTTATGGCAAGGTCACAGCATTGAGCGCAAATTCCATCTAGCTAACTGGGATCTGGTAAAGCTTCCAAAGAGATTGGGCGGTATGGGTATCTTAGATCTCGCCCTTCAAAATAAGGCCCTTGGTGCTAAATTGGTGTGGAACTTCATTTCTGAAGCCAGCAGACTCACTTTCCAGGTTCTTTCCCACAAGTATCTCAAGGCCAATGGCATGATTATTTTCTTTCTTGTTCCGAGTTACCGAGAGGCTCACATATTTGGAATTTCCTGTGTAACTCCAAAACTCTCATCACTGAGATGGTCACCTGGAAGTTAAACAATGGTCGGTTTGTGTCCTTTTGGGATGAAAGCTGGAATGGTTATCCCCCACTCAATCTGTTTCCTACCCTCAATGGAGTAATGAATTCTTCCAAACAGTGTTGGGGTACTTTAGTCTCAAATTATGGCTGCCAACACCCTGATGGTTCACCTTCTTGGCTTTGGAAAGACCTCTCATCTATTGGAGCCTCCGCTCATGATTCTGCCTTCCTCATGGATTCAATTCAGGATAGAAATGCCTCGTTTCTCAACAAGAGATGATCAAGCTAAAATGTTTACTTTGGGTTGGTGACTCCACCATTTTGCTTCCTATTCGCTTAAAGTCAAGGTTATAATGTATTCTTGTCTTTTAAGAAGGCAAGGGGACTCGAGTTTTCTCGGATGTCTTTGCGAGTCAGGCTTACAGGTTGATCACTATCCCAACATCACCTCAGAAATTTGCATATTTTGGGTGGTTAGTTTTGAAAAGAAGGTACTTACTCAAGCTAAAAGGCACTCATGGGGTTTCTCTAGCCCTCTAAATGCCTTTTGTGTGGTGAGCATGAGAGGAAGACTTAGATCACCTCTTCTTGTTTTTCCCTTTGTCCCAGCTTCCCTCACTGGGACTGGCTTCTTAACAAATTAAACCTCTCCTGGGTCCCTTACAAAATCATTGTGGCTAATCTTTCTTATTCGTAGGAGGCCCTTTAACACCAAAAAAAGCGTTGAAGCCCATTCCTTTTTGCGGATGCATTAAAACTCTATTTGGCATGTCCCTACCATCTTATCTTTTGCTCCCATCTCGCATATCTGGTGGGAACGAAACCTCCGTCTCTTTAGGGAGCAAGTGGTTGAGCTTCCTACCTTCCTTACTAAGCTCGAGGTGGCCATTTCAGAGTGTGTTAATGCCAAGTGTCCCACCTTTTCCTCCTTCTCTTCTAAGGATCTCTCAATCCTTCATCATTGGCCCCTTATCAAACTTCCTAAACCTGGGTCAATTGTTCGAAAAGGGCTCTCTCAAATTGAAAAAATGATTCAAAGGAAGAAAATCAGGTGGCGTCCTCCTCCTAAGGGTCATTGGAAATTAAATTTTGATGGAGCTTCTAGAGGTAATCCTAGTTTATCCATTTTTCGTGAGTTTTCGGCAGCATTCTCGAGATGATCGAGGTCTTTCCTTCTTTGGTTATCAAAAAATCGCAGGATCTTTCCCTCTCAAAGAGGGAACTTGTAATTCCACAGAAGCCCAGGCTCTTCTTGAAGGGGTCAAGATGGTGGCTTATCTCTTATTGTTTTCAAAACTATCTATTAAAGGGATTCCAAAATCCTAATTTTCGTAGTCTCTCCAGAGTGTGCTTCCCTTCCTTCTCGTGGAAGTGTCCGAATCTCTTCATCCCACAAATCCTTCATTGGCTTGGAAAAATCCATTTCTAGAATATTTCTCACAATTTTTGAGAACCCTAATCGTGGGTAGGCTTGCGTTTCCTCTCATGAATTTTCTAGCTAACTTCACCATCGACAATCCTTCTATCGTCTACGTGTTTGTAACATATCGTATTTCAAAACTCCTCCAAGGGGATTCTTCTCATGATTGGCAAGGTTTCCCCTTCCTTCTTTCCCATGATCGAGATGGTACTTCCGGGTAGCCTGACGGAGTCTTTCTTGCGTTTGCGCTTCTTTTCTACGTGTGTGAGTTGTCATCTCTTCTTTCCTTTTTCCCATGATCGAGATGGTATTCCTCTCGCTTCTTTCCTTCTTAGTTGCCTTTCTCACACGTTCCTTCAGTCTTCTTGGTCACGTCCGCGGGCTTCTTGTCACCCCCATTTCTTCCGGGGTCGTTTCAACCTCTTTCTCGCACGCTCACTATTCCTTTTTAGTCGATCTCTTCACTCCAGGCATTATCCCTTTTGGCCCTTATTCTACTTCTTCTTGGTGCAATGTCTTTCGTCGGCTTCCCATTTGTGGCTCTCCGGGACAGTTTCATGAATTGGCTGATGTCTCGGCTATTGACAGTGTCGGCTTGCGATGATCTTCAAATTCTCCTCGCCTGAAGAGGCCGAGGCTATCGAAGCAATCCTTGGAGATTCTTGTTTTGATTCCATGCTCGTCGCCCCCGAACTGATTCAGACATTGCTTCCACTTTTGTCTCATTCTTCCTACTGCTATTACATTCTAATACTGCGGACGTCGAACGGGTCACCTTAGATCAAATCTATGCAGTTCACCACGTCGGCTTGCAAGCTCAACTCACCGATTTCTCTCCACCGGATCCTCTACTGATGGGTGGAGGAAGTTGACGAACAGGCCATAGGATCGGGTTGAGATATTTTCTTTCTCTGTGGTCAATACAGAGACCTGGTGACATTTGCTCAAAACTTTCACCCAACCTTGGATCAACGCTTCCTTCCGGTGGTCGACATCGATGCGGCCCTCTTCCCTGTTCATTCCGCGGTGGATCAACTGAATGAACTCAAAGATCGTGCTTTGTCGCCTTCCATTTTTTGTTGCATGCGGCTTCTTCATGGGCTGGCTCATCTTCTGGTTAATCGGATGGAGCCTTCACCTTTCTCAAGACTCATCTGCTGCTCTTGTCTCGGCCTTCCTTTCCTCCATTCGCCTCCTTTTTCTCTTCTACTTCAATCTCTTCACCCATCTTCTTTCTTCTCTCTTCCTCTTCTTGTTGTAGGGTTGGGGTCCCTTTCCCCACCGGTTCATAGCTCCGGTTAAAAGCGTTTATCAATCAAAAATAAATTAAAAAAATAACCTCTTATCTCTTATCTCACACAAATTACTCTTCTCTTCAATTCCTTTCTCTTTATCATTCATTAATTTTTTCCCTAGTTCAAACTCATGCTTCGCATGAAACCCTAATTCAAAACCCTTCACCGATCTAAATCTCCACACCTCTAAGCCTCACACTTCCACATGAAGAAGCTCCACAACCGACTTTGTATTTCATTAATCTGGGTTGATCTCTCTTATTTACACTTCATCTCAATCTTACATCAATTCACACACACTTCTCTTCACATCTCAAATTATTTACAAGGAAAGATAAATAATAAACCCTCTTCAGCGCCCCTTTTATAGATTTACAAAAATATCCCACCTTTATTAGCTCACCACCTACCACCGTCTTCGCAATTTTAAATACACTTTTATACTTTTCCATGCTTTTATCTTATTTCTTCCGAGCACTACATTCGTAACATTATGGCGTGCATATTACTTTCAACAAATAGGAATGCTTGGATGCACCTCCTTAAATTATATAACATAACCTTTTGTGTCATATACCGAGTAGTTCATCTTATCTCTACCTACCTAGCCTTACACTTCGTGGCATTTTTCCCACATGGTCTTCATTCTAATAAAGTATTCATGAGCACCATCATCCTTACCACCTTTAAATCCTCTTTATTTTACTTGTCCACATATTTTTAATAACATACCACCTTTATAACATCGTGTGCTCACTTTGAAACAATTCACAGTAAACAAGTTCATCAGCTTTGAAACAATTCCCGTACACAAAATTGAAGTTCTCTTTTCATGCACTTGCACAATGGTTCACCCCTTTATTACTAAAATAATGTGCAGTCCTCTTCGCACATGAATTGAATAGATATAATTATCATTTTCATTTTCATAATTGAAAGGGAAAAATAACACATGTCAAGGTGTACGTGTTAATTATTACAAGGTACCAAACAATAAATAAAGGTACCAACCAATGCACCTTGAATTTTCTGGGTGAATAATTGAAGATCCAATGTGTAATTTCATGCCTCTTATCTAGCTATTATTTTCACACTCTTGAATATCTTTTTCATCAAATCTAATCAAATACATAGGTGGAAATATTCCTTAAGTAATGCATCTGTGGTAAATACCAACTGGTAGAAATGTTTGTCCCAGTTATAAAACGTGAGTATTTCGAATCTGTTCACATCCCCTTTGCGTGAACCCCCTTCGTAACTACCACATAGGCCAACATGGTACATGATCCAATGCCTACAACCGCTTTGACATAATTTTGGCATGTGATTTTATATAGATATTTATATAGTTTTGGGTGGCATATTTAGGGTTTAAAGGTACCAACGAACAAAAACCCCTTCGTGCACCTTGAATTTTCCTATGTGACATTTTGGTGCAAAACTTTTGGAGTTATTTTAGCCAGAAGGACAATCTTTACAAAATTTTAACAAAATACAAATTTCTTTCTAAAGATATAATTTTCATTTTTTAAAAATTTGTTTTTATTATTTATTTTACACATATGCTTCAATCGATCGTACCAATCAACCCAATTTGAAAAATAGATCCAATGTAAAATTACTAATTTCATGCCTCTTATCTAGCTCTATTAATTTCTTAATGCGCTAAGTGCAAAAAATATGAAAATTTGAATATATCTTTCTCATCATCATAATCTACCACCCTGGGATATGCATGTATATACGTAGGGATGGTAACATGAATTCCATGGTGCCAAAAAACGAATAATAAAATTTTTTAACACAAAATACAAAATTTTATTAGCTTTAAAGATATAATTTTCATTTTTTAAAAATTTGTTTTATTATTTATTTTATATATTTTTCTAAGTAACTTGCCTATGAAAAAAATTCAATTTCGATATAAATCTTAAAAAGTTGTTAAAACATTTATCGCATGCATTTATTTTTTGAAAATATTTTTACTAAATAATTAATTTAGAAAAATATAAGTGCAAAAAATATGAAAATTTGACATATATCTAATATTGAACATATATCTAAAATTTCATGGTGAAAAAATAAATTTTCATTTAAAAAACCACCCGGGGATAATCATTCCTCTTTTATAATATAAGAAACAATGTATGAATAAAATTAAGAAAAAGACCATTTTTTTGCCATTTTAAAAAAAAAAAAATACATGTATTGTACACTCTAAACACAACATTTTGTTAGCATTTCATGAATGTGTATGGTTTTGTGGCTATTACCTTTAGAAAATCAATGAAACTGAAAATTCATGTTTAAATACCAAACATACTAAAATGGTGTTTTATTGTGCTTTTACCCAATGAATATTTTGTTAATCTTTTGTATGAGCTCCTATAATTCCAAAGTACAACTGCTAGTTTATCATCTTAATCCTTTCTTCGACATAACAAATCTTCATAATATTGTTTCCCAAAATCTTGTTAAAATATTTTGCAGTACCATTAGCTTGAGGGTGATAGGGGTGGTTTTATGGTGTGCCACCATAAAATATGCCAATAGAATTCTAATTGTCTCATTTAAGAAATGATTTCCTCTATCACTAGTCAAGCTTAATGTATAACCATGCTTGATTATTACATTATCCCATAGGAACCTTGTTGTTTTGGTTGAAGTATAATCTATTGTAGAGTATCCTATAACATCCTTTTCAAATAGTCTTTACAAGTAATTATATAGTGCACTCTAGTCTATGTACATGGGTGGTGAAATAGGTCCTAAAAAGTCAATGACCCACTTCTCAAAATGTTTTACACTCGTGATTGGTCTCAATGGCATCTCTTATCTACTTCTTGGCTTACCAATTATTTGGAAATGATCACAGCCTTCATAAACACTTGAATGTTCTTGTACAAATTCTCCCACTAGCCACCAATCATAAGGATCTTGTGTGAAGTTGCATTACCTATATAATGTTATCCTATAATATCTCCATGTTCATCTTTCATAATGGCTTCGTGCTCATGTTCAGGACACGCTGTGCAAAAATTCATCTCTACCCACTTCGCAAAATATCCACCTATCACCAAACAAGCGTTGCACGTATAGTGAGATAGTTTTTCTCTAATGCCTTCATTCCTTTAGGAGACAACCCAATGTGTAAAAATACTGCTATATCCTCCAAATCAGTAGGCACGTGGTTCATCCTAAAAATATGCATCTAGCATTATATCCTCAATACTCTACGCATCCTCGTAAGAATAGATTCTTGATAAATTATTAGGCCTTGAATTACTCTTTCTATCTTTAAAAAAAAGTGTAAAATCAAACTCCTAAAAGAGAAGTATCCATCGAAAGATGCACCCTTGTAAAAATGATTATTTACCAAATATTTCAATTCCAAATGATCTTTATAAAAGATAAACGAAGTAGCCAATAAGTATTATAGAAAATTATGAAGCACTTAGATCATATAAATATCCTCACACTCTTAGTGGTAGTGTAATTCTAATCTAGTGGTGTCAACTTCCTACTTGCAAAGCATATGGGGTGATCCACATTTCCATCTCCATGTTACACCAATATCCATACTAGAAGCGTTAACATGCACATGAAATAATTTTTTTCCTGAAGGGAAACATAGAATTGGTGCAGTGGTAAGCCTCTCCTTCAATGTCTCAAATGTTTATTATTGTGTGTCACCCCAATAAAACTTCCCTTTCACCTTAAGAAAATCTTCCAGGGGTGCAACAATATTTTCATATCCCTTAATAAATTTCCAGGTAATAACCAATATGAACAAACAATCCATGCACTTTACTTTGATTGGTAGGATATTATGACCCCAATATCACAACTACCTTGGTTAGGTATACCAATAATCCTTCTTTATAAATTATATGTCCAAGCAAGGTGTCAAACGTATGTAGAAAAGATTATATTTTTGATATTAAGAGAGATACTTAACTACTTGCACCTCTAAAACATGAGCCTCAGATTATCACATTGATCTTTGTTAGGCCCATTAACAATCCAATCATCAAGGTAAACCTATAAGAACTTATTAATAAAATCTTGAAATTCCTATATAACAATGTGCAAGAATACCACCGACGCATTATTCAATACAAATGGCATAACCGTATATGAAAAGATTCCCCACTGTGTAGTAAAATTTTTCATTTCCTAGTCTTGTGGCAAAATGTGCACCTGATGATAACCTAAAAACCCATTTGTAAAAGAATAGATATTGTGCCCCGTGATACCTTCAAGGATTTCTTCTATGAAAGCGGTAGGAAAAGGATCTATGACACATGCAATATTAAGCTCTATGTAGTCTATGCAAATATTGATCCAACCATATCTCTTGATACTTATAACCATAGGGATAACCCACTCAAATTCCTCAATTAGTTTAATGATTTCAGACTTACACATTTTATTAATTTTTCCTTTACTTTTACGTGCATGTTTAGATTCATCCTGTAAGGCCTCTTCCAAACCGAATGCACACCTTATTTTAACTTAATTTTCATTTCTCCCAATGAAGGGTGCACTCCTATCGATTCATGATAACCTCATGGAAAAAATTTGTGGAATTCATTTAAAAGGTGAATGATCTTTTCTACCTCTTGTTCTAACCAATAATATACAATAATGGCCTCCTTGGGTGCATCTTTAGTGCTAATGTTTACCTTATTTGTCTTCATGGGCACATGGTACATGCGGGCCTTCTACTCTATTATATTCATCACTTCACATGTACCTTCAATATGGATATCCTCCAAATTCTCCACCTCTTCATCATCAATGAGGTACACCATTTTACCCTTTTCTTTCTCATGCCAAGCGCATCCCAATTATAACTCTTTCATTTCCTTAGCATTCATGTGCACCTTAGAATCAGGTTCTCTAAGTGAGTAAAGCATGGAATAATTTTCTTTTACATCATCCCCAAACTTGATGTGCTTCATAATCTGTAAAGTGTCATGGACTAGAGTTTTTATAAAAATTGTCAAATGTATTGAACCATACCTTCAGTCATATCTTTCCATCTTGAAATCTCTTGTTTGAGCTCATGTACATACCATGTGCGTGTGCAACCTCACAAAGTGAAATGGAAATTATGCACCCATAGAGATGGTGGTAAGGCATCCTAGCCTTGTGCCAATAATATCTCACAATTATAGGTGTGTGCAAAAGAAGGATTCTTCCCGTGATATTCACATATATGTGTAGGCCCATCACTCTATGTAAACATGGTTGAAAAGGAAATTCTCACTTCTCACCAACCCAACAAGTTATTTCTATGTGTCACTCACAAATGAACCATTTTACTATGCATACTATAAACCAACATGTTTCTTTTATCACCTTGGTTCTTTAAGCACTCCTACATGGCACGCAAAAATACTCGGGATTTTCTTCACCAATAAATCATGGTAATTGAACCTTTTTCATGCACCTAACCATGTGTGTCCTAATCATTCTAGTTACTCTTCCCTTTATCTTACACCTAACCATTTAATACTTTTCATGGGCCCAATTATCACAAGGAACACTTGTGGTGTCACTAACTAATCACTAGCATCTCCCCAATGCAACACTCCTCCCTTTGATGGTTCAATAGTATCGGGCCATGTATTGTGCACATATAAATCCTTTTCATATCTTCTTCACTTAAAGGCTCAACATACATTGCATATTTTTCTTCATTAAGTGGTAGAATGATTTTTTCATTCTTATTCTTGAAACATATGTATCCCTTATTAAAATGCAAGTTTGCATTATTCGCATAACACCATGGTCACCCAAGTAATTTTAGAAAATTGTCTACTTTAGCAAGCTCTAATACCTCAAAGTCTCCAGTAAAATTTCCCCCAAATTATAATAGAAGCATCCTTTAATGCCCTAATAGGCATAGCCCTTGTATTATTCACAATATACATAAAATTTGAATATGGTTGTAACATAGGTCTCCCCATCTGAATCCATGCATCCATAGTAAGCACATTTACCTCAACGCTAGTATATATCAAGATATTAATTACCAACAATCCATCAATTACTTCATCCAAATTGATTTCCTCTTCATACTCATGGTCTTGTGGTGGTAAGTTTTCATGTAGTATCTATCACTCACTCTCAACTCCAATGAAAGGTACCTTGTCATGTATCCATTCACCTAATAGAGGAATAATAATCTCCTAGCATAACATATTTCTAGGGGAGTTAAATGTTATTCACATGTTCTCTCTCACACCCCCGCTCCGTCAAGAAATGTTTCTCTCCTTACAACTATATATGATAACTCCCATGGTCTCTGATAAAATTATTTATGATGAGCCACATATGGATACCTCGACATACATGAATTCTTATCTCATGATGAGTGGCTAGATTTGAGACATTCATGCATGCGTGTTTCGTCAACATGTGTAGTGACCAAGAAGCGTCATAATTTCATATCAGGTACCTTATTTGGTATCCATTTATCATCCTTTGTGTGATGTACCTTGATCATCCACATTCCCTTGTCTTTCTTCTTTTCTTTCTCATATTATCATATAGGTCTAAAAATCCTCTAACTTATGTTTCTTTAAACACTAGATGGAAACTATATTCTGGGGACAATCATGCTAGTAGTGATCTCGGGACCCAACAAGAATAACAGGCCCACCTAAAAATATACTTCTACCTCCACCACCATAACTTCTATATTGTCCACGTAAGCCACCTCCACCATTATTATGCTCTTCAGAGGGTTTCATGTTCTATACTTGAGATCTCTTTCCACCATATTCTATCATAACCTAGTATTGCATACCTCATGAATCTGATCTATCAACTAACAATCCTTTGTATCTTGAGTGTGTGCGTTATAAATCTTACGAGTATATAGATTCACTATTCATATTTGTGCTCTTCAAGAAAGGATAATTTTTAACATCATGGTCCATGTGGAAATTCTCACAAGCTTGTAACAACACATGCATTTAACTATGTAGGCATTTATCCTTACTATGTCCTTTAACCTCATAATATGTGCACCATATACTACTTTTAGTCTCATGCATGGAGTTGGCGAATGCTTCTCAACTATTTTTCCATCATTATTATATGTGCTTCCGTAAAAGGAATAACTCTCGTATCCACACTTTTGACTACTTCAGTATGGAAAAATACTTCCAATGCCTCATGTGGATCAATATATGTCTTATGAGATAATGCCCTTCAATATAGTAAAAATCCCCCAACAAGAAATTGTGCATGTTGACTTTGATGAATTTCATAAGATAAATTAGACAAAAATTCTTAAACCACACATCATACTCCCTTAAAATTTCAGATAAACCTTTCTTGATATCCTTGAGTGTGTTGATGCTCTATTGTTCAAACTTCGGGATATGAAACTCAATAAAAAATGTAGTGTGTAAAGCATTATAGTCCACCATATTCTGATGTGGGTCATACTTCCTATACCAACTATGTAATCTCCCTTATAACATAGTAGAAAATTGACTTTCCTTCCTATCTGAATCTCTAATTCCCTTCACATCCCATATTAATTCACACTTGAGCATGTTCTTTATCAGTATCCTTTGTTCCTTTATATAATAGCAAGTGCGTGGCATTTTAAAATAAACTTGAGGTGGTTGTCATTGAAATTTCCACGGGTAGGACCTGATCCAGAACTGTAACCTCCTCCTAGATTCCAACCATGTGGTGGCTGACTTAATCCTCTTGATCCTCCCATGCCCCTTGTGGTGGGATGCCGTCTAATTGATGAACTTCCTTATGTCCTCGTTTTATTACTAAACTAGACATCTACCTTCTACTTTTCACCGCACCTATAAAAGTTCTTGTAATAGTCTACAAGAAATACTCTACCATGTTAAAGCTCCTAAAAATAATATTATAAGAGTACTCCCAAACATTGTTATCTCATTGTGTTGTCATGGGTGTGTTACTAGTCTGATGCACTTCTTGATTCAACACAAAATTATATCTACTTGTATCTTCTTGATTACCTTCACTACTTTGTCCTTCAACTACCTTTAGATCTGGAACACCAAGTGCAAGGGCTAGGTAGCTAGGTTGATTCAAATACGCACCTAGGTTCTCATTGTCTCTTCTAAGACACTCGTATCTCAATCCGATGGGGACTCTCTACCAACTTTTCCCAAAGTTAGGAGGACCTGATGTTGCAACTCCTCATCTTCCATGAGATCTTTAAAACCTTGACAAGACATCATTCTCCTTAACTACAATGTTGCCTCAATTTCCCTCTCTCGATCTTCATTATACCCGAGTTTTCTTTCCTCTCTCTACCTATCTTCTACCCGGACTATTTCCATCATTATCTACACTGCTCTCCTACCCCTCCACATGGTGGGGATTTAACTAGCCCTATAAAATATCTCCAAATCCAGTTCTTCCATCAAGATCTTGATACATAAAGGGATAATGTAAATAAGATCCTTTGGGATTGTTCAAGAACCTAGAATTAGCCTCATATGGATACAAATATGTTGTAATTATGTATTCTAATGTATATTTATGCAACACACCAACCCACCATTGATCTACAACTCTAGTCCATTATTTATCTGCATCAAAAATCATTTGATAATCTTCTTCTTCCAAATCCTTGGCTTAGGATACCACACTTTGTTTGATGTGTATTCTTCCAACCACTGATAAAACATTACTAGAAAGAAGCTAAATAATGTCTCATATAACTCATGATAAATATTATCTTGTACCAAATTGTGCGTGTTAAATCCAACACCAGTGTTATACCTTTACGCAAACTTATCTTGTCTATCTTCCACTGAAATTTCAATACTCTCTAGAGATAGTTGGTACACCATCTAAAAGCAACATCCCGATAGAAATTTTGAATAGAGGTCCTAGTAATAGAACCAAAATTTAATATTTTTCCCACTATAGCGTTATGTGCATGTTCACTTCATTTAGTTTGAACTAAATGCTCACCCGGCTCGCAACTACCAGTCCATCCTTTTTGTTTTCTTAAGAAGAAGTTAGCATGCATATTTTTCATAATATTAACCAATTGTTCATGCATTCAAACTTAATCAACTCATTTAAATCATCTTGGAAACATAATAATGTAAACAATGATCAAAACTAATTGTACTATTAGATCACCATATTTGGACATGTCAACAATTAGAATCTAACCATAATTGTCCATTATATTTAAAATCATTTGATAACAAGGAAGCATATTACAAAACCAGTCATAGTAGTGTTGCACAAAAATGAGGCACGCAAGCATCAAACCCTAGATAACATCATAATCTTGTTAGAAAATAAGAGAGCTACAAAAACAATGATATAAAACAAATATATATAGGGGTGGGCACTTTCCCTTCACCACCTATGCACTCTCTTATAAATAGGCATGCCTAAAAATATAGCACATGCACTACATTTCTAACATTAGCCATGCGTACATCCTCTGTATGATTTTTACAAAACAATTAATAATAGATTAATCCTATAAATAATATTAGATTTAATCCAATTATTATCTCCCTTCATGCATGATTTGCATGAGATTTTTCCTCTTTAGTGATCAACACTCCATCTTTATTTTATCCCATCCTTGAAAAATTAGCTAAGTCCTAAATTATGTATGTTTAGGCACGAACCTCCATGCATCATTCCATTCTTTCCATGTGTGCTCCTTCATGCCTTTCTTGTACGCTCACCAAACCTTCTGCGCACTTCTCATACTTACGCATTTTTTCCAATAAAAAAATCATCCTAATGATTTCATTTGATATCAGAGTGAGCCTCCATCAGGTTTCATAGAGAGGGTGAAATAAATCGAAATAGTATGTCCCATAATACTCTAAAAGGTTACATGCATCGAAATTTAATAGCTCAAATAATTAGCATTAAAAATAAAAATTCATTACATATAGGCATTAGATATTCTCCTTTGATTCTCCCTTTGGCTTATGCATTAGAAAGGAATCATCGATACATCAGCGCTAGTTTTCCCACATCCTAGACATCCGAGTGTGATTATTTTATTTTCAATAAAAGTAAATGACAATGTAGAAATTTTAGTAGAGATCCACTAGAATGTTGTAGAAAAATTATAGAATGGTTTAACATGTTGTGATTCTCTTTGGATTAATAAATCTATGAAAAAATACAAAGTGGTGATTCCTCCAAAATAGTCATGCCAAAAACAAAAAGACACATGTCATGTTCACATAGACCAAGGTCAAATTTAGATTTATGTAACGTTTATATTTTTCATAAGTTATTTTTAGTCTATAAGACTAGTTTTGTTTTAAATTTTTAAAAGAGGTCCATTTTTCCAAGTAGAATTGTAAAAGGTTTGCCAAATTGTATTATTTTAGGAGTATAAAAATCTAGGTCATATGTGAAGGATTCTTTTGTTGTAATCGTTTTATTGTGTCAAAATAATGTGTCATTTGGTCTTCTTATAAACACTAAATTTTTTCATTTTTCATCGAAAATTTCATTCTTATGAGTACCCATTGTGTCCTATAATTTTCAAAAGAGTAAATCTTCATATATCATAAAAGTAATAGAAAATATTCATTTGTACATAATTTTAATTTTTTTTCAATTATCACCATCACTTCATTTGCCAAAATTTGTGTCATGAATGAATCCATCTAGAAAAGTTTAATGGTCTCAATTTCCACATTTGGAAATTGAAAATTCAAGTGTAGTTAATGAACAAGAATCTATGGAGCATATGAATGGACATGAAAAATCACCATCAAATCCAACAAAATTAGCGAAATGGAAAAGAAGGGATGATAGAGCTAAAGCTATTATTGGCTTGGCTTTTTCAAAGTCGAAATTACATTTAGGTAGAGCTTGGGAAACCATCTATTGAAATGTGGGAAAACTTAAACAACTTATTTGGAGAAAAATCAGTTAATGTCACTTTTGTACAAATCAAGTTGTTTAGATTCAAAATGAATGATGGGGTTACAATTTTTAGTCATATTTATGATTTTATATTTGTCAATAGATAATTACTAGAAGTTAAAGCTCTAGTTTATGATGAAGATAAAAATCCATATTGTTATATAACTTACCTTCCAAATATAGAATTTTTTTCTCACTCTTGGAAATATTCCTTCACAATAAATGGAGGATATGATACCATCTCTTCTAGCTAAAGAAAAAAAGGACTAAAGAATATGTAGAAGAAGAAACAACAATATACTTAATAATAAGTACAAAAATTTCTCCAAAAATAAAGAGGATACTACTTATTTCTACTACAAGAAAAGGTACATTATTCTTCATATTGCAAAATTTTGATGTAAATATTTTCTTAGTAGATAACTCAAAGGAAATAATGCCAATATAATCTATGAATAAAAAGAAGATAATGATGATAAACGAATAAATGAGGAAAATATTTCTGAATATTTCTTGTACTAGATGAGATTCCTCGGAGGATGGAGGCAAATGGAGGTTGGAGGTCAATCAAAACCTCTAGTTAATCTCCACAATGAGGCCACATGAAGGTTTGGTGGCATGATTTTATTTTAAATTTTTCCAATTTGCTTCACATTTGATTGTTAATTTTGTTCATGTATGGTGTGAATAAGTGGAAAATTCACATTATGGGGGTGGGGGGAATATGACACCATTGTTCCATTTCCATTCTTCTTATTTTTTCATTTTGTAATGTGTAAGAAAATTTCCTATGTCATCTCCTAAGGTGAGATATGTATGAGAGACGATGAAATTATTGCACATCATGATGTGGGTTTTCATGCACATAAAATTTTGCACACAAATACAACAATAAAAATATCAGAATAATTTTTTTATCTTTCATTACTTGATACACAATACCACATGAGATCATAAGAAAAACTCAAATTGCATAATACATTTATACCAACATGGAATCACATGTAAAAGAAGATGAAACACATTTCCTAAATACGTACCTAAGAGGCTTACAATGGGAGAGTTCATCATTGCAACTACCTTTTATCACTCCCGGAAGGAATCATGGCTAGTATTTTTCTCCTCTAAATAATACACACCACATCAACTTTGACAAGCCCCTTATCCATACATTAAGACTAGTCATGAATTACTTTTGATCCTCCAAAATGAAACACACACTTCTCCATATTCCTCCCTTCACTGGATAAACTTTATTCCTCCAATAATAAATGATGAAACCTCACTCCAACAAGAAGAAAACATAACCACATCAACACACATGATACAAATCAAAACTACATCTTCCTAACTAAAAATTTATAAAATGAAGATCCAACTACAATATAAACTTACGGGTAGGCACTTCTCATGATTTTTTTTTTCATGGTTACCTATTTATTTCAATCATATTTCGCTATTTGACCTTAATTATTTGAAGAGAATTTAACATGTAAACCTTCATTCTTCTTTTATCTAGACTCCATTTTCTTTATTTTGTTTAACATTTCACCTATAATGGTTCCATTTTTTTCTCATTTATCTTATGGAAATTAATTTACATATCCCAATTATTAATAAGAACATTTAATCATACACAAGGCTACTAGTACTTTTTCTAAGATTTATTTTCTAAGGGACATGTTTACTGGGTTTTACATTATACTTTCATTTCCAAAATGGAAATTCACATCAAGCGAAAGGAAGTATATTAGATATTAGGAAAGAATATTTCATTTTTTCCTTTATCACAATAACACATAAGTACTTGTATTTTTTTTACCCAAACCAGACGTAGGCATGCAAGCACTTCATCCAAAGGAATCGAATGCTCACCTCAAGAGCATGCGGTTGCCATGTCCCTCCTTTGCTTTGTTTATCGAATGTTAGCATGCATGTTTATCATATTCATAACCACTCATTCATTCATGCATAAATAATCATCATAAACATGGCATTTCAAAAACACATATAATAAGGAAACAAAAACCTCATGATCAATAAATTAGATCCTCAAATCCTCACCATAATCTTATTTCCATGTATAGCTAATAATTTTGAATACATGATTGTAAATTATCATCACTTATCCATTACAAAAACACCATATTCCGTAAATAAGTATCTATTGATATAACCATTAAATACATTAGTGTGTTGGACCTGTGTACATGCATTGACACTCCAAACTATAAATTATTACATCACACAACTTCTTAGCATTCTCTCTACCTGCACTAGTAAAAATAATGGTCTAACACCTATATTTATAGGGTGGGGACTTTCCCTTCACCGCTTACATGTTTTCTTTCCTAATAATAGTTAGGCTAAAAAATCTTGCATATTTTTACATCTTATGATGGTAATAGATTCATCCAAGTATACAACATGGTTTAATGCTATTATCAAGCATACTCATGTGCTTCTCCAATTAGAATTTGAGGATTCTAATAAATATGGATTTAATCAAATTACATATTATATAATGTTACGATAAATATTTAAATAAACATTACATCATAACATAAGTAAATAAATAAATACTTACATGGAATAAATAACACAGGTGACATGGTATTTATAGCGAAAACCCCAATAGGGTAAAAACCACTTTGAAAATAACCTTTTACTTTAGAGAAATTATTTTACATCCAAAGAATATCACCTCCTCCTTATAACCCTATTTACGAAGGGTAAAACCAAATCACTTGATTTGCACACCTTTGATATATTTCTGAATATATCAAATGAGACCTAGAGTCCTTTTTATATAAGGTGATCGATATGTCTCCCGACCCACCTTTTCAACCTAAAATGGTTGAAACATATACCTAGGTGAGTGTATTTAATAAATATAAACATAAATGACTCACATTATTAAATACTTACCTAATGTATATTTACCTAGGTATAAATATTTAATAATAGAAAAGTATTTCATATTATTAAATATTTAACCTATATAATAGTGATGAACCCATATTAATTAAGGGTTGGTCAGACCACTTAATAATTTTGTTCCAACACTCCCCCTTAATGTTAAGTGGGATAACATATGTTAATAGATTACTTGTCCATGGTACACTACAGGATTTAAAATCCTTAAACCATAAAGTTTTTAGGCTAGCATATCGGGTGAATAAATTATAAAACTTCATCATACTCAAGTTATCTTTTCATACAAAAGGATTTGGAGTCCCAAAGATCATCCCATGATCAGTGGCTAAGTATGATTTTTGAGTTTTACATATTCTCACAGGTTCTCATAAAATGTTATTGAACCCAAGTATATATGAGTCTTTTATAACCAAGGACCTCCTTAATAATATGCTTGTACTAGATGTTTACCAGTAAACTCAATAGCACTAAAGAGTTTACTGAAGACCACCTTTAAGATATTTCTACACTTCTTTCTAAAAAGAATTTGAGGAGGTATACATGCCTAAGGTTATTTTTACACTTGCCCAAAGGTCTTTTTACAAATGCCTGAAGGTATTTTTATAAAAACTAAGTTCCATTAGGAGGTGACATTTTCATGCACACTCCCCTCAATGGAAACTCCGACAATCCAATATTTTCACAAAAGTGACAAAACTTTGCAGCACTTAGGGGATTTGTGAAGATATCAGCAACCTGCTCTTCAATCGGCATGAACTTGAGATCTATCTCACCACTTAGCACCTTCTCACGGATGAAGTGTATATGTATCTCAATGTGCTTCGTCCTCTGATGTTGTACTAGATTATGTGCAAGAGCTATGGTGCTTTGGTTGTCATAGAACAAAGGAACACTACGTGGATCCTTCATCTTTATCTCATCAAACAACCTCTTTAGCCATAGAGCCTCTTTTGTAGCTTCCATTGCACTTCTATACTTAGCTTCTGTTGAAGAGATAGAAACATAGTTGGCTACTTTTTGCTGCACCAAGTAATGACACCTGCACTAAATTTAAACACATAACTAGAAGTAGATTTTCTATCTAATACATTACCAGCATGATCAGAATCACAAAATCCATATAAGTTAGAATTTTCATTCTTAGTATAATGCAACCCATAATTGATTGTACCTTTAATATATCTAAGAATCCTTTTTGCAAGATTCCAATGATCTCTATAAGGTTCATGTATAAACCTAGAAGTAATTCATACTACATAAGAAATATTTGGTTTGGTGATAGTTTGATACATCAAACTACCAACTAACTACCTATATAAAGTAGGATCAAATTTTTCACATGTAGGTTTAAGATCAATATTAGTCCGCAACTTCCATAGGAGTAGAAATTGGTTTACAATCAATCATGTAAAACTATTTCAAACATTGGTTGTATATTGTGCTTGAGAAACAATAATAGAATGTTTATCTTGAAATACATCCATGCTAAGAAAATGATGTAAAGACCTAAATCATATATTTCAAAGTATTGTTTAAATTTTTATTTAATTCTATAAATTAAATTAGGATTATCACTAATCAAAAAAAATCATCAACATATATACAAACAATGATAATATGTGATCCTTCTTTCTTAATGAATATATCATTGTCAGAAGAACAATTAACAAATCTTAACTATTTAAAAAAAGAATTATTTTTGCATACCAAGCTCTAGGAGCTTTCTTTAAACCATACAAGGATGTTTTCAATTTACAAACATAGTTTTCTTTACCGCTTTCTTCAAATCCTTTAGGTTGATACATGTAAAGTTCTTCTTTTAAATCACCATTCAAAAAGAATTTTTCACATCCATTTGGTGGATTTCCCACCCAAATTGAGCAGCAATAGCAAATAAGGTCCTAACAATACTCATTTTAGCTACTTGGGAAAATGTCTCAACATAATCAATACTAGGTTTCTAAGAAACCTATAAAGAACAAGTCTAGATTTATGTTTTTCAATACTACCATCTCGCATTATATTTTACTTTTTATAACTACCTAAACCCTATAATACTTATTTTCTCTAGAGGTGGAACCAACTCCCAAGTTTGATTTTAAAGTAGGGAATTATATTCACTTGCATTACATCGATCCACTTCTCATCCCGAGAAGCTTCTTCAAAATTTGCAGCTCAGTTCATATAAGGTCATTAATGCATGGTACGTATGATGGCTTCTAGTCATTTTACTAAGATCAATTAGATTCAAAATTTCTAACACAGATTGAGAACTTTTGGTTTCTTAACTAGGTAGTTAGGAGATTCGAAACATCTATAGTATCAACACAAAAATATCATCATGACCATTTATTATATTCTCATTATCATAATCATAACAATAATTAGAAATATTTACAGAGTTAGGAACATCTTTACCATTATTAGATGAACAAAAGTATTTTTCCAAAACCACCACATTGCGGTTTTTAGTTACTTCCCTTTTTATAGGGTCATAAATCCTTAGACCTACAGTTTTAATATCATATCCAATGTAAACACAAGAAAAAGAAGTCATATCAAGTTTCTTTCTTTTCTTTTTAGGAATGTTTAAAGAAGGAGGACTACTAAAAACTTTTAGATGAGAAATATCATATTTTTGATTTGACCATTTTTCTAAAGGATTTGAAATATGAATAGCTTTGGTGGGAACCCTATTTGTAATGTAGATTGTTGTGTTCATTGCTTCTGCCCACAGAAATTTGGGAAGACTAGTAGAATGAAGCATAGTGTGAGCCATATCCAAAATAGTCTTATTATTACATTCTCAGTAACACCATTAGATTAGGGAGAATGAGGAGAATTTGATTCCCTTTTAATACCACAATCAATACAAAAATTTCAAATTATTTTATAACATATTCACCCCATTATCTGCTCTAATTCTCTTAATTTAATAATTTGAAGAGTTTTCAACAGATGCTTTAAATTCCTTAAATTTCCCAAGTACATCAGATTTATTTTTAAGAAAATATGAACAAATCATCTTGGTGAAATCAGCAATGAAAGTCACAACATATAAAGAACCATTTAATGAATTTACTTCAAGATTTCATCTAACATCACTACGAATAAGTTCTAGTGGGGAAGAGGAACTATCTTCAAGATGTGAGTGAAAGGGTTTAACACTTTATTTTGAGCGTAAAACACCCTTCACATGCATCATGAGAAGAAGACAACACCAAAAACCTTTCACAAGATTATATCTAGCCATTCCATATAAACTTCAATAATTAACATGTCCTAATCTTTCATGCCATAGTTTTGAATTATTCAAACTTTGAGAAACAAAACAGGATGCATAATAGAAATCATAAAAATATATAGACCATTTCTTTGAATTCCTTTAGCTATTATATTATCATTACTATCCTTGATATACCAAGTATCTTTCAAAATTTGAATAGCCAAACCATCATGAGTTAATTGAGAACATGATAAAAGGTTCTTTTTGAGCTTAGGAACAAATAAAATATTATTCAACACACCATTAGAAAATTTTACTTTTCCTTTCTCTATTGCTTCTAAAGATGAGTTATCACCAAGATACACATGTTCATTGATTTTCACAACATCAAATAAAGAATTTGAAACACCAGTCATATGATTTGATGCACTTGAATCTAAAATCCATTCAAGAATTTGAGGAAGATTATAACGCATTATATAATGCAATAATTTTAGGAATATCATTAGAGCTATCCTTTTTCCTTAAATTGTATTTAGAAGAAATAGTTTTTTTATGGATAGGTTTATTAGTTTTTCAATCTTCCTTTTTATGTCCAAATTTACCACATTTTTGACATTTACCACTAA
This sequence comes from Taxus wallichiana var. yunnanensis, assembly GCA_018340775.1. Classification (NCBI taxonomy): domain Eukaryota; kingdom Viridiplantae; phylum Streptophyta; class Pinopsida; order Cupressales; family Taxaceae; genus Taxus; species Taxus wallichiana. The sequence goes on along the minus strand of CM031240.1, from coordinate 354,512,163 downwards.
ATCTAACACGCAATTGATCATGAAGAAAAACTTTTCTTATCAACAAAAGAATATTTAGATCTAAATTTTTGATCTATGAAGGGATTGCGAGGTTTTAACTTTAAATTCTAAGTAAGAAAGCGACGAGAGACATTTTCCTTAGAGTCAAAGTTCATCATCACTTGCTCTTCCTGTATCATAAGTGAACTCAAGGTATTTAAATCAAGTAGATTATTTTCATTTTAATATTTAGAGTTCAAGATAGAAATCAAATTCTTAAATATTTCATATATATTTAACTGAACAATAAAGTACATTAATTTTTTACCAATTAAATCACAATCGCATCCATCTAATTTTGCTTTAATATTTTAAATTTTGGCTAATAAATTAACTACTTTTTCATCTCCTTTCATAAGAGTGGTAAACAATTCTAAAACTAATTTAATAATTTTAGATAAACGAGTACCTTCATGCATGGATTCTAGTTGTGTCCATACCTCTTTTGGATGTTCGATATTATCAATGCGTAATTCACATTGTGTAAAATCATGGAAAGAGCCTCCTGCATTCGTTGTGAGAATGCATTGATATTATCTACAGTTGCTTGATGACTAGTGAGAGCAACCTTAGATCTAGAAATAATTGTCTAGAGTTTCCTCGCCATAAGTTCTGATTTGACCCTGATCTTCCAAATGTTGTAGTTGGTTAAATTTAAGATCTGGGTTTTTTCAAGATAGAAATAGTTGGATGTCATTATTTTCCCCGAACCTATAAAACAAACCTCATTATAATATACAATGTACCAAAAATTATATACATATTTATAAAAAAGCAACACTTTTAATGGAAACAAATCTAAATTTTATAGATCTACATAAAATATTTAATCATAACTAATTTTGTCATTACAATGCATATTAATTAACCTCCCATGATCAAAATAATAACCCGCAATATAAAGGGCTTTACATTATACCCCAAACTTATATAAAAAAATTCTAACCATATATAAGTGAAGAAGAAACCCTTAAGAATGCAAAACAACTTCAAATTTATGGAAAAAAATAATGTAGACAAAGATCTAGCCAACTTAAATTTGATGTCTAAATGACCATCATACTACCTTATGTTTGGTTTGTCGTGACAGTCATTTGACCATCAAATTTAATGGATTCAAAACTTGTTGTGTATTTCCAGAATTTCTTCTTCTATATAATATTAGGGAGGTTATATTTTAATACATTATATTAACCTATTATAATTTATAATGTAAAAATATATTCACTTTAAAAAAGAGGTATATAGTTTATATAATGTAAATAAAAAACAACATATAGTCTATAAAAAATTATAAACTATAGTATATATACTTTTTAAAAAAATAAACACACATAACTCTTATTATGGGGGGCCCTCATGATTTTTTTTTAAAAACATTTACTAGGCCATGTAATTTTAAATTCTATATAAACCATAGAATTTATAGAGGAGATAACATTTTTCACACTTCTAATGGAAAAACTTCAAATCCTATTTTGTTGTTTCTCCTCCTTAATTTACCATTGAATAAATTTAACTTTGCACATATTAAAACTATAGAAAAATATTTCAAATATTTTACCCTTACCTCTACAAAAGTTTTCACTTGAAGATAAGAAGTTTCTAAATTTTCCACCTATGAATTCACCTTGATTCTTCACAAAGAAAAAAATTTAGGTTGCCTGATGGAAGGGGCTAGTTATTTTGAATACCCTTCCGAGTTGGTTAAAAAAAACCGTACAAATTAAATAAATAAAATACAAAACATTTTAACTTAATTTATTTAATTTACCCTTCCGGGTTGGTTGAAAAAACTCATAAAAATTAAATAAATTAAATACAAAACATTTGATCTTAATTTATTTAATTTACCTTGCTTTGATACCATGTTAGAATTTGAGGATTCTAATAAATACGATTTAATCAAATTACATATTATATAATGTTACAATAAATATTTAAATAAACATTACATCATAACATAAGTAAATAAAGAAATACTTACATGAAATAAATAACACAGGCGACACAGTATTTATAGTGGAAAACCTCAATAGGGTAAAACCCACTTTGAAAATAACCTTTTACTTCAAAGAACTTATTTTACATCTAGTAAGATCACCTCCTCCTTAAAACCCTATTTACCAAGGGTAAAACCAAATCACTTGATTTGCACACCTTTGATATATTTCTCAAATATATCAAATGAGGACCTAGAGTCCTTTTTATATAAGGTGATTGGGTATGTCTCCCACCCACCTTTTCAACCTAAAATGGTTGACACATATACCTAGGTGAGTGTATTTAATAAATATAAACATAAATGATTCACATTATTAAATACTTACCTAATGTATATTACCTAGGTATAAATATTTAATAATAGAAAAGTATTTCATATTATTAAATATTTAACCTATATAATAGTGATGAACCCATATTAATTAATGGTTTTCCAAACCACTTAATCATTATGTTCCAACATCTCCTTATCCCTTCTTTGAATGTATTTTTTTCTAGATATAGCCCTTGCTTGGCCACCAAGTCATCTTCCTTTTTCCTATTTATATACCTTTTCTTGATCAAAACTCTAACTCTAGAAAATTGGCAAATTCGTTTGCTCTTGCTCCTTCGTGTGCACATCTTGGCATGTCAACCTGTCTTATCACTTTGTGCACACCCCTTTTGCACTACCTCCCTCTCGTACATGTGTCCCTTATGCATAACCTTTATGCTTCATGTATGTGTTGCAATTTCCTTGGCCAACATTACCCCACACTAGGGATATTGTCTGCTCTCGGTAATATTGAATTAAAGAAATCCTTCAATGAATGAGTAAATTAAAGAATAAGAATACATGCTTGCACCTAAAGAAACAAAATAATTAAGAACTCATGTCTTCTTTGGTGGAAGGAGACTCAAAATTCCTTATCTAAAAAAATTCTTGAACTCTCTCCACTTTGCAACTTCTTTGTTTCCTTTATCGGTGTGACATCAACGATGTCGGTACTTCAGAGCTCTGCAAGAGTTAACTCATAAATTTTCCTCTTGATTTCTCGTGGTCATATTTTCAAATTTTTGAAGCCACATCATCTAGCGCATCCATCCTACACATTACCAAGGGGAATAGTTCCTTCATTCTATCTCTTAGTGCGGCTTTTAGAGGTTTTATCAAGTCTCTTTTTCTACTCCACCTTAACCAACACCTTCGCCACTAAGACATTTTGTTCTTCATGTTAGCATGTATCTATTTAAGTTCGCCTCATCATTGGTGATGTATGCATTCAAAATCTATTCAAAATATTAAAATTTGTCAAAGACAAACTCTTCCCTTCATGCATCCTTCTTATCCTTTGAGCTAGTGACTCATAGTGCCTTGCAGATTTGTCTCTATTTTTTCTATGTAATCCTTCTTCTATATGGCTATATCCTCGATTGTTGGCTCTATACCCTTTCTTTTCTCATGTGGTATCATCCATGCCAAGTCCTCCAAATAGTAGCATTGTCTCGTATTCATATTTTCATGTCCAAAAGGCTTGGGTATATAGTATTGATAACATTGACCATGTGCTCTTCCTTCTTATAACCACATGCATTCGTCCCTTTTCTTATCTTATCTCCTATTTGAGTTACTCAATCTTCTTATCCTTCTCTTGAGCTTCTTCACACATTATTTTGATGGTGAAATCCTTGTCAAAAATCCTCACCCCAACTTCAATCACTAATGTTTTTAGTGAATTACAAGATTTCTCATCGATGAGTATCTGTTAATCAACCATTGGGAAAGCTTCTCTTGGCACAAATTTAAGCCAAGTCTCAGAAAATGATTGTGCACTTAATTTGAACACCTTCTCTTCCATATGTGAATGGAATACCTAGGAGAGAATATTTCTAGTGTGCAGGAGGGCGTCATTCTTATCAAATAATGACATACAAAATGGATCATCTGTGACCACCAAGCTTTGGTATTATGCCGAAGAATTTTTTTCAAATCATCATTGTATTGGAATAAAGGGCCATTTGGGCTATACCTTTCTTTGCTTCCCTTCCTCCTCATTGAACTGTAGGTACCTTCTTCGCAATAGCATGTACCAAACCACTCATTTCTCTATACCTATACATGTGCCTTTACCCACGTTGGTGACCTTATCATTTTCTTCCTCCTCATCGTGTTTTGTCATGTTCTCTTCTTCAAGGTCTCAATCTCCATCAACAATATCTATAGAGATATATTCATGGTAGTTTTCCTCATCATCGTCATCTATGTTATGGATGATCGAGATGTATACAACACCTTTTCTTCATCACACTTCTCCACGTATTTTGACTCTTCGCTCAAAATTCCTTTGGTTTTCTTCTTTCTTGGGCTCTTATGTTTAGGAATTGGTTTCTTCAACACCTTATTGGTCTGCTTTGGAAGAAATCGTTCCTTAGCCTACATCCCTACACTCTCATTGTTTCTTATTTCTTGAACTCTAGTCAAAGTTTGGCTCATCTTCTTTCTTCACCTCCTCTTTTCATCCTTTTCTTCTTATTCCTCTTCTTGATGGGGAATGGACTTCTCATGTGCTCGCTTGATCCCCATGGTTTTTTACCCCTTAACATGTTTTGGAGCTTAAGTTATATGCCATAAATTTAATTCCCATCGGATACTATAGGCCTTAAATAAATATATACCTTTCCTACTTCCTCCTTGCCCACTACTAGAGTGTGAGAAGTGATGTCTATGTTATATAAATCCATTGTTTCCACATATGAAAACTTTTACGAGATATACATATGTAGTGCAGAGTGTATGGAATTCAACATCTTCCTTCTATGCATCGAAATTCAACCGCTCAGTGCATTAAAAATTATATTTCGATGCTTGGAGATACTTGGCAATGAATGTGAAGAGTAACTTGCACCATGGTCTCTTCTTTGCAATTTTCATATAAAATCTCCCCAAGAAAAAATGTTGGTACACTGTGTTGGTATCCAAATTGATTCTCCTTCAAAGTCTGAGCAACATCATAGGTTTATCAGGAAGCTTAGAGACAGATAGATCATGATGAGTCATTTTGTAGCTGGGGATGGGATCTAACTGGCCCTTAGTCACTTAGATGTGGAGAAATGGATAGCACCCTCAAGAGGATTTGATCTATCCTCACTATTTTAGGTTGTGCCTTTCAACCAAGGTAAGAGAACCCTTTTGTATCCTGTTGTTTATGGAGGAGATGGTGATATCCTTACTAATGAATTTGTTAAGGATACCTCAAAGAAAATATGATCAATGTAAAAAAATATAACTCTCACGAGTTGTCACTCTAGATAGTGGAGATATTATCTAGACAAGGTTCAAAGCTACTAAAGACATTTGAAATCCTAATTGTTTCTGCATGTTTTGGTAGTAAAATTTATGCATTTGTATCCACACATGACAAAAAATGGGTAGTATGGGTAGGATTAGTTAATTTTAAATAACTTTTGATATGAGGTGAGGTAGAATGAACTTGATTTTCCAAATATTTGAGAACTCTTACAAAATGGAAATTCTAGACAACAAAATACTTCATAATAGCTAAAATGTTCCTTTAACAAGAATATGTACTCAAATGGAGGCCCATATTTGCACTTTTTCACACAATCTATGATATTTTAACATGAAGGCTTGAGTTATAAGAATCAATAAAGCATCAAGATCTAAGATTAGTTATGTCTGAGGTATACCCTGAGGCTTATAAACAATCTTTGTCAACAAATGAAAGAAAAGTTATTTTAAATCATTTATTTGACTCCCAGATGAAAGCTCTTTTGAGAAATGAGTTTGAATATGCCACTAAACTATCATAAGGATTGAGATCTGTGTGATTAAGACATATTTTGATACAAGATTGCAAAAAGAACAAGAAAAAATATTTGCAGACATTCAACAATGAAACAAACAAATTTTTCTTAAGATCAACCTAGAATATCTCGAGTTTGATTAAATTTATCATCGGAGAAAAGTTTCTAGAAAAATCTCAAAGCTTGTCAATGGTTGTACACTTGTAACCACCTTGACATGATCTGACTTAATAAAAGAGATATACAGATTCTTAGATGGCTTCTCAAGAGACAGACTTTGTCAAATTTTCCTCTTGGGAATTTTCTTCGACCTCTAACACTCCAACCATTTGTATGAAAAATTTGTGCCTTATATAACATTTACAACAGATCCTCTCTTTCCCCAAAAGATAAAAACATTTAATGTACCAGTCTTGACATGATCTCGATCATGATTCCCAAATCAGATATCTAAAATTTGTCGTGTGCTCATGGGGCAGATCTCTTTGAAAATATCAGCATTCAACTCCTTCATTAAGTAGACCACTCCTTCAATCTCACCAACCACCTCCGCCCCTAATATGTCAAATCTAGTTCCTTGCATGCTCAAGGAAGAAAAATGATAAATTAGATCGAGCCTAATAGTCCGACTATTTTAATGGTGAAAGATATCTCGAGCTTTCCCACCAAACTTAGATATAAAAATTAAATCCCTCTCTATTTGACGTGTAGGAAACACCAAGAAATCATGAAGAATCACACTTTCAGGCATGTTTTAGTAAAAATGGGGGAAAATCAGATTCAAACTCATAGTTTCCATTGATCTTTACTTTGAATTTGGACCATCCATGTGGAAGATTCAATTTTAAAAGTAGGCTCGGGGTTTCCTTTGACTTGTTACAACGTTTTGAAAAATGGAAAAAAATTCCATTTTGTTCCGCACCTCCACCCTTGGGAAATGACCTTGACACATGTCCTAAGGTGGGTCCTACCGGAACCGTGGCCAAATTCTACCATTTCACCTCTCTTTTGGAAAAGGAAAATTTTTCCAAGTTTTCCCCGCAGCTCTGCCCTTGGGAAATGAGCTTGACACATGTCCCAATGTGGGTCCCAACGGAATCACACTTATTTTTCACTTTTAACCCTTTTCTCCCAAAAGGAAAATTTTCCAAATTTCCCCATAAGATTCCGCACCTCCACCGTTGACTGGAGCAAGCTTTGAATTTTCCCTTATCGGGCTTGTGGACCATTTTGAGATTTTAATCCTTTTAATGACAAGAGGAAAAAAATCCAATTTTCCTCCAATGTTCTACTTCCCGCTCCTTTGAATTTTCAAACTACCATGTGTCACAATGGCGCATCTTGAGATGATCCCCAAAAGTTGAGACTTTGAACAAGCACGTGCTCACCAAACATTTATGGCGCAACTTAAAAAAACTTTAAAAGGCTTCTATAATGATTTGGTAGAGGTGCACTTCCATTTTATGATTTTACTCCATTTTTCCAAAGGGGAAAAACATCCAACTTACCTCCGAAGGCCCGTATCCTTGCCACTAGCTTTACCACGTGTCCTCTTCTTGACCGGTCAAAGTGAGACTTTTCCCTTCCTTTCAAATTTTTCCAATCAAGCTTGGTAGGGTCACGGGTAGGTTCAAACTTTTTTCCAAAGTATTCAAAAATAACAGGCTCAAAAGCAGACCCGCCGCACCCCATCCAATTAGAAAAAGCCACGTAACCACCAAAAGAACCAATCATATTTAAGTAGGGCTACGAGACCAAATTTGCCTTTTTGCCAAAAAAGCAACAAGCGATAAGTTAAAGAATTTACCCATCATCCCTTGACCAAACAAAATAATCCATGTGACCACTAAACATTGAAGAATAATTTTGATAGGAAAAAGATGCCTGTTAGACCGTCAAAATACAGAAAATCACCATTCACACCCAGAACCTGATTTTTCGCTAAGGATGAAAATTTCTTTTGAAACAAAAACAAGTGAATCATGGTTTTGAGCATCTTTCGACCATGGATTTGTATTTTCAAAGGTATAAAAATATATATTAACCATTCTTGAGCTTCCATGGTCGATAAAAATAGGAAAAATGATAGAGCCCATGGATTTTGAAGAAATTAGGGCAAAAACAGAGAAAACTCAGAGACTTCTTTCAAGGAGAGGCATGACAATGGATTTTGAAAACAACTCAAAGCATTTCAAATGGAGGTAAAGGATACATAACATCCTCATGGAGAAAAAAAAACATTTCACAACACGCGGATCAGAGGAAAATAATGGCAAATGGGGAGAGACAAATTTGAGCACCAACATTTGCTCTGACTTGGGGATGGACACTCCCTATGAGTGCCATAAGAACAAAGGTAGACCAAGTGCCAAAATATCCATTGGGAAAAGAATTCAACTTGTAGAACATGGAAATAGAGCCATCATCCAAAAATGAATAGAGAAACTAGCAAAAATAGGTCACCAAGGACCAGAGCGAGCGAAAACACAAAAGACAGAAACAAACAACAAACTATACATTGTATAAATGATGTTTACCCTAATTCTGGGGAATCAATCTAAGAAATGCTTCAAATTCCTTCCATTAATAGGAAATTCAAGAAATTCTCCATCCAAATCCTTCAAGAAGAAGGTATGTTCACCAATCTTGATATCAATGGAGTAAGGGCCCATCCATAGTGAGTCAAATTTTCCATGCTTGCCCTTATCTTCATGCCTGTTATCCCATAGTAACACAAGATATCTAACATTGAAAGCTCTGGGAGTGACCTTCTTGTCAAATAACTTCTTTAGCTTTTCTCTAAACTTTACATGCCTTTGGTGGGATGCCCTCCTTTCTTCATCAAGTTCAACAATCTAGTTAATGCAAGCATCATAAGGACTTACTTCTTGATCCTCCAGTTGTTGAATGAACTGATATGAGGATAATTACATATCTTTGGGGGGAGGTCCTGAGTTCCATAAACCAACTCAAATGGACTCTTTCCAATGGCTCTTTTAACAATGATTCTATCAGCCCAAACAACAAAATTCAACTGTTCACCCCATTTTCTCTTGTTCAGCTCCAAGGTTCTTCTGATAATCTTCAGTAGGTTTTTATTACTGGATTCAACTTTTCCATTTCCTTAGGGGTTGTAATTAGATGCATATGTCAAGTTGATCCCATATTCTTTGCACATTGCCACCAAAGGTTTAACTCTAAAACTCATGGCATTATTAGCTACAATATTGACTGGCACCCCAAACCTACAGATGATGTTGCTTAGCACAAAATCCATGATAAATTGGTGTGCTGCCTTCTTCGTGGGGATTTCCTTCACCCATTTAGTAAAGTAATGAGTGGCTACAATAATCCACTTATGGACAACACTTGAAGGGTTTGAAATTTCACCAATGAAATCCATTCCCCATTATTTGAATGGAGCTTCAACTGATACAAGTTGTAAAGGAAGGGAACTTGAAGCTTTCAGTCTTTCTAGAAGTGCTTGACAACTCTCACATCTTCTAATAAAAAGAGTTGTGTCCTTGAAAAGAGTTAGCCACCAATAACCAGCCCTTAGGATCTTGTGTGTTGTGACTCTTCTAGAAAAATTCCCCCACAAAATCCTCCATGGAGATCATAAATTATCTTAGAGGATTCATCTTCAATAACACACCTTAAGAGGACTCCCTCGGGGTTCTTCCAAGCCAACCCAAAATCAGTAATGACATACTTCGGGAAGCCAACTTAAGGGCTCATTTTTAGTTCTTACTTAAATACTCGGGGTAGTTCGGATGTCTAAGATAAATAATTACATCTTTGTACCACTCAAAGATCATCAATGTTTGAAAAACATCTACCCTAGCTTCTTCTACCTCATTTACCTCAATAGTTTGCAAGTTTCTCTCAGTTATAAGCTTAGCCAAGCCCAAACCTCTCACTAGCTTCATGGTTTGGATATCCATGTCATGTTCTTGCAATTGGTTCACCCATCTATTTTTTGCTTGAGACTTCCATCTCTGATAAGATGTCTTTTACCATGGTGTGGGGAACATAAGCAATAATCTTAGAACTCAAAATGTAAGGCCTAAAAACCTTTGTTTCTTTTACCAAGGAAAATGTTTGTTTCTCCATAATAATGTACTTCAACTAAGCCCCCTATAATGCCTTACTAAAAAAGAAATTGGCCTCTCATCTCCTTCATCATCTTTCTACAATAGGGTGATGCAATAGTGTTCTCTCAAGCAAATGAGAACATTTGAAATGGATTCCTATAACTGGAGCTACTATAATAGGTGCATGCTTTAATGCCTCCTTAATCTCATTAAAGACTTGAAGGGCACCTTCCTCCCACTTGATGAGCTGGTCCTTCTTTAGGATGGAGGTAATTGGAATGATCAACTCAAGAAAGTTTGATATAAATCTTCGATGAAGTTTATCTTTCCAAAGAAGGACTAAATTCCTTTCTTGGTTCTTGGGATTGGAACCTTGCACGATGGCCTCTACCCTATCTCAACAACCATCACCCCTTCTTGTGACATAATGTGACCAAGAAACTTTGCCTTATGCACTCCAAGGTGGCACTTCTTTGGATTGAGTGTAATGCCATATTCTCTACATCTTATAAGAATCTTTTCCAAGTGCATCGTGGTCACTTATCTTCCTAGAGACAATAGTTACATCATCTTGCAGACAACAATAAAATAATTGATGTAACTAGCAAAGGGAACATCCATTTCTCTTTGAAATGTTACTACAACATTCATCGGACCAAAGGGAATTCTTACATATACATAAGTCCCCCAGGAGTGGTAAAGGTTGTTTTAATTCTCTCTAATTGTTTTACCACAACTTGGTTATAACCAAAAAAGCCATCCATGGTGGAAAGCAACTCGGGAACCGGTCACCAGCTCTGACAACATGTTCTCCATGTTTGTTAAAGGATAATTATCCTTCATTTATTCTCTATTAATATTCCTAAAATCCAAACACATCCTAATGTCACCGTTCTTCTTTATTTATGACTGGTACTAGGTTTGCAACCCAGGAGGAATACCTTGTGGGGCTGAATAATCCTTCAATCCCTTAGTTTCTTCAATTCCTCTTGCATCTTGAGAGATAGGAGAGGATTGATTTTCCTTTGTTTTTTCTTGAATGGTCTTGCATTGAACTTCAAGGAATTTCATGTTGAAACATGTCCTCTCTGTATGCCTTCCACTTAGAATAAGTCCAAGCCATGCGGTCTTGATAATTTTTCAAGAATTGGATATAGGACTACTTCTCCTCCTTGCTAAGATTGCTTGCCTAACCAAATCTTCCTTGGTTTCTCCTTTGCCAAGGTCATGCCCCTCAACATCCTTGAGGCTGCCATGCACTGTTAACAATGTGATCAACATTATCAAAGTTGGACTCCAAAGAAACCAACTCTCTATGGATGGTGTTAGTCTTTAGTTGGATAATGCCTTTTCCAAATAGGGTCTCCTTACCCCATGCTATGCACACCATGGGTTCCCAATAAATATTTTGATCAGAAAACTCTCCTTTATTCTGTAGAAATATCTTGACTTGAGCATCATCATGAGAAAACCTCCAATGCTTAATATTGTTAGGTATAGATGGCATTGTTAACACCTCAACCTCATATTCACATGATGGGGGACATTTCAGAATTATCAAACAAATATCCCAACACAACAAGAGTTTCTTCTATATCATTAAACCTCCTCTCATGATACACAATGTTTAATGAATCAAACATCTCAATGAAATCTGAAACTACGTGCTGTATTGTTTCATTTTCATATTCTTTATGGCATATAGTTTTCTAACTTGCTTTACTATTAATTCTAATCTCCCTTAACAATGATTTCTTTAACACCATATTTCCAAGCAATCCTCGGACCTAACAATGCCTCATACTCAGTAATGTTATTAGTGCATTCAAAATTGATCTTGAAGGAAAATCCAAACCTTTCCTAGCACTGGGAAACTAGAACCACACCAGCACCATTCTCGAAGTTGGAGCAAGCCCCATCAAATAGTAAAGTCTAGGGATGTCCTTCCTATTCAAGACATTTGCATTCCTCAATCTTGTGCTCCATCCCTTAGAAAATCCTAGAAAGTTATCAGCATCAACACTTGTGTACAAAACTTCATAAGATGCATTGTTGGATCCTCAATAAGGTGTAACATCTTCTTCTCTCCATATAATTTGAAAAGACTAACCTCAATTGGGATGGTGGAATAAAACATACCCATTTCAACACTCCCCCAACACTTCATCCCACTTTCTAGATAAAAACATACCCCACTTGGCTAGGCAATCAACAATAACCACATCAAGCTACAAGTCCCTCCCTGGATAGGCGTGAAGTTATACCACTAGACCCTTGAAACATCCCACCACTATAACATCTCTAGAATCCATGGCAAGTACACTTCCCATATGTTGTTTTTACTTTGATGTTTAACTCATTCATAACTTCCAGAGGCATAACATTGCATGATGTCCCTGAGTCAAACATGCAGTTGTGTAACAATCTGTCTTTAATGATTAGAGTGGTGAAGAATGGATCCAAATTCAGCTGATATTCTACTAAGAATGTCCCAAAATAAACCTCAGGTGGTTCATCTAGCTCTTTTGATCCTGGTGGTGCTTTAGGTTCTTCAATGATTGGAGGAGTCTCCACAATATTTACATTTAATCCTGAGGCACTCTTCTCATCTTTCAATCCAAAATACTCCAATGCCCTCTTCTTGTGCTCAAGGATCCTAAGCAACTCAACAATTGGGACTAAGATATTGATATGACTCAAGACCTAGGCAATATCATAAAGGAAAGACTTTGGCAAGGCAGCATTGGAAGGAAAGTTAACAAGCTCATTAGATGGTACAGGACTTTTGGCAGCTTGGGCATGAGGAGGGGTATGATTTTGTTTGGGACAGTGAGACCCTTGGCAGATGCATCCTTCTTAGGAGCCTCTTTAGGAATATTAGAGAGTAATGGGGCTTTTGGCTTGGCTTGAGGCCTTGTCCCTTTGCAACCCTACTTCTTGTGTTGTACTCCTTCTCTTGAGCCACAACAACATTCATCAACAACTGCCTGTCCTCCTCATATGGGATGCCTCCATCATACTTCTTTATCATTAAAGCCCTTAAATATTCAAAGTCATTATTGGGAAATTAAAAATCTTGTATAGTATCTACTTATAAAGTATGAGAGGGAGGAAGAATAGGTACCCGGTGGATGCAATCCCAAAAATCAGCGACGATAGTCTTAGTGCTTATCACCTCAGTGGAAGTTTCCCCTTGTTGTGAACTCGTGGAGCAACCCATCATGCAAACATCATCATCATTGTCATCATCAACTTCTTCTTCTTCTTTTTGATCTTCCTCACATGGAGCATGGGGCATGAAACATATGTCACACCAATCAATGACATATGCCTCCTCCACTACAACAACTCTAGCAGCCAAAGGATTAGGTACCACTCTATTTTCCCTAGCATGGGACTTTTTATTTCCAAATCCCATAGGTCCCTTGCCTTTTCATCATATTTTTGGTGATTTGTGAACCTATCTTGGCATTGTTGTTTGTGTTAACCTTCGAGCTCGCCCAATTCCTTTCTCGGGATGGGCTAGTTTGTAGGAAATTTCTTTGACTTCCCTTGCCAAAGTCTTCATAACTTTTTCCAAATCAGCAACCTTGCTTGTCTAAGGTTTTTCTAGGTTAATGAGTTTTACACCCTCCCTTTTTGGAGGCTTTCCAATTTCCTTGATGTTATTCTCAATTTGTAGGGCCATGTTGAATGCCTGACTCAAATTAGCAGGGTTTTTCTCCCTCAAGTAGTAACCAACCTTTTTATCAAATGCATATGAATATTTGATAAAACATGATTCATCACATGGCCTTATCCTAATAGGAAATATCCTTAAGGTTTTATTAAATCTTGTGTTGAAATCATGTATTGACTCATTAGGATTCTTCTTGATGTTTTCAAATTATGATAGAAGAAACCTAGGGTTAATTCTATCACCATATTGCAATCTAAATGCATTGTTCCTCTCATTCCAGGAGTCAATGGAGTTATCTAGAAAAGCTTTGTACCATTCCCTGGAATCTTCCTCTAAAGTATGGATAAACAGTTTGCTATACACATCTTCATATTCAATCTCAAATTATTCCATCATATTGATAAAAATCTTTAGATGTTCATCACCAGTTATGGCATTATTTCCTTGGAACTTTGGTAATCTATTCCTTACATCCTATGGAACTACATTTGGATAACCAACCATCCCTGTAACATTTATAGGACCAAAGGTGTTTACAAAAAATGGAGGTTTGGGTGGGGGTAGGGCCATGTTATTTTGAGGAGGTGACACTGGAGGGGTGAAAAATTGGTGAGGAGCAGAGGGTCTTTGAAACACAAGGGGTATAACTTTCAAAATAGATGTCCCAATAGTCCTTATTTCTTGGAAAACCCTATCGACTTACGAAAATACAGGGAAGAGTGAGAAGCAAACTTTTTAAAATAAAATGAAGGCCCCTCTCTAGTTAGAGAATTTAGCTCCATAAAGAGGCTACCTGATTCAGAAGCACTTGAACTATAGTCTTCAATGATAGGTTAATCACTTTCATCAATAGAGATCCCTTTTCTTGTCTGCTGATCTCCAACAACTCTCCAGGATTTTATTCCTTCTTACTTTGTTTTTCTAGCTCTGGAAACAATGTCTTTCATAGGATCCTAGTAAAGAAATATCTTCTTCCTTCCATCTTTTCTAAGATTAGTGAAAAATCTCACTTGACAAAGGTTAAGACATTGGTACTCATCAAGAATCAAATCAACAAGGAGTCGCAACTAAGGAAACTCACCTTAGTTTGCAAATGCACAAAATATGATCTGTAAAATATCTATCAACCTAGGGTGCGAATATGAAATGTAATCACAATAGTCCCGGTGATGGTGCCAACAAGGTATTGTTGATGGGCCAAATGGATGTGAATGGATGGAAAATCAATAACTCAATAAAACTCTAGATTAACAAGTCCCCGGAAAAATCACTAGAAGTGTGTTGTTGATAGGATAATAGATATAAATAGGAAGTGAATTAGAAAATTTGTCTCAACAAATCAAATTAGTCCCCAACAATGGCGCCACTTAGGTGTTGGTATCCAAATTGATTCCCTTCAATGTCTAAGTAGCATCACGGGTTTATCAGGAAGATTAGAGACAAATAGATAATGATGAGTCATTTTATAGTCGGGATGGGATCTAACTAGCCCTTAGTCACTTAAATGTGGAGAAATGGATAGCACCCTCAAGAGGATTTGATCTATCCGCACTATTTTAGGTAGCGCCTTTTAACCAAGGTAAGAGAACCCTTTTGTAGCTGGTTATTTATGGAGGAGATGGTGATATCATTCCTAATGAAGTTGTTAAGGAGACCTTGAAGAATATATGATCAATGCAACAAAATATAACTCTCCCAAGTTGTCACTCTAGATAGTGGAGATATTCTCTAGACAAGGTTTGGGCTACTAAAGGCATTTGAAATCCTGATTGTTTCTGCATGTTTTGGTAGTAAAATTTATGTATTTGTATACACACATGACAAACAGGGTAGTATGGGTAGGATTAGTTGTTTTTAAATAAATTTTGGTAGGAGGTGAGGTAGAATGAACTTGATTTTCCAAATCTCTGAGAACTCTTACAAAATGGAAAGTCTAGACAATAGAATACTTCAGAATAGCTAACATGTTCCTTTAACAAGAATATGTACTCAAATGGAGGCCCAGTTTGCATTTTTCACATAATCTATGATATTTTAACATGAAGGATCGAGTTATAATACTCAATAAAGCATCAATATATAAGATCAATCACACAGGGTATACCCGGATGCTTACAAACAATCTCTATCAACAAATGAAATAAAAGTGATTTTAAATTGTTTATTTCACTCCCAGAAGAAAGATTTTCTTAGAAATGAGATTGCAGATACAACTAAACTATCACAAGGATTGATAAATGTTTGATTAATACAAATTTTTTATACAAGATTGTAATAGGAACAAGAAAAATAATTTGTAGAAATTCGGAATCAAACAAACACATTTTGCTCAAGATCATCCCGAGATAACTCAAGTTTGATTAAATTTATTAAAGGGGGAAAGTTTCTAGAACAATCTCGAGCTTGTCAATGGTTTTACACTTCTAACCACCTTAACACAATCATAAATTACTACAAAAGAGATATACAGGCTTCTTAGATGACTTCTCAAGAGACAAGATTTGTCAATTTTCCTCTTAGGAATTTTTTTGACCTCTAACACTCCAACCATTTGCATGAAAAATTTGTGCCTTTTATAACATTTACAACAGCCCCTCCTTCCCCAAAAGACAAAAAAATTAATATACCAGTGCTCACCATGATCTCAATCACGATTCCTAGAATCAGATTTGTAAAATTTGTCAGGTGCTCACGGGGAAGATCTCTTCGAAAATCTTAGTATTCAACTCCATCATCTGGTAGAACACTCCTCCTTAAATATCTCTAAAGACCTTCACCCCTAATCTATCAAATCTAGTTTCTTGCATGCTCGGGAGAAGAAAAATAGAAAATTAGATCGAGCCCAATAATCAGACAATTTTAATGGTGAAAGATATATCCATACCTTTCCCACGAAACTTAGATATCAAAACTAACTCCCCTCTCTGTTTGGTGTGTAGGAAACACCAAGAAATCATGAAGACTCACACTTCTAGGCATGTTTCTTTAAAAATGGGGGAAAATTAGATTCAGACTCAAATTTGTTGTTGATCTTTACTTTGAATTCAGGTCATCCACATGGAAGATTCAATTTTAAAACACGCTCGGGGATTTCCTTTGAATTTATACAACCTTTTGAAAAATTGGGAAAAATTCCATTTGTCTCCCCACCTCCACCCTTGGGAAATGACCTTTACTCATGTCCTAAGGTGGGTCCTAGCAGACCATGGCCAAATTTTGCCATTTCACCTCTCTTTTGGAAAAGGAAATATTTTCCAAGTTTTCCCCACTACTCCACCCTTGGGAAATGAGCCTTACACGTGTCCCAATGTGGGTCCCAATGAAACTATGCTTCTTTTTTCACTTTTAACCCTTTTCTCCCAAAAATATTTTTTTCCAAATTTCCCCGAAGAGTCTGCACCTCCGCCATTAACTGGAGCAAGCTTTGACTTTTCCCTTATCGGGCTTGCGAACCATTTTGGGATTTTAATCCTTTTTTTACGATAAGAGGCAAAAAATCCAATTTTCCTTTGATGTTCCGCTTCCCTGCTCCTTTGAATTTTCAAGCGCCACGTGTCACAATGGCGCATCTTGAGATGATCCCCAAAAGTTGAGACTTTGAGCAAGCACGGATCGGCATGTGTCATTATGACGTAACTTCAAAAATTCTAAAGGGATTCCATAATGATTTGGTGGGGTGCACTTCCATTTTAGAATTTTACTTCATTTTTCCAAAGGAAAAAATATCCAACTTACCTCTGAATGCCGGTATCCCTGCCACTAGCTTTGCCACATGTCCTTCTGTGGGGTCAAAGTGAGACTTTTTCCCTGCCTTTTAAATTTTCTCCAATCAGAGCTTTGCAGGGCCTGTGGGGTGGGTTCAATTTATTTTCCAAAGTATCCAAAAATAAAAATTTCAAAAATAGACCCATCATGCCCCATTCAATTAGAAAAAGCCACATAAGCACCAAAAGAACCAATCAGATTTGAGCGGGGCTACGGGACCAAATTTTCCTTTTTCCAAAAAAAAAAAAGAGATAAGTTAAAGCATTTTACCGTCATCCCAACCAACCAAGAAGCCACGTGACCGAAGAATGCTAAGGAATAATTTTGATAGGATAAAGATGTCATCAGATTTATCGGAATACAAAAATCACCATTCACACCCGAGAACCTAATTTTTGGTAAGGATGAAAATTTCTTTTTAAACAAAAACAAGTGAATCATGGTTCCGAGCATCTTTTCAACCATTTAATTGGATTTTCAAAGGCATAAAAATATATATTAACCATTCTCAAGCTTCCATGGTCGAGAAAAATAGGAAAAATGGCAAAGCCTGTGGATTTTGAAGAAATTAGGGCAGACTCAGAGACTTATTTCAAGGAGGGGCATGAAAATGTATTTTGTAAACAACTCGAGGCATTTCAAATGGAGGTAAGGGATCTGACGAACATCTTCATGGAGGGATAAAAATTTTCACAACACGTGGATCGAGAGGAAAATAATGGCAAATGGGGAAGGAAAAATCTCAGCACTGAACACATTGCAAACTCTACCTTGCATTCCAAAACTAAAGGTAGTTCCCTTGACACAAACGATTCATGCTAGAATAATTTTTGCATCCTCCTATACCACTTGTCTACTTAGAGATTATAGGAATTTTTATGCCTCCATCATAGGTACATTGTGCAAACTTCAACTCTAGAGACTTATTCCCCTTGGGTTATTTCAAGACTTTATCGGTTGCCCCATCTGGTGCCCCTATTTCACAAAAAAGAAAATCAAAAGAAGGATGGTTCTCCAAGTTATCTTTTCTTTTAAATATGCTTCTTTAGTAACTCCTTCCATAATGAATTCTTCAATCTTGTATATGGTCTTTTATGCCATATTTTTTTCTACGTGTAGCCATTTTTGTTCACGTGTGTCGATCTTTCTAGCATGTCCAACTTACAACTAACTAAGTGTGTAATGAATCTTACACTTTGGGTCACTTATATTTATTATGTTTATTACATAGAATTCCCTATGATAATTGAATGTAATGGTGGTGGCCTCTACTCTAACTTCATCTCGCTAAGTTAGGATTTATCGCATGACCTAAACTACACATTCTCGTAACCCTACCAATTAAACTGCAAATGATGCGCATACTTATTCCCACAAAATATAAATAGTACTCATGGACTCGTGGCATCAACCATTGATATAACCACTCGAGTTTTCAAAAGGATTGAAAATCATAAAGTTGGAGGAATCCCACTCTCCAAATCCTTCTACACCTTGTCATCATAGATCAACTTGCCATTCTCAATTATATGATCCATTTTTGTAGCACGTCACCTTTTATTTCATGCTCATGTGCCTCTAATCAATGGTTGAATTCACTAACCTTGCACTTGGTCAAATCTGAATCCCATAGCTGACTTATGAGCATCTCACCTAGAAATTACATATCAAAAAACCATTCTTCTAGCATTTCCTCCACTTTGGGCTTCCTATTCTTTCTTTTCCCCTTTCCACAGGGGGTGATAATGTGGTCATTTTCTTAGGTGCCATTGCACTATATGTGCAACTTCTCACTTTTAAAATTTTCAACAAATTTGTACCCTAAATGCTAGATGATCTTCTTCTAAACTATCCATGCCAAGTGTTTAATCTTTCCTTCATTCTTTCTCGAATCCTTATGTTTCATGTCAAATTATTGTGATAAAATAAATAAGGGTAATGGGTGTAGGAGGAATACATATGAATAGTCGGGAGAAGGCTACGCACATTGTAGATGTAAATCGATTGATGTGAGAGCTTCCTTTTGGCTAGGAGTAATTACATCTAAAACACAACAAGACCATAAGAGAGAGTTAAACATTATATGGTAATGAAATTCCTAGAAAATGCTAGTTTTGGGAAGTGTGATGCTTCCTAGATGGCTATCAATCCATTTTTTATCAAATTAATGAAAATAATTGCTAGAAGTAAAGGTCCTACTATTAAAACTTCAACTTAGGTGTCTCAAAACATTATCAATACACTATATTAGGTAAAGTACTTAAAATACAACCTAATATAGTATTAGGCAAGGTGTGATTCAGGTGGGGGAAGGTCACTAATGTCTTAATCAAGGTCTAGGAAATGTTTTGTGTGATTCAGGGTTATTTAATGAAGGTTATGAGCTCAATGTTCTAAACAAAATTACTAGTCACAGAGACCGGTATCGGTTAGGCGACCAATGCCGGTACTCACAAATTACTGACGTTGGTTGGGTGATTGGTGTTGGTAGGGGAAATATGGTGGAAATATCAAATATGGGTGTTTTTCATCTCTCTATGATTGTAAAGAGAGTTAAAGGGGTTCAAACATGATGATGTGATTTTTTTAGGGATCAAAAAGGGTGATAGAGGTGTTAGGATGGGTGAAATGGTTCTAGTTGATGGAATATGTTTTAAATAGATGAAAGGTAGTGTTTGAGATAGAGAGGGATCAGATGAAAGAAGTAAATGAAATACTTAATATCAAAACAAAAGCTTAATAAATAAGAATGAATTACTTATACGGTAACTTGTAGATTTGAAGGTGGTTAATGATTGATGAATGTACGTGGGAGATACAATAATGTATCTAGTGCCACAATAATGGAGCATGTGTTATCTACTGTGACGATCTGAAGCTGTGGATGAGATGACTGGATCTTTGTGTGAAGACTTGGGGTGCGCTCTCGTTTTCATTTGGTATCTTGATTTTTTTAGTGTTATAATGTCGAAGCTTATGTGAATGAATGTATTGGAGAATTGGTGAAAAGAGTTACAAACTCTTATTTAAGGGTAACCGATGCGGTTAGGAGTTGGTGTCGAATGAAGCATAATCGTCGTTATTTAAGGAGAATTGGTATAAATTGCCAAAATAGGGTTTTTCTCCCAAATTTGGTGTGGTATTTGGATTTGTCTAGGTCTTGAGTGTTGAATGGTGTTAATAGGAGCACGGAATTAGTTATAGGATAAAAATATCATGAATAGTTAGAGTTGGAAAGAGTCCTAGTTGGTTAGGATAAGTGGGGCCTTGGTCTACGGTAATTAATAGGTTTAGAATGGGTTTAGGATGAGGTGGAAAGGGTGAGGTGGATAATTAACTTAATTTTAACAATTAAATTAATTAAAATGTGTACAAGTGGACATGGTGGGGAATAATAATAAAGTAATAAATTGAAGGTGGTTTAGAGAGTCGACCCAAGTTTGGGTGTCTATGTTTGCCCATTTTTGTCGCGTAGCTTGTATTGATAAGTTACACTAAAAAATAGGAGTAGTTTGACCAAGTATGAGTTGATATGATCCCTCTTAAACTCGGATTTGATGAAGGAGTGGGAAGAATTGGTGATGATTTTTATAAAATGGTAGGTGACGAAGAAAAATAAGGTAAGGTTTGAGCATAGTAAATGGTTATTTTGGGTGTAGGTAATAGGTGGGGGCATTCAAATGCACACACACATATAGAATGTGACAAGGCACTAGATTGAAGATCTCAAAAAATCTACATCATCAAATTTCGATAGGTTTATCCAAACAAGTATGTTACGGTCCGTATCCAACATATAACATATGGTCCTAAAACACAAATAGGTGAGGTATAACATATGTGGTTGAAAGAGGAATTCCTTCAATGCTTCAAAGGATTTTGGGATTCATCATCCCAATTAAAGAAAAATTATATTTTTAGAAGATGATGAAAAGGGTGACATTAGTCAGAAAGTTGGGAAATAAAGCGTCAAATAGATTGTAACTTGCCTTGTAAACTATAAAGTTTTCAAAGGTTAGTGGGTGGATTCATTTCAAACACAACCTTGATTTTAGCAGGATCGACTTCAATACCACGTAAAAAGATGATGACACCAAGGATTTTTCTAGAGAGTATAGAAAAGACACACTTCTTTGGTTGAAGTCAAACACAACATTTGATGAGATGGTCAAAGATGATTTTGAGAATTAGGAGGTGTTCAGCATGACTTTTGGACTTGGCGAGAAGGTCATCAACATAATCTTCCAATATGTGATGCATGATGTCGAGTAATATATAGTTCATAATGCAATGATATGTGGCACAAGAATTTTTAGGCCAAATGGAATTATGTGATAAGAGAAGGTCCCCAAGGGGTGATGAAGGTGGTTTTGTATTAATCTTTAGGAGTGAGTAATATTTGATTATAACCTGAGAACCCATCCATGAGAGATATCATATAATGGCTGGATATAAGATAACCAAGTTGATCAATACTAGATAGAGGAATATCATCTTTGGGGCAAGAAAGGTTAAGGTTATGGAAATATGTTTAGATGCACGGTCCCCACTGTCACTTTGGTGATAGGAACGATGTTAGAAATCCACTGGGATATTCAATGGGTAGAATAAAAGAAATAGATAGGAGGCACTAGAATTCTTCTTTCACAAGAAGGGAAATGTGGGGATGCATTTTTGTAGCTTCTTTTTTAAAGGTTTGGCATCAGGAATAGTAACGATATTGTGCACAATGATATTTAGGTCAATCTTTGGGTGTAGACACCTAAAATATGCTTACACTTAGCATTTCATCCAATCTAGTCAATTAATGACACTTCGTTAATAAAACCCTTTCTTTGCTCCATTGTCAAATGCCCATTCATGACACTCTTCAGATCGTATTCCTCCTATAATCAACTTATTTGGCTAATATCTCTCTTATTAGCTAAACATTCCTCCTTTCGACCATTCAAAACCTCCCTAGTTCTCTCTAAACCACTTCTATTAGCTTCATAGGCTATCTATCAGTCACAATTGGTTATCTAGACCCCTCCCAACTCTCAATGAGTCTCTAATCACTTACTAATCAAGTTTAACTATCATAAACCCTAGTTAACTAGCCTAAACCAAACTTAACTAAGCCTAAAGCATGTTTATCCTAATCTAATCTAAAAGAGATTTAGTCCCACATGCACCCAAATTCCAAACTCTTCCAAACCAAAAACTATAAATACAAGCCTAAGGCTTTCCTTTCAAATGGTCCTTCTCTCTCAAGCACTTTGGAAAGGCATTAGAAATCATTTGTGATAGCTTTAAGCTATAGAACATTTGGATCTTGGCCATACTCCATTGTTGAGATCTCCTCCATTATGCATCCATCCACTCCAAATATAGTTAGTAAGGGAAGATCTAAAGCTTGGCCATGTAGCCAACTTGGAGAGATCTCTTCACTTTATTTGGGAGTAAAGAACACATAATTTTATTGTTAGGATCTTCATAGGTTCAATGTTTTATAGCTTTCAAAAAAAGTAGAGAGTATTTTATCATTTTAGTTTTTGATGTTTTTGTCAAAGTTACAATGCTTTCATGTTACTTTACTCTTGTTTAACTCTTATCTCATGGTGCATAGTTGAGTTATCAAAGCTTTGAGGTTCTTTAGCCTTATTCCATAGATTTTACAACTTTCCATTGCATACACTGGGTGTATCGATGTAAGACCAAGAAAAGGCATTGCTTATGATCTCAAGGAAAGAGTAAAGGCTTCTGTTCGGTGATATCTAAAAATGGCCTAGCTTTATAATTTGAGGGCATCCCGAGTGTGAATGTTGATCTCAATGATCAATTCATTCAAGCATGCTTTATGTCTCGGAATGTAATGAATGGTGAATGAAAGAATCCTCCACACCTAGATAGGTGATAATAGAATCATCATCCTGACATTGAATGACATTTATAGAAGGTGTGTAATCATTGATCATGTCAAGATACATGAAAGGAATGGAAGAAGGATCCTCTCCATTGCGTTGATAGGTCAAAGGTCCCAAGGAAATGGTGTTCACAAAATTCTTGTAGGAGGTATGGATTCTAGATCCATGGAGTCTGTGGGTCAAGGTGGTGTGGTACATGATTAGGGTAGGGAAATTTACTTTCCTCTATGAGGTCGATACTAGATTTCTTAGAAGAATGTTCCTCATAAAATATAAGACCTCTACATAGTCTCGTGTTTTCAATTGATGCAAGGTATGACTTTATGATGATACTCTTTGTAAATACCAAAGCCAATGCCTTTCCAAGAACATATATGAAGAAAAGTCTGAGAGAAGCGATTATTGGTGAGGTATTGAAAATCAAATGAGAATGGATGAGTTTGGGTAGGTGGTTTAGGAGTATATGAAGAAGCATCAAGTCCCCCATACGTCAAGTTAGTACGAAGGTGGGGTAGATTGTATGGAAATACCTCACCTACATGATGGTTATAATGTGGGTGTTGATGTAGTCTTCCATAATCTTTAGGACTAAAGAAATTGTTGATGTTGTAGAGGTGATAATTCCCTAGGATAAGGCATTGAAAAACACCTACCAAAGGATCAAAAGTTGGTATTTGGTTAGCGGGAATGGAAGAATCACCAAAATCTTGAGAAGGGGAAGCATTAGGTGTTTTTGAAGTAGATGGGTTTGTTGATGGGATAGTTGCGGAAGCTATGGTGGCAACAGGAATAGAGGAGTTGGTTGTAGAATCTTTAGTGAAATAAGTGGTGGTTAAGGTAGTGGATGAAGAAGAAGCGGTAGTGGTGGTAGATGGGATAACAACTAAAGAAGAAGTGGTAGTGGTGGTAGATGCCTTAACTAGTATAATGATATCATTAGGTTGATAAAGCATATTGCAGGTTTTAAATGGTGAAGGATTTGTCGGAATGGTGTAGTTGTGCCCTTCATTCTCAAATTTTAAATAACAATCTAAGGTTTAAGCTACACAACCCATAACATGAATCCAGGGTAGGCCAAGTAGTATCTTGTATTGGAATTCCCCCTCTAGGACATAGAATAATTCAAGAATAGTAAGGGGCCCATACAAATGTGGAGAATGATGGTACCGAGGGTTGAAGTCATGGCATCATTAAATGAATGTAGCATAACTAGGTTATTATGCATGTAATTAGCAGGGATGCACATTTTTTTGTATGCATGGGAAGAAATGATGTTGATATTAGCACCTCCATCAATCATAACGCATCAAACATGTGTGTTATCAATGTAGGTAGAAATGAATAGGGTGGGGTCAGGATCATCTGATTGGAGAGGGACAATATCTTCGTTAGAGAAACTAACAACAAATACTTGATGAAAGGTAACGGGAGTAGAAGATGAAGGTAGAGTAGTGAGGGAAGCCACATGATGTGGGGTCATTAGGTGGAACCTCAATAAATTGTAGGACCTTGATGAGGGCTTGATAATGAGACTCATAGGTTTGGATGATATCATACAAATACATTTTGAAGGGGGATTGGTGAAGTTTTTTTATCATGGTATGATGTGAAAATCCATCATAAATGGGATATGCTGGCCCATATATGGTTACCTTAGGTGCAGGTGTAGATGGAATGTTGGGTAAAGGTGTAGTGGATGGGTTTCCTATCTTCTCTTTTCCTTTATCTTTATGTACTCTAGTGGAAAGTCGAACCATATTGATCTAAGGAAAAGAGGGAGATGTGTCATGAAATGTATAACAACAAGAGGGACAAAAACCTAGTGTGGGATAAGATCCTTGTGAAATGAGTATGGCGCACTAACATTTTGGAGGGTTTGGGCTAGCTCCCTAATCCAGACCATATTGATCTCAAAGGTCAAAGGAGGAAAAGAGGGTTGTGGAGGTGGAGGTGAAGGTTATTGATTAGACATGGGATGAGGCTGCATGGTGATAGGAAAAGTTTGAAAGGGATCTTCATCCAAAAGGTTATCTTTGTCAAAGAGTTCTTCAAGAGAACACGATCGCACAAGAATATTTTTAAGGTCATTCGAATTTTCAACATATTACCTTTGCACCCAATGATAGGCATAAATAATGGTATCGTCAAACCCTTCTAGTTTAGGTTTGAGGGGTTCATAAGTCCTAAGAGATGGCAATGTAATGGAAAAAGTTTCTAATAGCCAAATGAGGATGTTAGCATAAGAGCCGGCCAAAGATCACAATGAGAAGTGAGAATAGGTTTGGATGGATTCTTTGGTGAATTCGTTGGAAAAATATTTCTCAAGGTGGATTTTTTGGATGGAGGTGTGGGTGGCTTGTGTGGAAGAGGAACTACTAGAGCTGGAGTATGAGGTTTAGTAGGTTTAAATAATTTTTGATAGGTAGTTTTGTTTTGGGTTTGGGTTACACCTTCTTGGGTAAAGGTGTTGGGGTAGTGCATGAAGTAGAAGGTAATGCAGAAGATGGAAGTGGACGGGTCAACCAAGGTGAGAGTGGAGGTGTGGTAAAGATAGTAGTAGGAGGAAATACATAAAGTGTAGGTTGAAGGGAAGGTAAAGGCATGGGTAGTGGAGTAGACGTAGGTAATGTAGAATGCTTAGGTGAAATGGGAGGTTGTGATAAGGATGTGGGTTGCTTCATTTTAGTTTTACCTTGGGTCGAGTATTCTTGAACAAGGTTGATAGATGGGGTCCTAAGATGGATTGAAGTAGAAAAGTTTAAAGAGGAGAAGTGGGAGAAACTACGGTACGAGGCCTAAGAGGTTGGGTCTTCCTCTTTGGTGGGGGGATAGGCCTAGTGATAGTTTGGGACAAGGTGGCTAAATCAATCTTCATGAGAGGATGGACTACACTCGTTGTCGGTATAACCCCTAATGTGGTGATAATTTTGGGTGCGAGTGGTTTTGGGGTAACTGTAAAGGTTTGGGTCTATGTGAGGATGATGTAGAATAGGCTACTATAACCGGTTCAAGTGTGATGGATTTAGTTGTCTTGAAAAATTTAGGATAAAGTGTTAAAGTGTGTCTTGACAATATTTCCATCTTAGTCGATACAAGAAGTCGAAGATGTCCCTAAATCTTGGAATAGTTGATATACTCCAAATGATCGGCCAAATAAGAGAATGTTGTAGAAGTGGAAGGGGATGATGATTGGTTTGTGTTTTTTTAAGAATAATACGAGTCATTTGATTTAAAAGGAGTGCTCTTATTGCACAATTGTAACTTCTTTTCTTCGATAGCACATATTTCTAACTTTCAGCGATGATAAACACCTCATTACATGTTTGAAAGGTTTAAACTTGGAGAGTTGGAGAGATGTGCCTAGAACAAGCCCTAGTGAACATCTCTATCAGTTCAGTTTGTGGAAGTTGAAAAGTGAGAAGATTAGTAAGGCTCCACCAACGTGCGACAAAATATGTGATAGATTCATCTTCGTATTGGTGCATCGAATACAAATCATTCATGGTGACCTTCTTAGTGATTTTGATGGAGAAATGATCAAGAAAGTCCTAGGCTAATTGATTGAATGAAAATATAGAGTGCTTAGGTAAAACACTATACCAGTTAAAGGAAGGTCTTGTTAAGGAAATTGGGAAAGTTTAAAGAAGCAAGGCATCATCATGGGAAATCAAATAACATACATGTTTAAACTATCACAAATGTTGTTGTAGATCCTCCTTGCTATTAAATTGGTTAAACATTGCATCTCCCAATGTGGGGGATAAGAATGAATGGGTATGGATGGATGAATAGGATCATTACAAATTTCATCATAAGTCAAAGCCTTGTGGGAGCCAGAAACAGATGCTTCTAGGTCTGCATCTTGTCCATCATCATCTTGATCAAATCCATGGTCGGATTAGATTGAGGCACACCTCTTGCGGTATAAGGAGGTGGATATGATGAGTAAGAAGTAGAAGGTATGCCAATATATGGAGGTACTAAGTAAGAAAACTATGAAGGGGGATATAAGTAGCGGAAGATGATGATGGCATATACCCGAATGGGAAGTGTAGGTGATAGGTGGTGGTTGAGACAAGGTATAGGTAGGTAGGACTGTGTAGAGACCCTCGTAGCAATAGGTGGCAGAGTAGCAAGTATAGACATGAAAAAACTCTAAAAAGGGGTCGACGTAACTAGAGGTTGTGAGGTAATAGTGACTGATGATGTGGGAATCCCTACACTAAGAGTCATAGATGATGTTTCACCTCAAAGTAATGCGATAAAACAGATAAGGGTAATGGGCATAGGAGGAATACCTGTGAATAGTCAGGAGAAGGTTGCACGTGTTGTAGACATTAATTAGAATGAATGTGAGAGCTTCCTTTTGGCTAGGAGGAACTACTTGTAAAGCACAACAAGACCACAAGAGAGTTAAACAATATATGGTAGTGGACTGCCTAGCAAATGCTAGTTCTGGGAAGTGTGATACTTCCTAGATGGCTATCAATCCACTGTTTTATCAAATTAATGAAAATAAATGTGAGAAGTAAAGGTCCTATTGCTAACACTTTGATTTAGGTGTCTCAAAACATTATCAATACACTAGATTAAGAAAAGTACTAAAATTACAAACTAATCTAGTATTAGGAAAGGTGTGGTTCAGGTGAATGATGTCTTAGGCAAGGTCTAGGCAAGGTTTTGGGTGATTCTAGGCTATTTGGTGAAGGTTATGAGCTTGTTGTTCTAAACAAAATTACTAGTCACAGAGACCGTATCGGTTAGGTGACCAATGCGGGTATTGGTAAATGACGAATGCCGCTTGGGTGACCATTGTCGAAGGGGCAATATGGTGGAAATATCAAAGATGCGTGTTTTTGTTACTGTCGGTGATTACACAGAGTGTTAAAGGGGCTTAAGAAGGATAACATGAATTTTGTTAGTGCTCAACAAGGGTGACAAAGGTGCTTAGGATGTGTAACACCCCAAGCTGTTGTTACTTCCTCCGAGCATACAAGTGTTGATATGTGATTTCTTTGTAAAAAGGATGTGTTCCTTTGATTGAGAAGTCGTGCTTGATATGTACTGTATCTTCTTTGCAGATTGTAGATCTTTGACTGAGTCGGAATATGATTGGACTCTTTTATTTCTTTCATTTTACGCCTGAGTTTATTCTGATCTCGGAATGAATTATGGAGTTATCCATCTATAAGACCTAGCCTTCGATCAGTGGAATTGATCCAAGTATTGCTTTAAGTTTGTTCATGATGAATTAAAATTATAGATCTTGAGCAGGTTGCAAGGTCTGGATGCATTGAGTAAGCTAGTCCGAGAATATAACTCAGGTTGATCATGTTAAATGGATTGGTTCCCGATATCGAAATATATCTGGAAGGTCTTGATCGCGGACCAGGTAATAATTCAGTTACATATAATTTTGTAGCCTAATGGCAGTACAGGAGTGAACCCTGTTCAAGAATGCATGTTGTAGGTTCTTTTTCTGAGCATATGAAATGTTAGACCTAACTGGAATTATTAATGTTAGTAACCTAAAACTAAACTTAACCTAGGGGTTAGATTAGTGTTAATCTAACCTAGACCTAGGCTAAGAGCTAATGTTCTAAGTTAGTATCTATGTTCTAAGAGGTTAGACTAGGTGTTATCCTAAATCCTAACCTAAGTTACTAACCTAACTATTGAGCAAGGATTAAGGGGACCTATGGAGGGGTGCGAACCATGGGCGGCAGTTTCTATGTTATTAAATGTGTGGATAAGCATGAGGGACAGGTAATTTGCTAGAGGTTTTAAAACGGCTAACTTGAGCCGACGTGGCAGGTCGCCAAAGTTGGAAATGGTCTTTAATGTGCTTTTGTCCATCGCCAACTATGGCGGTCGGTGGCAATGGAGATTGAGCGGGAAAATGGGAGTAAATGCCATTTATGGACTCGGTCTTCGAGCTCGGGTTTCATGGGAATTATGTAAAATGGAAAGTTAATAGTTTATTGGGTTTTGCATGCGCTCCAGTTTTCCTTCTGTCTGTTCACTGGTTCTTCGCACCAGTCTTCTTGGTGTTGCATGGCAAGTATGAGCGTAACTAGCTCTTTCCTCTGGCAAGGAAAATATATAAGTCATGGAAATAGCAAATTTTTGTTGGTGGCTCTAACTTGGAAAAGAAGGAGAAGGTTCGAGCTCTTTCAGTGGTCTGCTTCGAAATATTAAGCAAATATCCAGGCATGTTAGGCCCTAACCTTTAAAAATCTTGCTTTCTTTCAAGTGATTTCATTAGAACAACTCTGTTCAAATGATTTATGGGTTTAGATGATTTTATGGTAGCTACGGGTGATTTTGTTACTATATCTTCTTGCTAGTTCGATTTTTCAATTTAAACCTTGATGGGTGTATTTTATTTTTCGAACTGTTGCAATAATTCTTGGTGTTTTGCATTCCGGCTTTAATTTGCGAAATATATATGCAAGAATGTGTACTGGGCTTGCTCGGTGAGAGCCCATGAATTGTTCTCTTGATGGGTACAAACTACTGTTGATACTTGTTGTCAATGTTTACTTTATCGATACTTGTTGTTAATGCTTACTGTTGATGCTTGTTATTGATACTCGTTGGGAGGAATACTGATGGACATTTTGTTCAGTTTTATTGGACTTCTTTGTAACTTCTGTCGAGGTTATTAAGGTAGTGGTTACTGAATCTCATTGGGTTTCGCTTTGCTATTTAAAGTTATTTGTGAATGGATAACTTGTTGTGTTACAGTACTTCATTGTGACCGTGCTGAAGTTGTTTTTCCCTTGCATTGTGGTTATGGGATGCAACCCGTTGATAGAATGCAATATATATATTTATTGTACTCAAAACGACTCTATAGAATCCATTGAATGATTCGTGTATTATGGACCTCTGTTGAAGCTATATGTATATATATTTGAGTATTGGTAATTTGATTTTGTTGGAGTCCTGAAGGAGTAACAGGTATACGACCTATGTTATTTTGTATGAATTTTTGGTACAGACTCTTGAGTGTACTTTACGTTTCCTTTCTGTGTAAACTTGTGCGAAAATATTGAAGAGGCTCAGTTGGGAATCATTATTATTATTTATCTTGTATACTGTTACTCGGGTTCAGTTGAACCCTTGACAGGTAACTATAGTATCTGCCTCTATTCAACCTGATTGGTACACTTGTTGTTTTTGGTACTGTTGGGGTTCCTTGAGTATGGATAGATATCATGTGTCCTGGCTCTATTGAAGTGAGTCATGAATACCATACTTTAAACTCTGAATGCGTCCAGATGAGAATAGATATGTTATGGTTCCTTTCTGTTTATTCCAGTTAGATGAGGCTGTGCATGTTGCGGGAATTCTGTGTGATTATCTCGGCATAGTCTTAGGGAAACATCAATTGCTTAATGCCATGGAGTCTATTGTTGA
The DNA here is from genome assembly GCA_018340775.1 of Taxus wallichiana var. yunnanensis. Lineage (NCBI taxonomy): Eukaryota > Viridiplantae > Streptophyta > Pinopsida > Cupressales > Taxaceae > Taxus > Taxus wallichiana. The sequence continues at coordinate 354,481,450 of CM031240.1, read as the reverse complement.
CTGCGATATAATAGAAGTTCTTTGATTTCGACCTTGGGTCGAAAAGCCTTACTGTGTTTAGTAGGGACTAGCATGGGCTGTAGGTTGATGTAAGGGATTGTTGGCGTGTTTACGTCTTCTGTTGCATGTATATCTATTCATGAGCTTGATTGAACTTAGGAGTCGTCGGCTGCACCTCAACAGGCAATGGCAGTGAATATCCTCTTGTATGTCACTTCGTGTGGGAGGTCATGCAGAGTCTGTTTGGTAGATAGTCATCACTATTGGCGTGTTAGCTACTGTACGGGAGTTTTGTTATATTTGATTTTATCAAAACAGTGGTTCTCCTTGTGGCTCGTCTGACTTATTCGTATGCATGTAAGGTGAATGCTTTCCATTTGAGGAGATGGTACAGTCATGAACTTGTTGAAGGGAAATATGAATGACTTGTTTTCTTTCTCTTCTGTTATGAAAATATATGTCGATATTTTTATTTAACCGTTGGAACTGTTTTTAACATATTGATGGAATCATGATTTGTTATGATATTCCTTTTACTGTTGAATGAAATGATCTGTCTGAGGTTTGCTATTTTTGGAATTCAGATGGATAAATGATTAGAATACTTTCGTTCTTCTTGATCCCTAATATTTTGATGAAATATTTGAGAAGTATTTAGGACTATTCTGTAACGATAATAGAGTTACACATTTGTAGTCATTTTTGTATTACAAAGGCATAGTCTGAAACATGTATACTTGTTTGGTGAATTGATCTCATTTAAACAGGTTGTTTAATGAAAACAGTTGGTGGATTGCAATTGTTTTAAGAGTTAGTGCTTATCATGCTCAGTTCATCGAACTGACCCATGTTGACAAATTTTGCAGATGGTCACCGTAAGTGGTAAAAGCATGCAGATCTGACAGGATGTTCAGATTGTTTAACTTGGTTTATGATGAATTCAGTTTGATTTTCTTTAAATGTACTATAAGAGGAAAGATGTTCTTCTTCCGTTGAGTATTGTATCAAGTATGTTGAATGCATAAAATGTATTTGATTAGTTCTGAAAGGAATGGAAATTGATATTTGTTACTTATGTGTTTGTATTCTTATCTTGATAGTTTGACCTTCTTCGGTTCAAATATCTTGAGAGCATTGTTATTATTGTATATATTTGGAGACTTTTGTGATTGTCAATATAAGCTTGCAAGAATATGAGACTGAATTCTTATGATTGTTTAGCAGTTCCTGTATGTTCTATCAGAAGCTAAACTGAAATTTAGATCACTGTCTTTCTGAAAGATAGGGTTAAAATAAACCTAAGCAGAATGCTAAACAAGCTGAATTAAATTATTAATCCCTAGTCTTGATTATGCCAGGACAACATTTAATTGGATTCTTAATCATTATATCTTGATACTAATAAGTACGATATAAATTCAGTTATGAGAACTGATATAAACCTAAATGGGGTTCAGATGGCAATCTCATGTGAAGTTTATGAGTTATTGTCCAATTTCGTTGATTTAGAATTATGTATATTCTATGAACTCCTTGATGAGACCTTGGCCTTAATAACTTCTCTATGTAGTGAGTTTTATTGAGAAAGGTCATTCTATGATGAGGAATCCAGGGATCGGGAAAGGCTAACCTTAGGGGAACGTCTTTTAATATAATTTAACTCTATGTGCGTAACGCTTATTAATAAGTAGATCTTTTCGAGGCAGATTTAAAGGTTGATGGCACAAGTTAATGCAGAGGAGTTGTACCTTCGAGAAGATTAGGATCTTCTCGAAGATACAACAATGCAGGTGACTTATGACGACACCCCTTGCATTGATCACTAAGATTTACACCTTTAACTCGAACAAGTTACTTTGGGACCGATTAGGAATGTGGTCACATTATATGGCTGCCTAGGAGACTCGGGGTATCATGACACACTGGTTTAACTAGGGTTGACCCAGTATGTCATCTTATCCCTAGTCCTCGAGTGCATCCATATAACGTTGTCACCTTACTAATCCGTTCCCGAGTGATTAACTTGGGATAGGAGGGACTGACAGAAGTCGGTATAAGACATTCTACATAACATAAGAATGGGGTGAAGGACGTATTCTAGATTGACGAGTATGCCATTAAGGAATACGAGACATAAGCAGTATGTTTCAAATCTTTGGCCAAAGTATCGCAAGCTGCTGATTGCGTTGTCCTGAGTCACCTAGTCTAAGGGATGAGATGCCGATGAATAATGGTAATAGTTATTCAGTTAGGTTCCTTGGACAGAGCATTCTGAATCCCAGAATAGGGAAGAGAACCGCAAGAGTGATGTGTTAAATAAAAATGCCAACTCTTATTACTCATGAATAGATCGGTAGATTACCGAGTCATGGAATGAATAGATCGGAGGTACTCCGAGTCATTACAGCTGCATATGGTTATCTGTTATAAGAATGGTTATTTGATTTGTGAGTTCTAAATTATGTATTTAGAACCAGGAAGCATTTATCAAAAAAAAAAAAAAAATTGACTTGTTCTATTGTCTAAAATGAGGATGTTACATCTTGGTATCAGAGCTGAAGGTTGCAGCTCTTGGGCCTATTGTGTCCATAATCTGATAAAAACCTGAATTTTCTTGTAACAGAAAATGGTTAGAACAAGGGGGAATGTTGCGAATAATGCTCCACCTGAAGGAGGGGTGGCAACAACCCAAAAACTTGATGAGATCCTTGCTGCCCTGTTGGACACAAGAGATCGTTTAGCTATACTTGAACAACAGGTGATGGGAAATGAGGAGGATGAAGAAGCTGGTAATGACAATCAGCCACCTCCTGAGGACAACCCCAATATGGGTGTTGATGTTAATGCTAGGAATGCACCTGTCCAACCAAAAAACAAAAAGGCCGTTAGCGTGAGAACTCACTAATGATATAAAAAGGATAAGTCCACCTAAGTATGATGGCACCACATTAGGAGATGGAGCTGAGAACTGGCTCAGCGAAATGGAGAAGTACTTTACAATAAGGAACTTCTCAGAGGAAACCAAAGCTATTTGGGGAGCCTATCAGCTTTCCCACAAAGCATCTTCGTGGTGGGATAGCCGTAAAGCTGAACTAAACATTGATGAGACCAATATTACTTGGGATCAATTTAAAGGCTATTTTAGGCAACGTTGGCTGCCACAACTTTTCTATGATCAGAAAATGACAGAATTTTAGAACTTAGCTCAAGGGAAGCTAATGGTAACTGAATTCTGGGAGCGGTTTACAAAACTCCTCAAGTATGTACCGCAGTATCAAACTGACGAGAAGTTTAGAATACGGAAATTCATCATGGGATTGAATCTCGTGATAGGGGGAGAGGTCGATGTTCACAGTCCAACCACTATGGAAGGAGTTGTTGAAAAGGCCATAAGGCAAGAATAGAAATTAAAGGCTATTTCTGCTCATAAAGAGGAAGTGCGGAAGAAGACTGCAAATCCTTCTTCAACCTCTCTTGCACCCAGAAAAGGACCATGGAAAAATTTTGGAAACAAGAGTAAGTTTCTAGGAGATAACAGTAAGAAATCAGTAGTAATTAAGCCTGCTGGAAACGTAAGAGATAATTTTGCCAAAAATTATAACAATGGGCAGAAGCCCTATGGAGGACAACGTGACAATTATAAGGCTGGAGGCAATTTTGAGCCTAAAAAGGGACCTGTAGGAGGCTGCTACAATTGTGGCAAAGACCACTACGCAAATCAGTGCCCTTTGAAGAAGGATGATCGTAATCAATAGCATAAGATACATGCTGCAGTAGCAGACAAGCAAGCTGAAAAGCAAGTAACACCTATAGAAGTTCCGGGTAAGTTATTTGGCATACCTGTCACTATTCTTTTTGATACAGGAGCTACTGAATGTTTTATTTCTAATAAACTTGCTTCTAAACTTAAAAGAAAAGATAGAAAAATGGATAAATCTTGGACTATACAGTATGGTAATAACTCTGTTCATATAGTGAGTATGTGTCTTTTTGGGGCAGTCCTTGACTTACCTAACTTTTCCACGGAAGTTGACCTCTATGTTACACCTTTGGGATCGTATGACATTGTCATCGGTGTCAATTGGTTAGCTGACCATAAAGCAAAGGTAGATTGCTATGAAAAGAACATAAAATGTTTAGATGATCAGCTGGAAACAACAGAGATTCAAGGTGTGAAACGAGAAATTTCAGTTAGAAAACTGTCAGCTATGCAGCTTAAAAAGGCTAAGAATAAAGGATGTACCCTTTATGCAGTAAAGATATCTAAATTTTCAGAAGAAGATGGTGATAACATGAAGCAATTTCCTCTGTTACAAAGTTTCAGGGATGTTTTTCCTGAAGAATTACCAGGGTTACCACCCAAGAGAGAATTTGACTTCACCATCGAAATCAAACCGGGAATGAACCTATTTCCAAAGCGCCTTATAGGATGACTACTACAGAGTTAGTCGAGCTTAAGGCACAGTTGCAAGAAATTTTGACTAAAGGTTTGATTAGACCAAGTGTTTCACCTTGGGGTGCGCCTGTGATATTTGTGAAAAAGAAGGATGGAACACTTAGGCTGTGTATTGATTATCGGATGTTGAACAAGCAACAATCAAGAACAGATATCCACTTCCTAGGATCGACGATCTATTTGATCAGATGCATGGAGCAGCGGTTTATTCTAAGATAGACCTTCGATCTGGTTATCATCAGTTAAGGATTAGAGAGGAAGATATTCATAAAACAGCTTTCCGAACAAGGTACGGACATTATGAATTCACGGTTCTACCCTTTGGATTAACCAATGCACCCGCAGCCTTTATGAACTTAATGAACAATATTTTTCAAGAATATCTGGACAAGTTTGTACTTGTATTCTTGGACGATATTCTCATTTATTCTAAAAGCGTTGAGGAGCACAATGAGCATTTGAAGATAGTTTTGGGAATTTTGAGAAAAAGAAAGTTGTATGGTAAGTTATCCAAATGTTCTTTCTTTGATTCAGAAGTTCACTATTTGGGTCATGTCATAAGTAAAGAAGGAATTGCTGTAGATCCTTCAAAAATAGTGGCAATAACTGAGTGGCCTGCACCAAAGAATGTGCATGAAGTAAGAAGCTTCATGGGTCTTGCTGGTTACTATAGAAAATTTGTAAAGGATTTTTCTAAAGTAGCTGCACCAATAACTTCATTGCAAAAGAAGGATAAGAAATTCATATGGAATGACAAGTGCGAAGCGGCTTTCAAAATTCTGAAAGACCAGTTGACTTCTGCACCTATATTAGTTGTACCAGACCCTAATGGGAGTTTTACAGTTGTAACGGATGCTTCTGGGGAAGGCCTTGGAGGTGTTTTGCTACAAAATGATCAAGTCATTGCATATGAAAGTAGAAAACTCAAGTTACATGAGCTGAATTATGCCCCTCATGATTTGGAGCTTGCTGCCATTGTTCATGCACTTCAAGTCTGGAGACACTACTTACTTGGGAAACCTTTTGAGTTGAAAACTGATCACTTAGGGCTGAAATATATTTTCACTCAGCCTAATCTTAATGCCAGACAGAGAAGGTGGTTAGAATTTTTATCACAATATGATTTTGATATTAGCTATATCAAAGGGAAAGAGAATAGAGTAGCTGATGCTCTAAGTCGTAGGAGGCACATTTCTGCTCTTATAACATTAAGAACTCAGTTTAAAGATGAGGTAAAAAGTGCCTCAGAATCAGATGCATACTTTCAGCAAGTAAAAGCAGCGCTTGCTGCAGAACCTAATGATGAAAGGTATAAAGGTTTTCATATTGATAATGAAGGAATCTTGCGTTATGAAAATAGGGTATATGTACCTATGTTGAACGATTTGAGAAAGAAGTTGTTAGTTGAATTTCATAATTCACCTTTCTCTGGACACCCGGGTATCACAAAGATGCTTGCTGATCTGAAACAACAATACTTTTGGAAAGGTATGAAAAAGGATGTCATAAATTTTGTGACCCATTGTTTGGAGTGTCAGCGGGTTAAGGTAGAACATATGCACCCTGCTAGACTGTTATATCCTCATAGCATACCGCAGTACAAATGGCAAGTAATAACCATGGATTTTGTACAAGGATTACCCATGTCCAAGAATAAACATGATGTTATCCTGGTAGTTGTAGATAAACTGACTAAGGTAGCTCATTTCATCACTGGAAATCTAAAGGATGATTCACTAGTGCTGGCCAAAAGATTCGTACATGAAATTTTTAGATTACATGGAGTACCAGAATTGATTATATCTGACAGGGATCTGAGAATGACGTCAAGGTTTTGGCAAATGCTTAATACAACTCTTGGAATGAAACTAAACTTCAGTTCTGCATATCATCCGGAAACGGATGGAAAAACTGAGAGGGTAAATCAAGTGTTGGAGGACATGTTACGAATGTATTGCATGGATCAACAGTATAAATGGGAAGAGTATCTTCCATTAGTTGAGTTCGCATACAACAACACTTATCACTCATCTCTTAAAATGGCACCATTTGAAGCACTTTATGGAAGAAAGTGTAGAACTCCTATTAGCTGGGATAGTGTTGAGGATAGAGTGGTAATTGGACCAGAGATTCTCACAGAAATGGAACAGCAAGTTAAGCTGATTCGTGAATGATTAAAGGAGGCAGCAGATAGGCAGAAGAGCTATGCTGACCTTAAGCGGGTTGATAGAAGGTTTGAGCTTGGTGAGAAGGTTTTTCTTTGTGTTAAACCCAGAAAGAGTTCTATAACTTTTGGCAAGGCTGCCAAGTTGTCACCTCGATTCGTGGGACCTTTCGAAATTGTCAAAATAATCAATCCTGTAGCTTATCGTTTAGCATTACCACCTGCTTTATCTCGCATGCATGATGTTTTCCATATTTCTTTGCTTAAGAAATACGTTTCAGATCTGTCACATGTTTTAAATTGGAATTCCTTGTAGGTCCAAGACCCAGGAATAATCGTGGTTAAACCCACATGAGTGCTGGAAACTCGCCAATTGCATTTAAGAAATCGTGAAATACAACAATGTAAGGTCCAGTGGGACCAGTTTAATGAAGAAAGTGCAACTTGGGAAAATCTGGAAGAGATGAAAATTGCTTTTCCTTCTCTTTTTCAACAGAATGAAATCTGTTGACAAAACATTCTTTTATGAACTTATTTTTTTAAGTATTTATGAAAGCCAGATGAAGGCAAACATTATTCAGGTTGAATAAAATGTGTTGTGACATTGATTTCTGGAACTATTCAAGTTGGAAAATAGTCGCATTGATTTGTGAACTAATAAATTGGTTGACCTGAAGGTTAATTGAATATGTAATCATCGGGACGATGAATCTTTTTAGGAGGGAAGCATGTAACACCCTGAACTGTTGTTACTTCCTCCTGAGCATACAAGTGTTGATATGTGATTTCTTTGTAAAAAGGATGTGTTCCTTTGATTGAGAAGTCGTGCTTGATATGTACTGTATCTTCTTTGCAGATTGCAGATCTTTGACTGAGTCGGAATATGATTGGACTCTTTTATTTCTTTCATTTTACACCTGAGTTTAATCTGATCTCGGAATGAATTATGGAGTTATCCATCTATAAGACCTAGCCTTGGATCAGTGGAATTGATCCAAGTATTGCTTTAAGTTTGTTCGTGATGAATTAAAATTACAGACCTTGAGTAGGTTGCAAGGTCTGGATGCATTGAGTAAGCTAGTCCGGAGTATAACTCAGGTTGATCATGTTAAATGGATTGGTTCCCGATATCGAAATATATCTGGAAGGTCTTGATCGCGGACTAGGTAATAATTCAGTTACATATAATTCTGTAGCCTAATGGTAGTACAGGAGTGAACCCTGTTCGAGAATGCATGTTGTAGGTTCTTTTTCTGAGCATATGAAATGTTAGACCTAACTGGAATTATTAATGTTAGTAACCTAAAACTAAACTTAACCTAGGGGTTAGATTAGTGTTAATCTAACCTAGACCTAGGCTAAGAGCTAATGTTCTAAGTTAGTATCTATGTTCTAAGAGGTTAGACTAGGTGTTATCCTAAATCCTAACCTAAGTTACTAACCTAACTATTGAGCAAGGATTAAGGGGAACTATGGAGGGGTGCGAACCATGGGCGGCAGTTTCTATGTTATTAAATGTGTGGATAAGCATGAGGACAGGTAATTTGGTGGAGGTTTTAAAATGGCTAACTTGAGCCGACGTGGCAGGTCGCCAAAGTTGGAAATGGTCTTTAATGTGCTTTTGTCCATCGCCAACTATGGTGGTTGGTGGCAATGGAGATTGAGCGGGAAAATGGGAGTAAATGCCATTTATGGACTCGGTCTTCGAGCTCGGATTTCATGGGGAAGCATGCAAAATGGAAAGTTAATAGTTTATTGGGTTTTGCATGCGCTCCGGTTTTCCTTCTGTCTATTCACTGGTTCTTCGCACTAGTCTTCTTGGTGTTGCATGGAAAGTATGAGCGTAACTAGCTCTTTCCTCTGGCAAGGAAAATATATAAGTCATGGAAATAGCAAATTTTTGTTGGTGGCTCTAACTTGGAAAAGAAGGAGAAGGTTTGAGCTCTTTCAGTGGTGCACTTTCGAAATATTAAGAAAATATCCAGGCATGTTAGGCCCTAACCTTTAAAAATCTTGCTTTCTTTCAAGTGATTTCATTAGAACAACTTTGTTCAAATGATTTATGGGTTTAGATGATTTTATGGTAGCTACGGGTGATTTTTTTACTATATCTTCTTGCTGGTTCGATTTTTCAATTTAAACCTTGATGGGTGTATTTTATTTTTCGAACTGTTGCAATAATTCTTGGTGTTTTGCATTCCGGCTTTAATTTGTGAAATATATATGCAAGAATGTGTACTGGGCTTGCTCGGTGAGAGCCCATGAATTGTTCTCTTGATGGGTACAGACTACTGTTGATACTTGTTGTCAATGTTTACTGTCGATACTTGTTGTTAATGCTTACTGTTGATGCTTGTTATTGATACTCGTTGGGAGGAATACTGATGGACATTTTGTTCAGTTTTATTGGACTTCTTTGTAACTTCTATCGAGGTTATTAAGGTAGTGGTTATTGAATCTCATTGGGTTTCGCTTTGCTATTTAAAGTTATTTGTGAATGGATAACTTGTTGTGTTACAGTACTTCATTGCGACCGTGCTGAAGTTGTTTTTCCCTTGCATTGTGGTTATGGGATGCAACCCATTGATAGAATGCAATATATATATTTATTGTACTCGAAACGACTCTGTAGAATCCATTGAATGATTCGTGTATTATGGACCTCTGTTGAAGCTATATGTATATATATTTGAGTATTGGTAATTTGATTTTGTTGGAGTCCTGAAGGAGTAACAGGTATACGACCTATGTTATTTTGTATGAATTTTTGGTACAGACTCTTGAGTGTACTTTACGTTTCCTTTCTGTGCAAACTTGTGCGAAAATATTGAAGAGGTTCAGTTGGGAATCATTATTATTATTTATCTTGTATACTGTTACTCGGGTTCAGTTGAACCCTTGACAGGTAACTATAGTATCTGCCTCTATTCAACCTGATTGGTACACTTGTTGTTTTTGGTACTGTTGGGGTTCCTTGAGTATGGATAGATATCATGTGTCCTGACTCTGTTGAAGTGAGTCGCGAATACCATACTTTAAACTCTGAATGCATCCAGATGAGAATAGATATGTTATGGTTCCTTTCTGTTTATTCCAGTTAGATGAGGCTGTGCATGTTGCGGGAATTCTGTGTGATTATCTTGGCATAGTCTTAGGGAAACATCAATTGCTTAATGCCATGGAGTCTATTGTTGACTGCGATATAATAGAAGTTCTTTGATTTCGACCTTGGGTCGAAAAGCCTTACTGTGTTTAGTAGGGACTAGCATGGGCTGTAGGTTGATGTAAGGGATTGTTGGCGTGTTTACGTCTTCTGTTGCATGTATATCTATTCATGAGCTTGATTGAACTTAGGAGTCGTCGGCTGCACCTCAACAGGAAATGGCGGTGAATATCCTCTTGTATGTTGCTTCGTGTGGGAGGTCATGCAGAGTCTGCAGTGGTAGATAGTCATCACTATTGGCGTGTTAGCTCTTTGTCACAGGGAGTTTTGTTATATTTGATTTTATCAAAATAGTGGTTCTCCTTGTGGCTCGTCTGACTTATTCGTATGCATGTAAGGTGAATGCTTTCCATTTGAGGAGATGGTACAGTCATGAACTTGTTGAAGGGAAATATGAATGACTTGTTTTCTTTCTCTTCTGTTATGAAAATATATGTCGATATTTTCATCTAACCGTTAGAACTGTTTTTAACATATTGATGGAATCATGATTTGTTATGATATTCCTTTTACTGTTGAATGAAATGATCTGTCTGAGGTTTGCTGTTTTTGGAATTCAGATGGATAAATGATTAGAATACTTTCGTTCTTCTTGATCCTAATATTTTGATGAAATATTTGAGAAGTATTTAGGACTATTCTCAGAACGATAATAGAGTTACACATTTGTAGTCATTTTTGTATTACAAAGGCATAGTCTGAAACATGTATACTTGTTTGGTGAATTGATCTCATTTAAACAGGTTGTTTAATGAAAACAGTTGGTGGATTGCAATTGTTTTAAGAGTTAGTGCTTATCATGCTCAGTTCATCGAACTGACCCATGTTGACAAATTTTGCAGATGGTCGCCGTAAGTGGTAAAAGCATGCAGATCTGACAGGATGTTCAGATTGTTTAACTTGGTTTATGATGAATTCAGTTTGATTTTCTTTAAATGTACTATAAGAGGAAAGATGTTCTTCTTCCGTTGAGTATTGTATCAAGTATGCTGAATGCATAAAATGTATTTGATTAGTTCTGAAAGGAATGGAAATTGATATTTGTTACTTATGTGTTTGTATTCTTATCTTGATAGTTTGACCTTCTTCGGTTCAAATATCTTGAGAGCATTGTTATTATTGTATATATTTGGAGACTTTTGTGATTGTCAATATAAGCTTGCAAGAATATGAGACTGAATTCTTATGATTGTTTAGCAGTTCCTGTATGTTCTATCAGAAGCTAAACTGAAATTTAGATCACTGTCTTTCTAAAAGATAGGGTTAAAATAAACCTAAGCAGAATGCTAAACAAGCTGAATTAAATTATTAATCCCTAGTCTTGATTATGCCAGGACAACATTTAATTGGATTCTTAATCATTATATCTTGATACTAATAAGTACGATATAAATTCAGTTATGAGAACTGATATAAACCTAAATGGGGTTCAGATGGCAATCTCATGTGAAGTTTATGAGCTATTGTCCAATTTCGTTGATTTAGAATTATGCATATTCTATGAACTCCTTGATGAGACCTTGGCCTTAAGAACTTCTCTATGTAGTGAGCTTTATTGAGAAAGGTCATTCTATGATGAGGAATCCAGGGATCGGGAAAGGCTAACCTTAGGGGAACGTCTTTTAATATAATTTAACTCAATGTGCGTAACGCTTATTAGTAAGTAGATCTTTTCGAGGCGGATTTAAAGGTTGACGGCACAAGTCAACTGCAGGGCTGTACCTTCGAGAAGATTAGGATCTTCTCGAAGATACAACAATGCAGGTGACTTATGACGACACCCTTTGCATTGATCGCTAAGATTTACACCTTTAACTTGAACAAGTTACTTTGGGACCGATTAGGAATGTGGTCACATTATATGGCTGCCTAGGAGACTCGGGTATCATGACACACTGGTTTAACTAGGGTTGACCCAGTATGTCATCTTATCCCTAGTCCTCGAGTGCATCCATATAACGTTGTCACCTTACTAATCCGTTCCCGAGTGATTAACTTGGGATAGGAGGGACTGACAGAAGTCGGTATAAGACATTCTACATAACATAAGAATGGGGTGAAGGACGTATTCCAGATTGACGAGTATGTCGTTAAGGAATACGAGACATAAGCAGTATGTTTCAAATCTTTGGCCAAAGTATCGCAAGTCTGCTTGATCGCGTTGTCTGAGTCACACCGGTCTAAGGGATGAGATGCTGATGAATAATGGTAACAGTTATTTAGTTAGGTTCCTTGGACAGAGCATTTTGAATCCCAGAATAGGGAAGAGAACCGCAAGAGTGATGTGTTAAATAAAAATGCCAACTCTTATTACTCATGAATAGATCGGTAGATTACCGAGTCATGGAATGAATAGATCGGAGGTACTCCGAGTCATTACAGCTGCATATGGTTATCTGTTATAAGAATGGTTATTTGATTTGTGAGTTCTAAATTATGTATTTAGAACCAGGAAGCATTTATCAAAAAAAAAAATTGACTTGTTCTATTGTCTAAAATGAGGATGTTATAGGATGGGAAATAGTTCAGGTTGATGGAATAGGTGGTAATTAGGATAAAGGTGGTATTCGGGATATAGAGGGATCAGATGAAAGAAGTGAATGAAAGAATAAAGATTAAAAAAGGCTTAATAAATAAGAATGAATTAATTATCTAGTAACCTATAGATCTAAAGGTGGTTGATGATTGACGAGTGTACGTGGGAGATACGGGAATGTGTCTAGTGCTATAAAACAAAGCCTATGATCTCTGTTGTGACAATCAAGTTGTGAATGAGATGACTGGATGTTAGTGAAGACTTGGGGTGGGCTCTGGTTCTTTGTTTGGCACTTGTCTTCTCGAGAGTTAAAATTCCAAATCTTAGGTGAATGAATGAATTGGAGAACCAATGCAAAGAGTTATAAAATCTTATTTAAGGGTAACCCATAGTGGTTAGGTAATTGGCATTAACCGAGGGATAACTAGTGTTGATTAAGGACAATTGGTCTAAATTTCCAAAAATAATTTTTTTCTCCCAAATTGGGCGTGGTATTTGGCTTATTTGATGTATAAAGTTTGTAATGGTGTTAATAGGAGTGTGGAATTAGTTAGAGGATTAATAGTTCATGAATAGTTAGGGTTGGAAAGATTCCAATTGGCTAGGATAAGTGAGGACTTGGTCTAGGGTAATTAAAAGCTTTAGAATGGGTCTACGATGAGGTGGATAATTAACTTAATTGTGATAGCTAAATTAATTAGATTTTGTGCAAGTGGAAATGGTTGGGGAATAGTATTAAAATAATTAATCGAAGGTGGTTTAGAGGGTTGCGCTCTAATCTTGGGTTTCTATACCATAATATCCCTCAATGATTATGTTCCCTAGTTCCAATTTTGTGTACTTGTTCTTCGAGAACCCTATCTTGATGGATGCAAACCCACCACGCCTTCCCATGCTCTAAAATTCCACTTGAAGGATCTTCTAAACTATGTTAGGTGTTATCTTTATCTGCGGTTTACGTCAAATCTCCAATTTCTTTCACTAATTCACACAAATTTACATTTCCTCACTCTTCAAACACTCGAGATCTTTGCAAAGTAAGGTAAGAATGAACTCACTTGCGCGCCTTTTATAGATTTCAGAATTTTTATCAAGTTTATTTCTCCTCACCTACTACTTTGTATCTATAGTTATAAATACACAAGTTTCATTTTCACATTTTTTTCCTTATTTCTTCTTTGTGTGGCATTTGTAACCTTCAAGCATGCCACTACTTCCCGGCTGGCTGCATTCATCCTTGTGTACACCTCCTTTTTTTGTAACCCATATTCCTCTCTTCCATATGCCAAGTTATCAATCTTGCTTCTTCCTCCCTCACATTACACAGTGTAGCCTCTTTTTCATGTGGTTTCCAATCCGAGTAATTCCTTTTACACACCATAATTTTAAACACCTGTAACACCTTCTTTTTTCCTTCATTTGCACCAAGAACATAGCCATAAAGTACCATGATTTTGTGTTTTTCACGCGCACCTTTGAACAAACCTGCTTGAATAGTCACACTTGGCCAACCCCACACCAATAGTATGTGCGTCCTCTGCCCACCAACTCGAAAAGTAGTAGTAATCATATTCTTGTGCACAACCGCACTCACTATAACAAAACAAGAAAAGAAAAAACAAAACATGAAAGGAAATATAATCTAAATGGAAATATTTCCTTATTACAAACACAAAGAAGATTATTTATAGTAGGGCTTCAACTTGATCCCATTGAAGTACCCATGCAACATAGTGTCATCTAGCACTTGGAATTTACACTTTCCTTATTCTAGTATCTTGGTCACTACAAATGGTCCCAACTAATGGACCTTAAACTTCCCTAGGTGGCGTAAAACTAGGATCCATACAATAGGACCATTTTTTAACTGTAAAATTCTTGTTCTTAATGTGCCTGTCATGCCAAATCATTTTTTTCTTTTTATCTTCTAGCTCCAACATGTAATGGTATGTCATTCATAAAATTATAAAAAAATATCAATGCGCTCCTTCATATCCATTTCATCGGATAATCCACCTATGTGTGAAATACGTAGGGATGGTAAGGTAAATTCCATGGGTAATACTTCCTCCACACTAATTACCAAATGGGAGGGTGTTGTCTTGTTCAACCATTTATATGTTGTTCTATATGCCCAAATAATGGATGATACCTTGTAATCCTAATATTTTCTTCCAACATCACATATCTTCGTGAGTGTTTGTCCCAAGATCTTGTTGAAGGCTTCAATAGTGGCATTATATTGAGGATGATATGGGGTAGTTTAATAGTGTGCAACCATGAACTATGCTAGAAATATTCTTATTGTCTCATTCAAGAAATTAGTTTCTCTATCACTTGTCATCCATACCCGCTAATAATATTATCCTATAGGAACCTTTATGTTATGGCTGATGTGTAATATTTTGTATTTTCATCCTCTTCCCACCTCATCAAATAGTCATTACATGTTATAATGTAGCACACTCCACTCCTATGTGTGGTTGATGCAATTGGCCCTACAAAGTCAATTGACCATTTCTCAAAAGGTTCCAAACTCACTATGGGTTTCAAAGGAATTTCATCTCTATTCTTAGGCATCCCAATCCTTTGACAATGATCACATGCTTTAACAAAATCCTTGGTATATTTGTATAATGTTTCCCACCATAAACCAACTAGAAGGATCTTACGCGAAGTCACATCTCTTACATAATGTCCTCCTATTTTTTTCATGAGCCTCTTCCATAATAGCTTTACGATCGTGCTAAAAAACCCATCTACACAATACCTCATCTCTACCCATTTTATATAAGTCTCCTCTAATAATATGATATGGTATAACTCGAATAGGAATTTACTTATTTTTCAATGTCTTCATCCCCTCTAGTGCAAGTCCAGAGGCAAAAAATACTACTATGTCTTCCAAATATCTAGCATGTGGCTCAACCTTAAAAACTATGCATTTGGAATGGTATCTTCAATACTTTGCATGTCCTTTTAAGATTTGATCCATGATAAGTGATTAGGTTCCAAGTTACTCTTAGCTTTACTACAATTATAAAATCAAATTATTGAAAAAGGAATATCCACTAGCAGATGCACCCTTGCAAAACAAGTGTGTTTACCAAATAATTTAGTTACATGTGATATGTATAAAAAATAAATTGTGTAGCCAATCAGTATTATTGAAAATTTTGAAGCACGTAGATCATAGACAATTCCTCTTGCTCTTTCCTTGTATAATTTTGGTTTGTTAGTCTAAACTTCCTACTTGAAAAACATATGGGATTATCACCAATTCCTTCTTCTATTTGCACAAATAATGCACCAATATTCATGACAGATGCATCAACATGTACATCGAGTTGTTTGTTCCATGAAGGAA
The DNA here is from genome assembly GCA_018340775.1 of Taxus wallichiana var. yunnanensis. Taxonomy (NCBI): domain Eukaryota; kingdom Viridiplantae; phylum Streptophyta; class Pinopsida; order Cupressales; family Taxaceae; genus Taxus; species Taxus wallichiana. The sequence goes on along the minus strand of CM031240.1, from coordinate 354,465,704 downwards.
AGAAGAATATTGGTGCGGTGGTAAACTCCTCCTTCAATGTTTCAAACACCTATTATTATGTGTCACCCTATTTAAACTTTCCTTTGGATTTGAGTAACTCATCTAAGGGTGCGAAAATATTTTCACATCCCTTGATAAAATTATTATAATAACTAGTATTCCTTGAGAAATCATGCACTTCTATTTGATTGGAAGGATCTTCTAATCCCAAAATAACTTTTATATTAGCTGGATTACACAATAATCCTTCCTTACAAATGATGTGCCAAAGAATAGTTCCAAAGGGTGTGGAAAATATAAACTTCTTGAATTTTAGAGAGATTTTTAAATTTCTACATATTTCAAGCTTGAGCCCTAGATTATCACATTGATATTTTACCAACCCATAAAAATATTTTCTCCCGAGATAGACCTACAAAAATTATGGATGAAACCATGAAATTCCTACACAACTATGTGCAAGAATACTATTAGTGCATTGTTCAATCCAAAGGGCATCACGTTGTATGAAAAAATTCCCCATTCAGTGGTGAAGGTAGTATTCTCTCGATCCTCACACACAATGCACACTTGGTGATATCCTACAAATCCACCACTAAATGTATAAATTTTTCTCCCATTAACTCCTTCAAGGATTTCCTCTATGAATGGCATAGGAAAAGGATCTATGACACATGATGCATGAAGTTCCCTATAATCTACAAATATCCTAATTTTCTATCCATCTTGATGTTGATCACCATTGGACTAACCCACTCAGATTCCTCAATTGGTTCAATGATTCCAAACTTAATAATTTTGTCTATTTATGCTTTTACCTTTACATGTAGGTTTAGGTTCATCTTGTAAGGACTCTTCGAACTGAAAATGCACCTTCTTTTAGCTTAATCTTCATCTCTCCCAATGAGGGGTGCACACCTTTTAGTTCATGGTTACCTCTGAGAAAAATATCTTGGAATTCACACAACATATCGATTATATTTTTGCCTCTTGTTCTAACTAATAATCTCCAATGATAACCTCCTTAAGCACATTTTCAATACCAATATTGACCTTCTTCCTCTTCATATGGATATGGTATGGGCATGTTTTTTCATCTATAGATTCCATGTCCTCACATACACCCTCTATATTACTAATATCCAGGTTATAATTTCTTCATCACCAATCAAATATACCATTTTCCCCTTTTCTTTCTCTTTCCATGTACACCCTAGCTGGATTTATTTTTTACAAACTATGTCCTCACGTGCCACAATCCCATTTTCTCCCAAGATGTAAACCATGAGATCTTATTCCTTCACACTATACTCCAATGTTATGTGCTTCATAATATGCAAGGCCTTGTGTACAGTGGCTTATTAAGAAATAAATAAAATTATACACCATACCTTTAGTCATATATCTCCAACTAGTGGTCTCTTTCTTTAGCTCAATAGGAACATACCATGAACACACACATCCATGCAAAGTAGAGTATAATGTATGTACCCAAAGAGATGGTGGTAAAGTCTCCTAACCTTATGCCCATTATCTATCATAGTTTTGGACATGTACTAAGGTTGGAATCTTTCCATCATACTCATGGATACGAGGAGTATTTCGAGAGTGAACCTTGTGAAATAGGCTACCCTTACCTCATGTCAGCCCAAGATATTATCTCTATGTGTTTCTAGCCATCACCTTGTTATTCTGCACAAGTTATACATAATAATATTTCTTTTGTCCCCTTTGTTCTTCCATTGTTCTTCCATGGGGCACAAAAATGATTTTAGTTTTTCCTCTCTAGTAGACCTAAGTAATCTGATTTATGCCAAATGCCTAATCATGCACAACTTGATCATCTCGGTGACTCTCCCCCTAACCCATGTATGACCATTTTTTTTGTCCGATGGGCCTAATTATCACAAGCAACACTAGTAGTGTCACTAACAAACTATGCATCTTCCCACTGATGTATTCCTTCCTTAGATGGTTCGACATTCTCAGGGTTGCACATTGTGTGTGCATAAATCCTATTCATCTCCTCTTCACTCCCAAGTTTAATGTAGGGTGCCACCTTTACATCAGTGATGGGTATGACCACGTGCTCTTCCTTTCTCTCAAAACTGATGTATCTTTTATTTAAGCACAAGTCTACATTGTTTGCATAACACTAAAGTCACCAAAGCAATGTTAGGAATTTGTTTTCATCGACAATCTCTAAAACTTCAAAATCTCTTGTAAACGTGGCTCCTTAAATAGTGATTCTTGCATCCTTCAATAACACAATAGGCATGGCCCTTGTTTTTTACCATATATATAACATTAGAATATTGTTGCAATGGTGATCTTCTTAATTAATTCCATGCATCCAAAGTTAGAACATTCACCTCGGCGTTTGTTTAAAACCGATTATTGCTCACCATCCTACAATCAAATTACCGAATCTAATGTGATTTTCATGTTATACTCATGGTTTTATGGTGGAAATTTTACGTGGAGAATATGACTTTCATGCTCCACTACCATGGGAAGTACCTTCTTTTATAGCCACTTTCCTAGTAGTGGGATGATATTATCTTACCTCAACATCTTTTGCATCTCATTTAAATCATCTCGCATCCTTCTTGTAGACACCAATTTTTGGTATCGATAGTCCCTTACCCCACGTTCACTCTATTTATTTATTATCATTATTCACATACACACCTATCGTCCCATTTAAATTCCCTTTACCTCCTAGAATCTATTTATCCCTTTAATGGTATTTCCCATCTTAATATTATCTTAATCAAACCCTTAATTAATCTTTTCTAATCACCATTTATTAATCCTCACAATAAATATAATCCATTTAACTTCCCTAAATATCCTTATTTACCATCCCTAAGTCATCATTTAATTATTTCACCTCCCCTTATCTTTATTTAATATTTTCCACCTCTCACCTACCCATTTATCCATCCTAAGTAACCCTAGCTCATCCTTATCATCCAAAACCCTATACCTTCCTCACAAGGGCTCGTTATCTTGATCTCATTACTCTTCCACCACCTAAATAGATGGGCCTCCGAGAATCGGTGGTGACCCATCTAGGTCACCATTGACCCTATAAATACAACCATAACCCTCATTTTTTAGGGATGTCATTTTGGATACTTTGAGATTTCTTGTGATATTTACTTCATTCCTTTTCATCTTTACAACTTTTATCACTATCTTGGAGATATTTTTGGAAAACTTGTGCTTCACTATTAGATATTTGAGTGTTTATTCCTCTCTTGCATGCTTGGATACACCCTTTTCATTCCATCACTTTTTCCTCATCAACATTTTTGTGGGTTCATCATACATACATGAGATTGGTCTCTACATTTTCCTATCTTCATCATCATCAACAGAACATCATTTCCACCCATATTTTTCCATCTAACCATAGGTCATTCCCAATCACCACAACGATGTCTAGTCATTGTCAACCTTGTTTGTATTTTCTTAGCTTTATGTCATCCACTATGTACATCATCTAATTTTTATCTCAAATTCCCTTGAATCCTTTAATATTTCCATTTTGTACACTTGTAACTTTAGATCCCAAATTCATCAGATCCAGCTTTTGTTGACTCTATCAAGCAATTAACATCTCTCATTAATTTTCTTACATCCTTTCCATTATAATCAGATCTAAATATCCTACAGGGTTCAAGTTTTATCTCATCTTCATCTTAGCTTCATCACCAGTTCTTGATCTATCTCCAAAGCCTTCAGATCTACATTTTTGTTAGTGTTTGACTTGGTCTTCTATACTCACTTTGTCGAATGGGCCTTGTATTCTCAAGCATCATCGACCCACCTAGGTTTGATTTGGTTTACATTTACTTAGATCAGATCTACATTTCTACTTTATCTTTATCATTTCAACTTTCTATTTTATCTCATATTTTGTTGCATTATATCAAATCCATCATTTAATTTTATATCTTTATCAAAACATGGGTTAACATCCATCCTATGAATTTTTTACTTCTCGGGACTGACATTGTGAGGAAACCCACCCATCTCACTACTAATCATATTCCTTTTTGTGTTCTCTCTATTTTGCAAGTCATCTATCTCACTACGAGGATAAATCTTATTTTGCACTCCATATTCATCATCATCCCATTCGGACATACTTTAAACCCTCTCATACCTCATGTTACTTGGTTTATGTTTTATGATTTTACTAATCTAACACATGTATGAGAAAATCAGTTCAACATTCCTCGCATACCTAGTGGGATCTACCCTTATTTTATTATTATTTTTCTTTGTCTTTCATTTCCATTTTCTTTTATCCATCTTTCACTAACCTCACCGGTATAAGTGTTTATTTTCTTTCTTATGTGCATGGGTTTCTTTTATTAGATTTTATTTCTTTCTTAAAAATAAAACTAAAAAGGAAAAGGAAAAGTGTGATCCAGGTATTCTTCATTTTTATCTATTTTCTCCTTTTGCGTAATTTTTCCATTCCTTCCTTGATTTCCTTCATCAAACATAACACTTCATTTTAGATCTAACAATAACATTCATATTTTCGAGGAAGTTTTTTCTAGTTCGGAGGTTAACTATTTTATTGACTTTATCACACACATCAAAACTACACATCTTAAACATATCCTTCTAGGTGGAACTATTGGGATTTCATCACCCAATAGGAAATATTCCACATTTTTCTTGCTCCGTTACAATTTTTTTTTATAGGTATATTGGCTAAGTGCACTGATAACCTTATCGATGTAGTTCATGAAGTGTGGGGTAGGCCCTAATATAAAGCCCCGTATCGCACTCATTACAAATTTTGGCATCTTGTACCTTTGCGTATATCTAATAATTCATCCAATTCTACTAAAAACATCCATAGTTTTTACATTTATTAGGTTTGATTTGAGCCCATTTTCCTTTCTTTTCACACATCTTTAATAATCAAGATAATAAAAACTTTGTTGCATGAATTTTTGATGTAACTAAAAATCAACATATTTTCTTGTATTATTGTTTGTTTCATGCCCATTATTACTCGTTCCCAAAAATAAAAATGGAATAAACCATGTCATTCAACAATATTTATAAATCTATTATTGTTTCTCAACAAAATTTTGTCATCTTTATCATTTCTCCCACCCCTTTGGTTAACTCTTCCGTGGTTACTAAACCTTTTGTTTCCATTACCCCTCTTAAATAGTCTCAATTCATCAAACTCAACACCCATGTTGATGCCAACCCCATTATTTATCATAATTCCATCCCATATAGACTAGATATGCCCCCATCCACCACCACTATCAAAGCTTTTGGGCCTCCTACCATCCCTTGTGGATGTGTATAATTCTATGAAATCATTAATTCCAACCCATTTTATCTTCATGAATACCTTATTTTTAAGTATACCAATCTACCTTTTAATGGCCCACCTATTCAACAATATTATTCTTATCATTTTGATCTTGAGTCCACTCAATTTGTCACATCACAACTCGTCGTGTTCTTTCTTATAGCTATGAATGAACTTTCCATGGTGCAATGTGATCTTGATCCTCATCAATCTTCCTCCACAATCCTCATTAATTAGTGGTGCTCATTCTTGCTAATTTGTCTCATATTAACACCACTATCACTTCCTCTATCCCCATCACCTCTTCATCCACTACTGTTATTAGTGTCCCTATACAATCATCATAAGAATCTATTTTCCTCCTCCTAAATACAAACAACATAATTAAACTTTACCCCTTATTTTCACTTCCCATGTTCATGAAAAAGTGATCACTTAACAACCCTATCCTTTTGAATAAACTCAAACCCATCAACCTCCTCTTTGAGGTGCCTTTATTACATGCTTCCCAATGAATCCAATAAAACATCTCAACTATTGAATACCTACATCCCAAATCATCCTATACCAAAATAATCTAATGTCCCCATCACTCAACAACAAACAAAATCTCATTCATCTTACCACATACCCATCCGTCAACAACAACCTATATCTAAACCCATTCAATTGCAACCATTCAATCACATTCCTCCTTATCAACCACTTCCAAAAATACCTACTCACCCTCAAACATATCAACCTTATGAATAATCTAACCCATTTACCTTATATATTCCACAATCTCATTATTCAACTTCTCATCCCCATACATCTAATGATCCCATGTATGCTTTATTGAGTAAAATGTATAATCTTGAATCTGCTGCATTGTGCTCCAAAACCACCTTTTCATATGATCGATATGTAAAGAACCCATCAATCCTATGGTTCATGTTAATCCTTATCCCCCATATTGGGAACTCTTAAAATTCTCTAAGTTTAATAGCAAGGAGGATCAAAAATAACATCTTCATGCCTTTAGGAATGTATGCTACCTTATCACTCATGATCAAGACATTATGCTTCGTAAATTCCCGTGTCATTAGCTAGAACCACATTGGATTGGTATAACAAACATTCATTAGTATCCTTCACCAAAATCGTACAATTATTCATAAAACAATTCTCAATAAATATCGTGTGTAATATCACTATCACATACCTCTATGCCATTAGAAAATTTTATGACAAGTCTATCACACACTTTGTTGCTCAATGGCATGGCATAGTCAAAAACTAAAATAATCAGAATTTTCTCATGGTATTTCCTAAAGCATATTTCTTCTACTCTTCACATACAATCATTCTAAATCTTTGAAGAGGCACTCACCATGGCTCAGAAACTTTAAATTTTTTTCCTTGACTAAGGCCATCTCAAAATTCTATCAAATAAGCCCAAAATAAAATTTATCGATTCCTCCACACTTGGTGACAAGTTTAAGATTTTCAATTATGCCATCATGTTCAAATTATCCTCCACATCTACTTCTCACACAAAACCTCCAAAAAGGGATCTTCGAATACCTCCTAACTATACCCCTCTCGTGAATCATATAGTTCCATATTTGAAAACTTAATGGTGGTCCATCTTATTCAATTCATGTCCTAAACAAATATGGTATCATGAGGAACATTATTATAAGTATCACCAAGTTCATGGTCATGACATTAATAAGTCTCACACTTTTAAAGACATTTTCCAAAAATCATCAACCATGGTGACCTTTAAGTAGATAATCCTAACATACTACCTAATCAGCCTCAAATTCCCACATGTCAAACACCTAATGCCTACACAATCAACTATGCACATCATCTCTCATCCATTGCACCCACACTATTTCAAACATTTCTCCCACATCCATAAATTCATCAACAACTACACCCATCTATACACCTATTATATCTACATCAACTATATCAACAATTATCACTCCCACATCAATCTCTATTACATGTACTTCCCCATCCATATCTAATTCGTCTCCACCTATCTCATATGGTCCTTCTCATATATATACCCCAACACCCATCTTAACATATTCATTACACATGGATACATCTATACCCACTTCCACGTCAACCACATCTACTACTATGATCATACCCAAATAAATTTATGACTCTATATTCACATCCATAACATCCCTTGAAACATCTATCACATATAAATCCTTGATTAGCACAACCAAAAAGATACTCTCACCCCATCTAAAATTCCAATCATTCCTACACCAAAAAATTTGAAACCTATACAATCCACAACCCCTTAATCTCATCAAGTGAATCATCCAAAACCAATTCCACCTAAAATATATCCATCTACAACACAACCCACATTACCCGATTCTATCTCAAGAGACACCCCAATTGAAATCATCATCATTCTTACCAAACATAAATCCTCAAAACCAAAATATAAGAACCTTAATGTACCCATTAAAAATCCCTCACACACCCACACAAAAATTGGAAGCTCCCTTCTCCCAAGACAAACCCTCCTAAGCCATCTAATGTAACATCATCACTCATAGGAGAATCCTCAACCATCTTAGGGCCAGGTCCTTCATCCAAGACCTCCATTATGAAAAAATCCAAATCAAAACAGTCTAATCCTTCCTCCAAATTTGACTCCCCTTCAAAATGATCCACGTCCCTATTTGTCAAATCAGAATCCAAATAATCTAAGTCCCCAATTATCAAAACTAAAATCAAGACAAAATCATCTTATTCTCCTTCAAAGTCTAAGATAGAATCAAAGGCTCCCATAAATCCACATTGAAGAAAGTCATCCCTCCTACCTTTATTGACCATTTTCAAATGCACTTCATCTACAATCTCTTCATGAAAAAATCTCATTCGTTCTTACACAAAAATAATTCAACGCTTACTTCAAGCATCTGTAATCACCCTCCCCCATTAAGTCTTGTTTATTTATGTGGGTCGGGACCTTCATGGTTTGATTATAATCTCATTTTTACATATCATCGTGCCCCAGGACATGATACCAAACATTGTAATCCCTCCAAATATCATCCATAATCTCATTGAAGAAGATGATCTTCTCATCAAATGGAATCACCCTTTTCCATCTACAAATATTGCTTCTCCACCCCAATATTCATCCACCAAGATCTATGAATCCCTCACTCATTTAGGACATTCATCTCCATTCCTCCTCCAAACATGACCTCTCCTAACAAAGTTTCCCATCTATTTATCAATGTTGTTTGGATTTCCACTCGATCTCACCCACATGATTCTAAACCTCCAACTCAATATAATTCCAAAGTTTTTTACACTACTCCCTCTAGCACACCTAATCCACCCCTTCTTCATAAAAATCCAAAGTATATATATTAGCTTCCCCACATCTTAATTCCATTAGGCCCTATTAGATATGCCACTTTATGAGCTCATCTAAAGCTCCCCCAATCATAGACAAGATCTCATTAAAGCTCTAAAGTGTATCCCTACCCTTAGCAATGAGAATCATCATTTTGTGTATCAATGACAATTTTATTCAACATTCGATGATTGAAAATAGAGACAAGTGTAAACATCATCTCATCACACACCTTTGATCAACTTAGGCTCCCTAACTCCATTTTCACCCAATCATGTGTGGTCCTTCATGCATTCAATAACATTGTTACTCCTTCTTTGGGCACAATTATTCTTCCTATTTTGTTGATGAAAAAGTCCTCCATGAAGTATTATATATTGTAGAATGGGAATTCCAATAAAATATCTTACTTGCATGACAATGTATTTTCACCATGCATTGTGTTCCTTCCACCCTTCATCGATGCATCAAATATGAACATGAGGGGAAAATCCTAGATATCCCCACGTAGAAACTTCTCCATTCAAAGTATGTCACATCACTTATCTTCCTAATGATGTTCTCATCCCCAAATAATTTTATTTTGAATCATCCACTAGTTCATCTGCCTCTATGTCTAAGATTCCCAAGATGACTCTATAAACAAAGTGATGAATCATTTCTGGCTAAGGGAGTATCGTTTAATCACTCTTAATGCTTCTCCCAAACTTCATCGTCTTAGTAGACCTGATAAAGATCCAATGTATTAACCTAATGTTAGGGATATCATTCATTTTTGACAACCTCATCTTCACATGAATCTCATATATGGTTTTGTTGATCTCCCTTCCTCTCACATCTATGCTCAAACACACAAAAAACCATATACCAACAACATTGACTTTATTTACAAAAAATATTTTCCTATACCTATCTCCATTGTTGCACATGGAAAGGATTTGGAATGGGGTATTATGAACAAGGCATGCATGATCTTGTCATTGACCAATCTCATGCAAGCCCCATGAAAAATTCAAATTGGGTTTTAAGGAACAATCTGCCAACCCTTTCTCACTGTCTTTAACTCTTATGGACATTGATCCCCCATCTTCTCCATCCCATCAACCTATGGATATGGATTACACTATGTCCATTTCCTCTATATATTTTTAATCTCCATAATCACTTTGGGACCACTAACTTATCAATGTGAGAATGAAACTAAGTCCCTTCCTCTTCAATTTCCCTATATTTTAGAAGAATATTTTCTTCTCGACGATTGACATTCTTCAATACATTGATGATGATTCCATCCTTTCTTACATGGGGTAAAAATATTGTTATCTTTATAATAACTTTCCTCAAGAAACATCCACTCTTTTCAACAAATTTTCCATTGATATCAACATTGGAACTCCTCAAGAGCCCTACATTCTCAAAGTGGTTCATTCCCTTTATCCACGGGAGCTTGAGTCTTTAACAAAATTCCTTTCTAGACATAGCCAATCCTTTACATGGTCATACACCAAAATTTCAGTCCTCCACCCTTCTATCATTTTCCTTAATATCACCACCATTATTGATGTTAATCTAGTTAAGAAGAAGCTTCGATACATACACTCTCGAGTTTCCCTCCTTGTAATATAAGAGTTAAATTCCTTATTTCAGCTAATTTCATCATTCCTATCGACTATATGTAATAGGTTTCAAATTTTGTTCCCATTACAAAATATTTAGGAAAGCTCTACATCTATATCAAATTTCGATATTTAAATCTTTCTTATGTTAAAAATAACTTACCCATTCCCAATATTGACAAACTCATGGACCTTATTGCTGGCCATGAGATGCTTTCTCCTATGGATAGATTTGATAGATACAATCAAATCCTCATCACACCAAAAGACAAACATAATAATTCTTATAGAAATCCTTGGGAGAATTTGTGTTATCACATCATGCCCTTTAGTTTGAAAAATATTAGAGCCACCAATCAATGAGTCATGACCCACATCTTTCATGATCTCTTCCATAGGACTATAGAGGACTACATTGATGACATCTTGGGTAAATAAAAGTATCAACATGGTCACCTTTATGTCATTGAATTCATTTTTTTGAATTCCTTATCCAATTATTCCTCCATCTTAATCCGTCGAAGTGTGTGTTCAAAGTGCTAACTAGAAAGATCATTGGCTTATTTGTATCTATTAGGGGTATTGAAGTTCAAACCACAAAAATAAAATCTATCCTTAAAATTCCACCTCCTAATCTAAATAAACTTTATGGTCTTCAAGGTTGAATTCAATCAGTTCATCATTTCATCTCAAAACTTTTTAGACCATTGCCAATATTTTCATCATCTTCTTTGAAAAGACATTAACTTCAACTAGGATGATAATTGCCAAAAACCTTTGAATCTCTTAAGAATTATATTTTATCCCCACCTTTTCCTATACCTCCTTATGAGAGGGAACATTTATATCTTTGTATGTAACACTAATTAAGCTCTCGGTGCAATACCATAGGCCATCTATTGCATCACTTGTACTCTTCAGATTACGAGACTTGTTGCACTAAAGCTAAAAAGATGTGCTACTATTTTCTTCACTACTTATATGTTTCACCATTATCTTCTTAATCATTAAACCTATGTTATCATTATCTACCATATTCTCAAAATAATTCATTCTAAGACTTATTATTGTAATGATTTCATCACTCGATAGATGATTCTCATGAACAAAGTTTGACCTAGATTTTATCTCTCATAAATAAATCGAGGGTCGATCTAATGTTTAATAACTAGCCAAAGGCCATCTTCCTCATAATCACCTTCCTCATGAGAAATTCCTACACAAATCTATAAACACTATCGATCTCAATTTTCTCCCCTCAAGATAAAACTCTTCTTTGAAGGATCTAAGTTTCGTTAAGGGGGAGGTGCAAGTGTCATTCTCATTCCTCCTTGGGATACTCCTATCCCTATCACTTATAAACTTAACTTTGAATGCAATAACAACATGGCTGAGTATGAAGCCCTCATCTTGGGTCTTGAAACCACTATCATTTTGTGGCATGTAAATCCTTGACATGTATGATGATTACGAACTTATCATCAATCAATTCAAGGGCATCTATCAATGTAAAAATGAGGTCCTTCAGAAATATAAGGACATTGTTAACTTCCTTCTTGAATCCTTTAACTTTTATACCATCCAAACCATCTCCCATTCATCTAATTGATTTCCATACACCATGGTGTCTCTTGTGTCTCTCATCCCATGGACGATAAATAATTCTAAGATTTCTATTGGTGTTAATCATCTTGACCAACCATCTCATGTCTATGAGCTTCCATACATCAATAACATTGACACTAATTTGTTAGATCTCTGGTATTCTCAAATATTCTATTATCTATATTATTCCACCGTGCCTTTGACCCATCTAAAAATTTTAGGAGGTAATTTCTTTAACAAGAAACCCACTATGTCATCTTTGGTGGCATCATCTATAAACGTGGATTTAACGGTGTCCTTCTACAATGCCTTAAATCTCATGAATCTATTCATGTCATCCAAGTAGTCCACGATAGTATCGATGGTCGGTATTTTAGTGGTTTATATTTAGCTAAGTGTTTCCTTTGCATGGGTTATTATTTTCCCTCTCTCAATCAAGATTGTTGTGACTATGTCAAAATGGTGTTAAATTCCACTAGTATTCTAATCTTATTTTCATTCCTAACAAGGCCATACAATCGGCTCAAGATATTTGGCCTTTGTCAAGTTGGTACTTGACCTCATTAGCCTCATCAATCCATGTTCTTCCCAATTCCATCATTCTATCATCACTACTACTGATTACTTCACCAAATGGGTGGAATCCATTCCAATCGCATCTACAAAAGCTAACCATATCATCAATTTTATCTACCTGTATATCATTTGTAGCTTCGATTTTCCTCATAAAATAATCACTGGAAAATAAAATTCCTTCGAAAAAATATCTCAAGAGGCTTTTTGATTCCTTCAATATCCATATTATCTTCTCTTATCTATATTATCCTTAAGTTAACATCTAATACAAACACACTAACAAAACCCTTCCCAACATCCTTGCCAAAACTATTGATAAATCAGGACGTAATTGTCATCTTCAAAACCCTTTTACCCTTTTGGCCTATTAGATTATCATCTGCACCTCTACGTGCTCTAACCCCTTATCTCTTGTCTATATCTCTAATGTATTTCTTCCTATAGAATTTTAAATCCCATCTTTTCATGTTTCCTTCGCGCCTTCTTGTCCGATGAAGAATATCACTAGGAGTGTTTAGCACAACTTGAGTTGTTAGAAAAACATCACCTGCTCACTCTTGAACACCATCATGTCTACCAAGAGCACATCAAACATTCTTATAACAAACATCTAAAGAATGTAATTTTAATATCAATGACCTTTTCCTTAAATAAAAGTAGAACATCACTACTCTAGAAACGAGAAAATGTGGAAAGTTTTCTCCCAACTAGATTAGACCTTATATTATCATACATAAGTATGGGTTTGGAGCCTATCATTTTCTTACTTGAAGTTAAATCGAAATGGGACCTATTAATGCATTGCACTTGTGGACCTTCTACTATCAACATATCTACCAATGTGAACTTATTTATATCAAAAATATTTCTTCCATCTCTCATTGTAATGATTTGGAACTATGTGGTCTACCATCACTTTCCTATATGTGACCTGGAATATGGGCACCATGACTCTACTCATAGAATTTTCCTTATCGATAATTTCCTCCTTCTAGGTGGGAACCCTATAATCATTACATCCATATCCTTCTTATTTACCTATTGCAACAACACTAAGGTTCCATAGGAGTCACTTGTACATCTTATCATCCCCTTCTAAGTGGTCTACACTTAGTTATCTCCAACTCTCCCATAAAAGGTCTTAATTTATGGATGCTCATTAGAAGCTATCTTTCCCAACACATTGCTCCCTCAAAGTATAGTTGTTCATATAACGAAAATGTAAAAATCAAGTATAGACTACTCCATGGAAGGAAAATATCATGCAAATCTTATCCTGCCACAGTCAAAGTCTAAAAATCCAAAAGAAAAAGGAAAATTTAGACCACTCCCTTGAAGGATGGCTACCATTTTATATAATGTAGGTAATGGCTCCCTACATTGGTCATCATTTTCAAAGAGTCAAAAGAAAAATCATAAATCTCAAAATCAAGCATCCTAAGAAAGCTTCGTGCATTGATCAAATTTCTCATCCATAGAAAAATTCTCGCACTTGATCAATTTGCACCTCATTTTTAGGGGGCATAAACGTAAGGACAAAAAATTACGTAGAACCTATCTACCCATGTATGAGTTACATATAAACCCCTTTGTCATGTTGAAGCTAGGTTCATAACATCATCTTCCATATTTTATTCATGACCATTAGAATAACTAACAATCACTAGTTATGTGTTAACACATGTTATGGATGCAAGTGCATTAATTTGTTTTCTTCCCATACATGTTTACCTCCAACTCAGTTTGGAGAATTGATTCTTTGTGTGCTCCTTGCTATGACATAATTTTGTTATTATATTTTCTTCACTTCCTATCAAGTAGCATCCCTCCTCTCACATCTAACATGATTTTATGTCATCCTTTTATTTTTCTATTGCTCTAACATCCATTCCAATCATTTTATTCATAACATCCTATCTAGAATATAATCAAATCATTTACACTTTCTATAAATATATCACATCAATTCTGAAAAAAAGAGGATCTAATGCGCTGCTCGATTTCAACAGATGGAGCGGGGCGGGAGTGGGAATTTCTAGAAATTTCAAATGAAGGAATTGAGCACAAATCTCTAGTGGGTCAGATGGAGCTGTAGATTGAATGGACTCTGCACTAGGTAAAGGATCATGTGATTTTTCCCCAAGGACAACAAGGAAAAGGATGGGGCTACGAGCACGTGGGTTGAATGTTTGGTTGGAAAAATCCTAGACAAGGTGATTTTGGAGGGACTGGAGCCGTCAAAGGAGAAAGGTAACTTATCCCTTAAAATCCCTGAGATTCTTTTGGCTAGAACAAAAGCCTCCATGGAAAGCACTCTCTTTGCTAAATGCCTTGGCTCTAGACCGAATATTGACTACTTTAGGGGATGGGTCAAGAGATGTTGGGTGTCTAATGGAACTGTTGAAGTTTCAGCTTACGCAAATGGTTTCTTCTTAGTTTCTTTACCTAGTAAAGATCATGTGGCAAATTCTTGCTAGAGGTCCCTGGTTTATTGGAAAATATCATGTGGTTGTTTAAAAATGGGAACTAGCTTTTAACCCGTATGTGACATCTATTTCTAAGTTCCCTATCTAGGTCAACCTTCCGGCTTACCCTTGGAGTTTTGGGAGACAAAAAGTCCTTATTGGCATTGCTAAAATCCTGGGAAAGTTGTTAGCCTTAGATTCATCACTAAGGCTAAATCTAGACTCACCCATGCCAGATTTTTATGTCAATATGGGTCAAGATGCTTCCTTAGAGAGTAATATCAAACTCTTGAATTCCAAAGGGTTTGGATGCAGAGATTCGATTATGATCCATCTCCCTTTTCCTATAGAAAATGTAAGTAGGTGGGTCATGATCAAATAAATTGTCCTCTTCATAAGAAAAAAATTGATCCCTTTGTTGGTCCACAAAAGATAAATAATAAGGAGGCAAAGGAATGGAGGTTGATTGGGAAAAATGGAAAAGTTTTAGAGACAAAGGATCCTCTTAACATCTAGAAGGTGGTCAAAGAAGTGGATCCCTCGATCCATCATAACACCCCCTGCAAGGAACTGGTGGTCTCTGGTTTCCCTGAAGTCAATGACTTTGAAGCTGAAGATGAGAATGAAAATGAAAATCCGGACTTAGAAGAGGTGATTCTAAAATAGGGGAAGGGGCTAGCCAAGTTTCAGAAGGTAATGCTTATGCTCTGCAAGTGGCCTATGGCCCTTCGCTAGATGAATTTTCTTCCATTGGTCATAGAGCTCCTTTGGTCAGAGACAAGAAGAACTATTACCCATGTCTAATGTTTTCGGAATTCTAGCGGACTATGTTGTTGATACTTACGATCTAGCGGTCTCTCCTAAGACCCCAAAGTAAATCAAAACCTGTCACATGAAGTACCTCTAGAGCTGATGTTGGTAAGGACTCAACTCCTAAGGGCAGGAAAATTAATAAGGAATTAAGGGAGACTAACTCTAGGAGGGAAGTAGAAGCTGGCATTCAGGGTACTTTGGGAAGTTGCTTCTCCGAAATAAGAAATGTTAAATGATCCTCCTCTCTTGGAATATTAGGGGTTTGAATAATCCCAGTAAACACATAATTGCTAAGGATCTTAGAGTTAAAGCTAAACCATATATTCTCATGCTCCAAGAAACCAAAATGAAAATGGACAAATTTAAAGAGGTGGGGAGACAAATTTGGAAAGAAAGTCATTGGGAAGGATGTAGCTCCTCTGGAGCCTCAGGAGGTGTTGTCACTATGTGGGATCCTAGATTAGTGCATGGCATTCTAATCCTTTCCTCCCCTAGCCATGTGGTAATGAGTTTCATGGAAATCATCTCAAAAAAATCCTGGTATGTTTCTAACATTTATGCTCCCAATAAACTCAGTGAAAGATGGAATTTTTGGAAGGATCTCTCTAGCTTTAGACAATTGTTTAATGATAAAGATTGGATAGTTGGAGGAGACTTCAATACCCCCTTTCCTCAGTGAAAAGAGAGGGGGTTTGATCTCTTATTCTAAAAGTATGGAAGATTTAGCTGACTTCCTGCTAGAAATAGTCTATTTGATTTAGATTTGGAGGGATCCAAGTTTACTTGGGTAAACAGAAGGATGGAAATGAGCTCATTTAGATAAGATTGGATAGATTTGTGGTGAGTCATCTTTGTATGATCAATCAACTTTATTCTCTAAAAACTCTTCCTAGAATTGGCTCGGATCATAATCCCATTCTTCTCGATTTGGGGATGAACCAACTGAAAAAAGCTAGGCCTTTTAGATTTGAAAAGATGTGGTTAGATCACCCTGATATTTTCAACAAGATTCAAGAATGGTGGGATATCTAGGTTCATGGGGTTGCTAGTTTCATATTGTGTTTTAAACTGAAGCACATCAAAAGTAACCTTAAAAGATGGAATAAGGAGACTTTTGGAAATATTTTCCAGGAAAAAAGCAGAATTTCTGAAGATCTAAGAAATATTGAGGAACTTATGGAGAACATTGGTCTTAACCCGGTTCTCAAGGATCAAGAACAAAAACTCTTGTCTGATTACCATGGAATTCTAGCTAAAGAAGAGGTGTATTGGAGACAAAAATCTAGGGTTAAATGGCTTAAGGAGGGGGATAGGAATACTAAATTCTTCCATTTCTCTGCTACTTCTACAGAGCTAATATCCTAAAGATTAATGAAATAAGAGGTGAAAATGGGGAGTCCTTTATGGATAGTAGGGACATCAATGCCTCTATAATAAATTACTTCAAGGAGCTTTTCAAATAGGGGCAGAGTTCAGGAGTTGGTTCAAAATAAAGTCTTGGATCTTTTCCAGAATGTTATCACCCCTCTTGAAAATAGAGATATTTTAAGGAGCCCCTCGGAGGAGGAAATCCATTTTGTGATCTTTGATATGGAACCTGATAAATCTCCAGGGGTGATGGCTTCCCCACCTTTTTCTTTCAAAAATTCTGGGAGGTGATAAAATACGAGGTCATTGAAATGGTCCAAGATTTTTCAACAATGGTCATCTCTTGAGGCAAATGAATAACACTTTTCTTGTCCTAGTGCCAAAAATTTATTGGGGCCAAGGAGGTTAAGGATTTCAGACCTATAAGCCTGTGCAACACCAGCTATAAAATTCTAACTAAAATCATAGCTGGGAGGATTTGGATGGTTCTTCCTAACTTTATCTCTGGGAATCAAGGGGCTTTTGTTCTAGGGAAGGAAAATTACTGATAGCATTATTGTGATTCAAGAAGCCATCCACTCCATTGAAAGCTCTGGAAGATCGGCTATGTTTCTCAAGTTGGATATGCATAAAGCCTTTGATAGGATAACATGGTCTTTCCTTCAGGCCATCCTGTTAAAGGTGGGTTTCGATAACTTCTAGTTAATATGATTATGACCTGCATATCCACTTGCCGCTTGGTTCTTTGGTCAATGGAAAACCTAAGGTTTCTTCCAAGCTGGTAGAGGGCTGAGACAAGGTGATCCTCTTTCACCTTTCCTTTATGTCATAATGGTGAATCCTTGAGTAGAATCATCAACTTGCCATGGTTTCCAACTGTATCCAGGGTATTAAAATCTCTAATGGTCTTCCCTCTATCTGTCTCAATCAATTTTTGGATGATAAATTTATGATGGGTAAGGCCTCTATCCATGAGGCCTCAAATTTTAAGGTGGTTCTTAATGATTATGAATAGGTTTCTAGATAGATGGTTAATTTCCATAAAAGTGTTGTTTTTTTCATTAATGTGGAGAATCGGTTCAAGCCAGATTAGCTCACATCTTGGGATGTAGGATTAAGCATTTTCCATATTCTTATCTGGGTATGCCCTTGATCCATAAGAAGCCTGATCTCACAGGTTTGGAATGCTCTGCTAGAAAGAGTTAATAGTAAACTCTCATCTTGGAAGGGTCTCTTTCTCTCTCAAGCTGGTAAGATTCAACTACTCCAAAGCTCCCTTCAAGGCATTCCCATTTATGTGATGTCTCTTTTCATGCTCCCTACTAAAATTAAGGAAGCCTTAGAGAAAATCCAGAAGAGGTTCCTCTGGATGGGAGCTGGTGAGAAGTTCAAATTCCCTCTTGTGGCCTAGGATAAAGTCACAAAACCAAAGCTATGTGGAGGATTGGGGTTAAAAAATATTTCTCTTATGAATGAGGCCTTAATTGCCAAGGTCTATTGGAGGATTGCTAGAGAGGAAGGTCTTTGGGTGTAAATTATAAAGATGAAATACTTACGAATATAGGTAGAATGGAATCCTTTTTAATCAAAATAACCTCCCTAGAGGGTCTCCTTTCTGGAATTCTTTGTGGCCTCCAAAGAAATCTTAACCAAAGGTACTATATGGGAGATTGGAAGGGTTCTAGAATCATTTTTTGGTATGATAATTGGATTGAGGATTCCCCCTTAGCTAACTTGGATATCTGAAAGAAGTTGCATAGTTCTACAAGGAATAGGAAAATTTTGGATTCGGGACTTTTGGATCTAGGAAGATTCTATCATATGGGAAACCATTGAACCTCCTCCGGATTTTGATGGTGACATCCAACCATTTCGGGATCTCAACAATAAACTAAGGGATTTCCACATCCCCATGTTCCAAACCAAGGAGGATTCCATCAAATGGAAAGAAGAAGAATCTAGAATTTTCTCGTTAAATCAACCTATATGTTAAATTTCAAGACTGATTTGCACAAGGACTATTGGGGTAAACTTTGGGTGAAGGATCTTACCCCAAAGATTAATATCTTTTTCTATGGCTGCCCAAAATAAAATCTTGACTGTGGACAATCTCAGGAAAAGGGGAATGAAGATTCCCAATAGATGTTCTCTTTGTAAGAAAGAGGAGGAAAATGTCAACCATCTCCTCCTTCATTGCTCCTTCTCCCATGAAGTATTTGCTTCCATTCTGGATCTATTCAATATCCAATGGATCCTTCCCTTGACGATTGAAGATTGTTGTTTTCAATGGGAGAGTCCTTTCTATTTTCCCATTTTGATCTGGGCCTAGAATATTTCCCTCCCTCATTTTTTGGGGGTTTATGGAAGGCCAGGAATGATGGTATCTTCCGTGATCAGAAATCTCTTCTCTTGAAAGTTAGAAGAAAAATTTTGAATTCCATAAAGGAAAACATTAAACTCTTTAAAGGAAAAGTCAAGAAACCCTTCCCAAAAGTGAGCAGACAATTCTTGACAAGTTTTCCCTTGGACCGGTGGAATTACACATACCTAAAAAGAATTCCAGTTGGATTAGGCCTGGGAAAATGTTGTTAAGTTAAATTTTGATGGAGCTTCAAAAGGGAATCTGGTCCTATTGGGGGGGGGAATTCTAAGAAATAGTGAAGGAGATTGGTTGTTTTCCTACGGGGCCCATTAGGTCGACAAACCAACAACATGGCGGAAGCTAGAGCTCTTCTTTGGGGGTTTTGTTGCTAAAGAAAAAGGCTTCAAGGACATCCAGATTGAAGGTGATTCTCTCCTCTTAATTAATGCCCTCAATAATCAAGGTTCCATTAATTGGGCCATAAGAAATATCCTCAATGATGTGAAGGAAACTTCAAATTTTTTTATAGCATTTTTATTATAATCATACCTTACGTCAAGGGAACAAATGTGTGGATAAGATGGCCAATTATGGAATCATTTGTAATGATTACAAGATCTAGTGTAAAGTTGATAAATTACCCATGGACATTAATGAAACCATTAGTAGAGATAGAGGGCACTAAGTTTGATAATGTTGGCACGAGTGAGCCCCATGGCGGTGACAACTTACTTAATATCTTGTTCTCCATGATTTCTGTTAGTGTGAAAGAGGGTATTTTTTTGAGAAGTAGTAGCAAACAGAGGAAGTTTAGTCTTGTGAAGATGGGGGTGATAGGATTAGAGTTGAACCTGCTAGCCAAAGCATTGAAGATTTTAATCAGCCTTTGTGGAACAAGCTTAGGATTGGGGGTTTCAGTAATTTCATATCCAAATTACATGGTCACGACCCCTCCCTATCTAAGGATTTTGGAAAATCTTGGAAAGAGGATAAGTTTGAGGTCAGAGGTATGGAAATTGTGGTTTCTGAGTCCACCATCGCCTTGGTGATGAACATGAAAATGGACGGGCTTAAAAATTTTAAGGACAAAACCCACAGAGAACATGAAATTGAGTTGTTCTTCATTGGCAAGGAAAGATGCTCTTTCTTTACAGATGGTATTGCTAGGTCATGTATTCCGGGTATATGGAGAGATGTGTGCCTTCAAATCATGAAGTACATCACTCTGGAAGGAAAATACCAAAAATCTATACCCACCATATGACCCTTCTGAATATGTTCCGCCACAAGGTCATGGTGAGCATCCCTTTCTTTCTGTTTATGTCTCTGACTAACTCTTTGATGGCTTTCAGAGAGAAAGCTGAGATGCCTCTGCATGAAGGGCTCATTCTTCTACTATTTGAAAATGGGAAACCTATTTTGTCCTCTTCCTTGAAAGATAAGGTGGATGAGGATGACCTCACTCTCAGTGGAATGCCTTACTAAGATGAAGGCTGGGAAATGCAAAAATGTGGGGGAGGATTCTGTAAAGAAATGGGTGAGGATGGTTGTGGGGAAGCGAGCACCTCGAGAAAAATAAATCGGGATGGTAATTTAAAGGGTTTTGAGGATTTGAGTAGAAAGGTCCAATACTTAGAAGGGGTGCTTCAGGTGATGGAGGAAACCAATGTTGTCAAAGGGAAACAATGTTGGATGTCATTAACGCTTCTAAGAAAATTTTCTCTACTCAGGTGAAGTCCAAGAAGAAGTTTCTGGAGCTGAGGACCAGTCAAAAAGTTGAGTGATAGGCTGGAAGGGATGGAGGAGGGCACTAAAAGAAGGAACTTTAACTTGCACATCAGTAGCTTCGAGGATGAGCTGGAGGAAGATATTAACGACAAAGGTGTTGAGGGTGACGAGATCAAAGACAATCACGATGGTAGCAGTGAAGGATCTCCAAAAATTAACTAGTGTTTCTGGACTGTTGGCAGAATTTTGGTGAACTTCTTTGTTGTTTTGTAGTTTTGGAGACTGTTTCTCTTCTCTCTGGTTTTCTCACTTTGGTACAAAGTCGGTTCTTCATTGTAAGAGTTAAGCATGTTTAACTCCTTTCTTGGACTTTTCCATTTCCTTCTTGTTCGTGGGTTTCTGTTCCTCGTCTTGTAATGGCCCCTGGGAGCCGATCCCTATTTTTACCTTATCTAATAAAAAAGTTAATAATTAAATTACTACTTTCGATTAACCATAAGAGATATATTATTATTGCACTTGCATCTCGTGTCTATTATCGTAAAGGAGCATAACTATTTTAAGCATGCAACCTATTTTGGGAAATATGTAAGTAGTGAAGGGAAATTCCCCACCCTTATAAGTATGTAGTAATCTGTATAGAATAGATAGGGTGAGTAGTGAGATATTATGGAGATATGTTGTTAGGCTGATGCATGTAAAAGTTTTTGATACTTGAATATTATAAGAAGCTTCGTGTATTTATTGTGTTTAATATAATGGATTGTATTGAATAATTCAAGGTGTTAAACATAAATGTAACTAGTTTTTGCATGGTTGAATCATTATGGCTATTATATATATCTAATACTCCTTAGATCTAGATCTGAAATATTCCCTGTAGAATTTTTATACTATTTATGGATCTAAATGCATTAACCCTTAACCATGTTCGCATTCTACATAAGAAACTCTAAGGAGGGGCCTAGTACTTTACGGACTTTGGGTGAGCACTCGATCAAGGTTGAGTGATGTGCTAGTGTGCCTAGGTTATTTTTGGTAAATTCTAGTCTCCATCATTGGTTCCATTTCTGGGACCTATTTTTCAGTTTTTTTCAGGATAGTTCATGATGAAGACATACCAATTGACCTTAGCAAGTTTTGAGGAGTTGATAAAATATCTAAAAGAAGAGTACGCACGAGGTTCAACACCGTATTTGAGTTTGATGAACATGCATAGGTGGAATAAAATTGTTACGATTGTTTGTATGAGAGATTATTTGTTATCTTTCTAGTCGAGCTATATGAGTGGTTGGTTGCTTATGTGTCTAAACAGAACTAGAGGTATCACACACTTTTCTGTACATAGGAATAATTTTAAGTCCCTCTATGATGCTGATCTAATTTGGACATGCATTGTGGATACTTGGTTTCATGGAATTCTCGAATAGTTATATCTTGGAGTATTCAATTTCTACTTGTAGTCACCTATAATTACGCACTGAGCAATTTAAATACTTAAATTGCGCTAATTATCTCCTTTCTTGCAAATTGATGACATATTGTCAATAGCGCCCATCTTCTCTTCCATTTTCATTAATTGATTACATTATGCTAATTAATTAAGTCACCTATCCAACACATACCCTAATTAATGACCCTTTGTTAATCAACACCTTCTATCTATTCTAATTAATTATTATTAATTAATTAGCCTCCCTTCTCATTAAATCAATAAATCACTATTTAACTAGTTTAATTCTCTCCTAATGGTCCAAATCACACTAAAATCCATCTAAAAGCTTATAAAAGCTTGCACATATATTAATTAATGATCTTGATTAATTAATACACCTCCTTTATCCACATGAGCCACTTAAGGAAAAAATATACCCTCCTAAAGTTAACTCAACCCCATTAAAACACCTTTATCCATAACTAACTCTACATCTCCATTAGTCCCACATTCATGAGGATGTGTTCAATCATTTATCCTTTGGGCTATATAAACAACCCTCCCTCTACTTCTACACTTACACCTAAATCTCTCAAGAGACAAAAGAAAGAACATAGTTTCATACTAATAGGCTTTTTTCATTCTTGAGATCTCCATCCTCCATTCTTGAAGAGCTAAGCATCACATCCAAGAATCCATTGAAGGATCAAAGCAAGAAAATATAATTTGATTGCCATTGAACTACTTGAAGTTCATGTTAATGTTAAAATTAGGCAATTAAGGAGAATAGATTTCATTAATTTACATTATGTTTTGATCATTTCAAAGTTATTAATGTTAAGGGTAGCACTTGCTCATTTCTAGCTAGGTTAGGAAGCTATTTCTAGGTGGTAGTTTCTTGCTTTAAATTTAGCTAAATTTTAGAAATACTTGCACACACCACTTATTCTTGCATGGAGGTAGTTGAGTTCTAGTTTTTACAATATCCCAAGGGAACTTACTTATAAGGCATTCCACCGCGATAAAGATCTTGATGTTAACCCCGAATTTGGAAAGCTAACTGATGGCTAAATACACCCCACCACGTGCGGGGAAGGGGTAAGTTTCTTGAAAGATGGCAGACCTAGTGGTAGAGAGAAAAGAGAAGAGAGGAGGATTGAGTAGAATGATGCATACGAGAGGGAGACAAAGAAGTAGCGTGACATTGTAGAGTGGATGGAGTTGAGGAGAGAGATGGCTCGTGAAGGATTTGGAGCTCACGCAGAAGGCATGGAGCCGGGCAGCATGAGGAACTCACCGAATTTGGAAATCATAAAAGCAAACCCCCTCGGCCTTAAATGGAAGTGTGCTAGCAGAGACGACCTGGGCCACATGTATGCATCTGAATCTACCTAGAAACCTACCCCTTGCACTTGGTTTTCCAATACTTAGTACATCAAATAGTCAGCAAACTAAATTGGGAAGTAGGGAAGTAGGAGTAAGTCACATAACAAGTACATTGATGGCAGGAAAACATCTTCATTTTTGTTTGGAGGTACCTTTTCAGGCACATCATCTAGATAGAGTTTGAGCACACAAAATTTTGGACTCACTTCTGGGAGTGGTAACACTTCATAGATGGTAGGGGTTTAATTCAATACTACTATTGGGACATAAGGAAGTACATCTTTTGGTCCACTTCCAGCTATAGGTGGAGGATTAGGAGGTATAGGTGGTTCTAGTTCCAGTGGATCCTATGGTTCTTGAGGTAGACTAACATAGGAGGTTATGGATCGGGTGGGCAAGTTCCACACCAACCCCGAATATCTACATTGAGATGTCTCTTCATTTTCAACAATATAGGGGCATAGCAGATGTTTTTAAGCATGTGCACATGTGTGAAATAATGTACACGCAAAAGGGATCATGGCTTCTGAGTGTAAGGCAAGTCAATTTGTAACTACATTACAAGGATGTGCACACAGTTGGTACAGAAGTTTTACCTTGATCGACTTGCATAGACTATGCAGGCGTTCAAATATGCATTCCTTAAAGTGTTTTATATCCATGATTTTGAGAAGAAGAGTTTGAGCATGCTCAAATATATTAAGAAAGGCACTATTAAGAGTGTTAAGGAATATGATGCTCATTTTAGGACTTTGTTGTCTAAGATTTCATATGATATTCACACAATCCATAATGCACAGTGGTTTGTTGGAGGTTTGATTACACCTTTTAGAAGGGCATTGTCACATAAGACATACACTAATCCACGTGAATCCCTTGAAGTAGCTTTACGTGTTGAGGCAGTTGGGATCATAGACACTGAGGTGAGCCCATTTTTGGAAGCATGGATTGCAGCTATGGAAAATTAGTTAGAGAAACTATCGACAAACTCGGCACATGAGACAAACATGAGGATTTGGTGTATAGATTTTGAAGTAGAAGGACACACCAAGGATAGTTTTTCCCACATATTATTGCATTCATTATTATTAGACTATGAGATATGTCATTTGAACCATGATGTCACCATTTTGCCCACTATTGTAATGCACAATAAGGAAGAACTTCTCTTGCTATTATAAAATTTATAAGTCCATGACTCATGATACGTAATACTTTCACTGATTGGTTAGATCTATGATGATATAGATATTGGTGTACGGAAAATGGGAGTATCAGATAACTCTAAGGGTAAGGGTGAGCATTAGGATCGTGATCACAATCAAGCGCACTATGATTGGAATGAAGGGAATTTTGAAGAAGGTTATGACAGAGGTCAAGGATACCATTGTGCATTTGAGGTCAAGGTCGTGGTGGTGGATTTGGATATTTTCCTCATGGAACATGTTATACATGTGGATATCCTTACCACTACAGACCACGAATGTCCTTAGAATATTAATTGATCTTTTTGTTGGAAGAATCATAGTTATGAGGAATGCACAGAGTTATATGAGTATCTTAGTAAGAAACATAAACAAGAAAAAATGTGTAGGGATGGTTATAATACAACACATTGTGGAAAATCAGTGGATGCCCAAGTTGGAACCAGAATTTGAGGTATTTCCTGTAAAGATCACTACCGTGTTAAAGCTACACATGGTAGAGAGGCATTACAATAGAAGCCTACTATCACTAAAGAGGAGGTTTTACATGCCTGGTACCTAGATCCCGCCCATTAGAAGGAGGTTTATCAAGATACCATAGAGGTCCTTAGAAATCTTTAGGGTGAAATATAATGTTTAAAGGAGTAATCACGGAAGATGGAACTAAAGAAGGAGGTAGAGACGGTCTAGTTAGATATTGATGACTTGAAGGAGGTATGCAGAATGTTGCACCAGGAGAATATTATTCCATTACTAGGGAGTTGGCTAAAGGGAAACACTCTACATGCTAATACTGAGAATGGGTGATAGATCCTGCATGTAAATCTTCCCCCCCATATCTTATACTACGACAAGGAAATCACTTTGAATGTTGTTGTGGATGGATAGATTTTGAGAAATATATTGATTGATACAAGTGTGGAAGTCAATGTGCTTACTTTAGATGCATGGGTACAGATGGCGAGACCTACATTGCAGCCATCTTTTAATGTATTATTCATAGCAAATCAGACTAAGGCCACTTCTATCATAGTTTTAAAATATGTATCCATTATTATACAAGGGTCCAAGTTCACTGGGGTTTTTGAGGTTTTAGTGCTTGCAGAAAAGACAAATTTCCATCTTTTCTTGGGCATCCTTGGTGTTATGTAAATAATGTTGATCTTTGGTTTAACAAGGGATACATCCGTTTTGAGAAAAAATAGGAAAGGGTAATTATCCCTTTAACCAATGGGAAATCTAAGCCATATGTTGAACCTTTGAGTGAAGAAGATTTGAATCGGATCTATGTACGCGACATCCTGGGACCTAGAGGTCCTTGAACCATCTAAGGAGGGTATCCTTCAGTGGGAAGATGCATAGTCTATGAGTGACACTATGAGTATTACTTGTGATAATTTGTCCCATTGTACTTATCAAATAGTTCCGTGTGAAGTAAGGATTGCATCTACGTGAAGGAGCAGACCTAATTATATTAGGAGGATAGGTAATAACTTGATTCCTTGGTATACTGGAGAAGGAGATCTTACAATATTTCTACGCACCATGAAGGAACAATGGACATACCAAGTGGAGAGGATAAATATGTTAACATATACCCTGTGTGGAACAACAACATGTTGGTGGGTGGTTCACAGAGATAATCTTATAGAATGGGATGAAATTAGAATTGCTCTTTCTACTCAGTTTTTTAGGAGCAATGTACCTACTCAAATCTGCACTTATCATGGTAATCAACCTATTTAGCACCACGTTCAGTAGTGTGAGAGACTATATACGAGAGGAGAACGAAGTTTTACCATTTTTAATATGGGTGTAAAAACTACATTATACTTTACAAGGCTTCACACACACTTGGTATCTATATGCGAGGCTCTATAGTGAAACTAAAAATTGGCAGGATTTGGTTATAAGTATGGTCCATACTTTTGACTACTTCTCCACAAAACCTATAGTAGAAGAGACATTAAGGATTATAAAAGTGGTTAACTATGGGAGACAATGCAAAGGTGGAAGAACTCATTCATAATTTATTTGATGGAAATGACTCAGGAGCGCAATTTTCTACGAAATAGAGACAGATGTCACACTACTTAAGCGTGATATCTTTGAGAAAGAAAAATGGAAGATGGTCTACATGGTGGATGAATAAGAAGTATAAGAAATAGATATAGACCATTTAATAGGTGCACATGAGGTCTTGGATAGTGCAGATAACACCACATGTGCATATCGTGAACCTATGAGGACCAAGAAAGTGAATATTGGTACGGATGCTGAACCTAAAGAGGCAATAATGAGAGATTATTGGTCTGAATATGAAGTAGCAAAAATATTGGAGTTTCTCCATGATTTTTAGGATTTATTTCCTAGGGGATACCATGATTTAAAAGGAGTGCATGCATCATTAGGAGAAATGAAGATAAAGATGAAGGAAGGTGTTATCCAAATATCTCTCCTAGATATTTGGATAACTTGCATACACACTCTAGCCCTAAGTTATTCATTACATAATTACACAAGCTCAAAATCACTTGGCACATTACATAGGTCATATTTTACCTACAACCCCTTTCCTTTTCTCCTTCCACTTCTCCCTTTCACCTAGCTTCACGCGTATTCACCTTCTTCCTAATTAGTTTCTTCCCTTTCCACACACCTCACACTTACTACTAAGTTCTTGGACCTTCATGCACTTTGCACCCATTACCTTGTAATAGTTGTGCCTTGACCATATGTTCTCTGCTCACCAATTTTCCTCATTTCCCAGTGTGCATCACGTGCACACCTCTCGTGCCTTCCCATGTTTTCTCTGTGTACCCTTTCCTCCTATTTTTATATCTTAGGTCATCTTTTGACATGCTTTAGTGTGTCATGCAAAACCAATCAAAGTGTGCTAATAGGGTGCCGAGTCCTTACAACGCAACCAATCAAGTGACACCTAGTAGAAATGACAAATAGTTGTATAGATGGCCATCATTTAAGACAATCCGCATGTGCCACGTGTTTTGTGTGTGATAATGACTACAACAGCCATATATTCTACTATAGAGCTTAGATCGGCATGTGCTTAGACTTGTCAAAGAGTTGTTGACATCAGCTACAATGCTAGAAATTCAAAATTCAAATTCTGGTAGATCTGGTAGGTGAGAAATGGGAAAACATCTTTCTAAACATTGATGAGTAGATCTGATTTCTCCAACCACCCGATTTGGTATGATCTACCCTCCTTTGTCTTCAACATGTCAAATAGGCATGGGGAAGCATATTTCATATATTTCCAAGTGGATTTGTAGGCATTGAATGCTTCTTGTTGGTGGTTGTGTTTCAAATTTGGGTTTTCCCTCCTTCTTCCCTTCTTCCTCCATGGATTCATCTATAAATGTAAGAGCAAGGCTCATTTTTTATGTTGGACACTTTGGATCCTTATGCATTTTCCAAGGACTCCATATTTTTGTATTTTGAGTTGTAGACCTCTATGTTTGGCTCTTGCATGTGGATATCGGCCTCCTTCATCATTGTAACAACTCTGTGCATTTATGGAAGTAATAGAAGCATCGTTTTGAGACTATTCTTTATCCTAACATGCTTGCATTCCTTCTTCTTTCCTTTTCTCTTGTGTTGTGTGTTGGTTATGCTATTTCAGGTCCCTTGTAGCTCCATATTTAGTTGTGTTCCATGAGAATGATCTAGTTGATACATGTTTCATTGTGTTACTCATGCCTAGCCTCTTTTCATGCATTTCCCCTCATTCTCACTCAGAATAGATAGTGTTCATCCCTCTTTTCTGGTGCTATCACCTTTTAGTGTAGTTTCCTTCATGTTATCCTTCTTTCCTTGGTCCCTTGGCATCATTAGCTTAGTTTTCCTTCCAACACTAGGAGTAGCAATAGCAGTAGAAATAGATAGAGGAGCTAGCCATCTTCGAGATCCGTCCCAAGCTCACAAGGTCCTGAACTTTGGGGATTGTTCCATTCTAGTCTCAAACACCTCATCCCTTATGAGATCCGAGATGTGGGTGCACGTTTGAGTAACCAACAGTTTACATGCCGGTGGGACCAACATTGAAAACTCAATTTTGCATATCTCTAAGTTCTAGGTGTGTGGACTTAGTGTTTCAGCCTTTGGAGGCTCATTTCACACACATCTGGTGACTCCTAATATTTTAAGATCTTTGTTTTAGCAATCATGAGTGCCTTTCATGAGAAGAGTGTACACAAGAAGAAGTGCAGCAGCTAAAGATTTGTTTGAGTACCTCTAACTATCCCCCGAGAAGACTTCATTCTAGAAATCCTAAGCATGCATATCTATCTCTAGCATGCCACTCCCATTCAATTCCTCCTCAAAATAGATAACCTGCACCCTATGAATGGCACATCATCAACCTCCTTAAGAAACTTCATTTGCTGGAGGAGTCCCTTTCTCTTGGTCCATGTAGTATGATATTCCAAATGGTCTCAAGAGTATTCCTTACTTTACTAGGTGAGAATAAAGTCACCCCTTAGGAGCATATCCAGGATATAGAAAATGTGTTTTCACTCTATCTGATCACACATGATGATGTAGTAATCAGGTTGCTTGCACATATTTCAAAGGTAAAGCACTTCAATGGTACCGAGGCTTGAGACTTGGATCTATCACCACCTGGGATGAGTTGGGAACAACTCTTTGCAATTACTTTCAAGATAAGTTAGATCACCTATTGTTGTGGAGTAACTAATAAGAAGAAGAAGGGGTGCCCATGAGCAGATGAATGATTTCAACATCAGATTTTAGAAGACTTGGGATAGAATCCCTCTTGTGGTAAGACCTACAACCCAACATGTTTTCCTTTATTATCTAAAGGCGCTCAACAATGATATTTCAGTTATGATCCAATCTATGGGAGGTAGGACTTTACCATCTTCTTATAGTATTACAATAAGGGCAAAAAATAGTCTTATTCAGGTGAGAAAGTTGGCTCCTAGACCACCCATGCCCTTATACCTAGAGATGTCACAAAATCCCCAACCTTACGTGGCCCCTATTCTGTCCCTAAGAAAAGAGCACAACTAGTCACCTTAACATCCTATTCTCCATCACAATAAAAGGAATATGAAGAATTGAAGGCCCTGATTATAAATTTATCAAACAAGGTCATATCATTAGAAAAGTAACATGTGCAAGCCTATAGAGGAAATTCCAATCAGGTGCATGGCCAAAGCAATCAACCTTGGCGAAATCAATATGGAAATCAAAGATATATGCCCAACCAACAGAATGATAGATGACAACCTAATGCACATCTGCCCTTGTAAGTTTTCCCTCCCGCACCTTCTCTCCCAACACCCAGTGCGAGTCGGGCACTTGTTCTAGTTCAAAAAATTTGGCATAAGAGTCAAAATGGTGCTTCCCTTGCAACATGCCTCATAGTAAATATCATTATGCTAATGTTGCATGTGCCCAATCCTTCATGATCTAGAATGCTTCATCTTGTGAGCCTCAACAAGCACCCATGAAGTAGATAATCCAGAAAGACCAGAAGTTCCTTTGGAGATAAATTTGATGTTCTTTGGCATGGAGGACTTCTACGCTCAATCAACCAAGCTGCATAAAGATACAAACATACCCACACCCAAGTTGTGGACAACACAAGATATAAGAAAAGAATGTTAGATTCGGGCATGTAGGTTACACACTCCTGTAACACAAGTGGATCCTAAGAATAAGAAATAATAAGACAAGACCTCTTACAAAAGGAGCTCAAATCCCTATATAGGAGGCCCCATGAAAATCTCCTTCAAGCAAAGACGCACCCCTCCTTTGGTAGGTCAAGCCTCTGCTCTCAGCTAAAATTCAAGCTTCATGCCTAAGAAGTCAAGAGGGATTTTGTTCCCAAATGCACAAAATGGGGGCCTTCCATTTAGAATTGTTGACCGATGAAGAGAAAAACATAAGCATCACAATGTGGGATGCCCTGACCATTCCATCTCGGTGGGATCTGCATTGCATGAAGCTCTAGTGCGACTCCTGCATGTTGATCTAATTATGCTTTTGAACCCACGTGCTTCTATCAAAATTTGCCAAGAAGAGGAGAATCAAGTAAGTAAATTTGTTAAACCCCCACCCTTTTATGTTTCCTTGATTGTAGGTAAACACCTAGTGCATAGCTACATGATTGACTCAGTACTAGTACTTTTGTTATGCCTAAGAGGATAACTGATGTCGTAGGTTTGAAATATAGCCCTTTGTCTAAATGATTCCTATAACTTGATGGCTCAATTGATACTACCTTAGGATTCATCAAGGATCTTGAGTTAACCCTCCATGTATGTCCATACCTAACAATTACTCAAGATGTGTCAATCATTGACCTACCTCATTTGTTTGCCATATGTTTATCAAGAGAATTTACTACTAAAGTGGGTGGTTACTTGTCTTCTGATTGGTCTCATATGTTACTCAAGACAAGGTATGGTACCTGGTTTACCATACAAGATGATCCTATATTTTCCTATCATGTAGAGTCATATGTCCCATCCCCTCTCCAAGCCAATTGTCTTATCCAAGAAGAACAAGTTTCAGTTCCAAGAGCATTCTCTTCCACCCTCTATTCCAGACCTAGTGCTTGATGAATGGGTAGAAAGACATCACAAATTTTACCCGTATGCTTGAAGAAATGGAAGCCTATGAAACTGATTGGTACTTATTGCATTATAGAAGAAGACGATATTATTCCATGTGTGCTCATGAAAGACAAAGTTCAAACTTTGGTCTTGGAAGTTGTACTTTGATGGATCCAGTAGAAATGGATGGTGCAGAACAAGAGTGGTTATATCCCCTAAGGATGAGAAATTTTCTTCGCACAAGCTATAGTTTGCATGCTCTAATAATGTGGCAGAGTATGAAGCGCTGGTGTATGGCTTGCTCATTGTTGAGAAGAAGAAAATTAAGGTGTTGCAGATCTTTAGGGACACAAAATTGATCATCCACTAGGTTACCAACAAGTTCTAGAAAAAGAATAAGCTTCTCAAAGCTTATAAATATAGAGTATGGGACCTACTTGAGAGCTTTGATGCCCTTAATCTGCAGGTGGTTCGGTGTAAAGTGAACAAGGAAGTTGATCAAATGGACCTACTCGGTTCACAATTTTCTCTTGCTGAGGACTTTGTTTAAGGAAACACTTAGCACATTAATATGGTGATCACACCATCCATTCCAAACAATAACACTAGTTGGAAAGTGTTTGACAGTGACACGTAGATCGTCCATTTTATTCAGAATGAAGCTGAATTTTCATCAAGTATGCAAGCTGACTTGCATGACAACTATGGTGTCCAAGTGATACAGAAAGAAAAATAAGTTACCTAAAGGGCTGGTCACCTTAGAGAAATTTTCATCCCGATGAGGAGTTCAAGGGAGAAGAAAGATACATGTGCGTCACAAAAAGAATGATCTTCATCCTATTACATGTGGGAAAGAGTCACCATTTGCTTAAGAGACTTTGCACGGATGAAGAAAAAAATAGGCCCTCATCTCTCTCTATCAAAAATACAATGATATTTTATCATGGGAAGTATGAAGACCTCAAAGGTTTTGATCCAATTATTGCTTAACACTCCATTGACCTTGATCTTGGTATAAAGCCCGTTAGAATTAAAGTAGCAGCCTAGTCAATCCAAAGATAGAACCCCTCATGAAGAAGGAATTATCCAAACTCATTGAGGCAAGAATTATTTTTTCTATCAAATACTCTACCGGGTTACAAATATGGTTCCAATTTAATTCATTCGAGAGATGGTGAAATCAGACTTTGTGTTGATTTCATAGATTTGACTCTCCATCTATAAAGGTTCAAACTTCATTTTCCTTCAATAGCATATTCTCATATATCAGGGGCCTATCTCACTAATATTCTCAAACTAGATGGATATTTTTCAAGAACTTCCATTCAAGGAAGAGGATCAATTCAAAGTTTGACATCTCATTTACAACCAAATTGGGAAATGCTCACACCCACGTGCTTCTATCAAAATTTGCCAAGAAGAGGAGAATCAAGTAAGTAAATTTGTTAAACCCCACCCTTTTATGTTTCCTTGATTGTAGGTAAACACTTAATGTGCATAGCTACATGATTGACTCATACTAGTAATTTTGTTATGCCTAAGAGGATAACTGATGTCTAGGTAAATGAAGTTTGAAATATAGCCCTTTGTCTAAATGATTCCTATAACTTGATGGCTCAATTATTCTACCTTAGGATTCATCATGGATCTTGAGTTAACCCTCCATGTATGTCCATTTCTAACAATTACTCAAGATGTGTCAATCATTGACCTACCTCATTTTTTTGCCATATGTTTATCAAGAGAATTTACTTACTAAAGTGGGTGGTTACTTGTCTTTTGAATGGTCTCATATGTTACTCAAGACAAGGTATGGTACCTGGTTTACCATAAAGATGATCCTATATTTTCGTATCATGTAGAGTCATATGTCCCATCCCCTCTCCAACCAATTGTCTTATCTAAGAAGAACAAGTTTTAGTTCCTAAAGAGCATTCTCTTCTACCTCTATTCTAGACCTAGTGCTTGATGAATGGGTAGAAAGAAATCACAAATTTTACCCGTATGCTAAAGAAATGGAAGCCTATGAAACTGGGATTGGTACTTATTTTTTTATAGAAGAAGACGATATTATTCCATGTGTGCTCATGAAAGACAAAGTTCAAACTGGTCTTTGAAGTTGTACTTTGATGGATCCAAAAAGTAGAAATGGTGCAGAACAAGAGTGGTTATATCCCCTAAGGATGAGAAATTGTTCCTCATGCATTAACCGAGCTATAGTTTATTGCTCTAATAATGTGGCGAGTATAAAAGCGCTGGTGTATGGCTTGCTCATAGTTGAGAAGAATAAAATTAAGGTGTTGCAGATCTTTAGGGACATGAAATTGATCATCCACTGGTTATCAACAAGTTCTAGACAAAAAAGCTTCTCAAAGCTTATAAATATATAGAGTATGGGACCTACTTGAGAGCTTTGATGCCCTTAATCTGCAGTGGTTTGGTGTAGAAGTGAACAAGGAAGTTGATCAAATGGACCTACTCGGTTCACAATTTTCTCTTTCTGAGGACTTTGTTTAAGGAAACACTTAGCACATTAATATGGTGATCAGACCATCCATTCCAAACAATAACACCAAATGGAAAGTGTTTGCTGGTGATGACACGTAGATCGTCCATTTTATTCGGAATGAAGCTGAATTTTCATCAAGTATGCAAGCTAACTTGCATGACAACTATAGTGTCTAAATAATACACTAATAGAAGAAAAATAAGTTACCTAAAGGGCTGGTCACCTTAGAGAAAATGTTCATCCCTGATGAGAGAGTTCAAGGGAGAAGAAAGATACATGCACGTCACACAAAAAGAATGATCTTCATCACTATTACATGTGGGAAAGAGTTGTTGCTCAGTAGAACTTTTACGGATGAAGAAAAATAGGCCCTCATCTCTCTCTATCAAAAATACAATGATATTTTATCATGGAAGTATGAAGACCTCAAAGGTTTTGATCCAATTATTGCTCAACACTCCATTGACCTTGATCTTGGTATAAAGCCCGCACGAAGTAGCGCTAGTCAATCCAAAGATAGAACCCCTCATGAAGAAGGAATTATCCAAACTCATTGAGGCAAGAATTATTTTTCCTATCAAATACTCTACTTGGGTTACAAATATGGTTCCAAGTATGCAAGAAGAATGGTGAAATCAGACTTTGTGTTGATTTCATAGATTTGAATAAGGCATCTCTAAAGGATCGGTACCATTTTCCTTCAATGGAGCATATTCTACATATTGTGCCAGTATGTAAAGATTCTCTATGCTAGATGGATAGTCTGGTTTCAAGCAGATCCTGGTCAAGGAAGAGGATCAATTCAAAACTGCATTTACAACCAAATGGGGAACATATGCATATCAAAAAATGCCCTTTGGTCTATCAAATGCGGGTGCCACATTTCAGCATGCTATGGATGTTGCCTTCAAAGGATACATTAATGAGTTCATCTTGGTTTACCTTGATGATATAACTGTCTTCTCAAAGCAGAGCACAAATCACATGGTGCACCTAGAAAAGGTCTTTGAGAGATGCAGATAATTTGGGGTATCTCTTAACCCCAAAAAGTGCAATTTTGTGGTGGCACAGGGCAAGCTCTTGGGCCATGTGGTTTCAAAGGATGGCATCATAATTGATCCTGAGCATGTTTCATCCATCCTAGCTCTTTCCTGCTAACGCACAAAAAGGCCCTACAGTCCTTCCTTGGTAAGATCAATTTTGTTAGGCATTTTATCCCTAAATTTGTGGGATTGGTTTGGCCCATCACCTCAATGCTCAAGAAGGAAATAGCCTTCAGATGGACAACAAAAGGAAGAGAAAGATTCAACAAGATCAAGCAAGATATTGTTTGTGTGCCAACACTCATCAATCTAGATTATTCAAAGGATTCCATCCTTTATGCTTATAGCGCCGATGTAAGTTACTACTATCCTAACACAATAAAATCAACAAGGGATGGAACAACTAGTGGCTTTCTTCACCATATCTAAAGGATTATGAACTAAAATATAGTCACATAGAGAAGCGGGGATCTGCCCATCATGCGCACACTCAAGAAATTCAAAAGTATGCTCACCACCAATCATATCAAGGTGTTAGTATCCCACTCTTTGATCAAAGACTTCATCATGGGAGCAGAAATTAGTGAGAAAAGAGCACGATGGGTGACCAAAATTATGGAATATGATGTGACTATCAAGGCCACAAAACTGGTAAGAGGTAGTGCACTCTGTAGGTAGATTGTTGAGGATGCACAGAGTGAACCTGAAGCTTCATTATTTCTGGATGAAGACCTTCCACGTGTAGAACTTGAACAAAATATAGACCCTAGCACACGTGATTGGATGAAGGATATGATCACATTCCTTTCGAGGGTGCATACCCTCTATTTAAATAAAGAAAAGAGAAGAAATTTGAGGTTACAATCTATCCCTTACGTGTTGATTAATGGACTTCTCTTCAAAAGGAATCTTGATGGCATGTTGTTAAGATGTATCAATGGCGCGTAGACTAAAAAGTGTTAGTAGAATTTCATGATGGATTCTCTGGTGGACACTTCTCTGCCAAGACTATAGCAATGAAGATTATAATGGCAGGTATCTTTTGGCCTACCCTATTTGCAGATGCACATAGGTGGGTCACAAAATGCAAGGAATGCACTTTCTTTATAGGAAAGAAAATATTGGCAGCGCTTCCCTTCGACCAATCCAAGTGGATCAACCTTTTGCACAATGGGGTCTTGAATTCATAGGCATGATCAATCCACCTTCAAGCACTTGGACATAAATGGGTGTTGATAACTATAGATTACTTCACCAGATGGATAGAAGCTATCGTGCTCAAGGAATCAACCAAGGTAGTCATCCTTGACTTTCTCAAAGGTATAGTCACAAGGTTTGGCATTCCTCAAACCATTATCTATGATAATGAAAAGGCATTCCTTGGTACTAAAATCACTGATTGGGCTCTAAATCTAGGCATTTACCTAAAGACTTCTTCCAACTATTACCCCAGGGAAACGGTCTGGCAGAATCAACAAACAAGAACCTAATTAGAATCATGAAGCGCATAATGAACATTGAGTAAACCTCTAGTAGAAGAGACATTAAGGGTCATCAAAGGGGTTAACTATGGGATACATTACAAAGGTGATGAAGAACTCATTCAAGATTTATTTGATGGAAACGACTCAAGAGCGCAATTTTCTATAGAAATAATGATTCAGATGCCACACTACTTAAGCATGCTATCAAAATCGAGAAATAAAAAGGGAAGATGGTCTACATAGTGGATGAAGAAGAAGTAGAAGAACTAGATATAGACCATTCAATAGGTGCACATGAGGTCTTGGATAGTGCAGATAACACCACACGTGCCTATCATGAATCTATAAGGACCACAAAAGTGAATATTGGTATAGATGTTTAACCTAAAGAGGCAATAATGAGAGATTATTGGTTTGAATCTGAAGTAGCAAAAATAGTGGATTTAGAACCATGATTTTCAAGATTTATTTCCTAGGGGCTACCATGATTTAAAAGGAGTGCATGCATCATTAGGAGAAATGAAGATAAAGCTTAAGGAAGTTGTTATCCAAATATCTCTCCTAGATATTTGGATAACTTGCATACACATTCTAGCCATAAGTTATTCATTGCGAATAATGTGCATGCTCAAAATCACTTGGCACATTCCCTAGGGCATATTTTATCTATGCGCACCCTTTCCTTTTCTCCTTACACTTCTCCCTTGCACCCACCTTCCACGTATTCACCTTCTTCCTAATTAGTTTCTTCCCTTTCCACATGCCTCGCACTTACTGCTAAGTCCTTGGCCCTTCACGCACCACACCCATTACCTTGTAATAGTTGTGCCTTGACCATACATTCTCTTCTCACCAGTTTGCCTCATTTCCCCACACATCACATGTGCCCCTCTCGTGCCTTCCCCTATTTTCTCTCGTGCACCATTTCCTTATGCCCTTCATGTCAGTCCATCTTTTGATATGCTTTAGTGTGTCGTATGCAACAAGTCAAAGTGTCCCAATAGGGCACTAAGTCCTTATAACCAATCAGCAAGTGACATGTGGCAAAAATAAAAAATAGTTGTACACTTGACCATCATTTCAGCCAATCTCGCATGTGCCATGTGTTTTTGTGTGCGTTGATGAATCTCGACATCTTCGACATCCGTATCTTCTTCTCTACAGAGCTCAGATCAGTGTCACCTACTTATCGAGAGCTACTAACATCGATACTAATTTTAGAAATTCAAAATTCAAATTTTGGTGGATTTGGTAGGTGAGAAATGGGAAAATGTCTTTCTGAACATTGATGAGCAGATCTGATTGCTCTAATAACTGATTTGGTATGATCCACCCTCCTTTGTCTTCAACATGTCAAACAGGCATGGGGAAGCATATTTCATAGATTTCCAAGTGGATTTGTAGGCATTGAATGCTTCTTGTTGGTGGTTATGTTTCAAATTCAGGTTTTCCCTCCTTCTTCCCTTCTTCCTCCATTGATTCATCTATAAATGTAAGAGCAAGGCTCGTAATTTTGGTTGACACTCTAGATCCTTACACATTCTACCAAGGACTCAATATTTTCTATATTATGATTTGCGAGACCTTTATGTTTGGCTCTTGCATGTGGATATCGGCCTCCTTCATCATTGTAATAGCTTTATGTATTTATGGAAGTAATAGAAGCATCATTTTGAGACTATTCTCTATCCTAACATGTTTGCATTCCTTCTTCTTTCCTTTTCTCTTGTGTTGTTTGCTAGTTGTGATATTTTAGGTCCTTGTAGTCCATATTTAGTTGTGTTCCATGAGAATGATCCGGTTGATACGTGTTTTTCTATACTACATGTGCCTAGCATCTTTTCACGCATTTCCCCTCATTCTCACTCGAAAAATATAGTGTTCATCCCTCTTTTTGGTGCTATCACCTTTTAGTGTAGTTTCCTTCGTGTTATCCTTCTTTCCTTGGTCCCTTGGCATCATTAGCTTAGTTTTTCCTTCCAACACTAGGAGTAACAGTAGAAGTTAAAATGGATAGAGGAACGTGCATCTACCCCAAGCTCGTAAGGTCCTAAGACTTGGGGTGGTTCCATTGTGGTCTTAAACACCTCGGCCCTTCTAAGATCCAAGATGAGGGTGCACGTTTGAGTAACCAACGAAGGTGCACACCCAATTAGGAAGAGACCCTATAGGATGAACCCTAACTTGTGTGAAAAGGTCAAAGAAGAAATTGGAAAATTTTTGAAGTTAGGAATCATCAAGCCCCTTGACAAGTCAAAATGGGTTAGCCTAATGGTGATCAATATAAAGAAAGATTTTCGAATTAGAATCATGTGGACTATAGGGAGATGAATGTTGTATGCGTGACCAATCCTTTTCCTATGCCATTCATAGAGGAAATATTAGAAGGCGTTGCGAGGCATGAGATATATTCATTTACTGAGATGGAATATTTTGGGTATCATCGTGTTAGGATTACACAGGAGGATAAGGAAATGAACTACTTTCACCATTGATGTGGAATTTTTTCATGTATTGTGATACCATTCGGAATGAAAAACATGCATTTTGTGTTTTTGTGAATAGTTTTTCAAGCATTCCAGGATTTTATTCATCTTTTCTTAACAGTTTACTTGGATGATTGGATGGTATATTGGCTTCTTAAGGATCATTGTGACAATTTGTGCTTAATGTTTGAAAGATGTAGACAATTAAGCATCTCTTTGAACATCAAAAAGTGTGTGTTTGCTACACCTTTTGGCACTCTATTAGGGCATATTATCTACAAGGAAGGTTTGTTGGTAGATCCAACTAAAGTTACAGTTATTGTCAGCTTAAAAGAACCTACTAGTTAGAGTGAGGTGTGTGGATTTTTGGGTCATACTAGGTATTATAGAAAATTTATTAATGGATATATGAAGGTTGCCACACCCTTGAAGGAGTTACAAAAAGGAAAAGGGAAATTCTATTGGGGGAACTAAAGCAACGTGCATTCAAGACATTGAAGGAGAAACTTACTACAACACCTATTTTGTGCTTTCCCTCATGGGACTAACCATTTCATGTACATGTGTACGCCTCGACATCCATTGGCGTGGCGTTGGCTCATCATGGAGAAGGTATTATAGATCATCCTATCTATTTTTCTAGTAGAAATTTGACTCATGCAAAGCAAAATTATACAACTACAGAGTGCAAAGCATTTTCCATGATCCATACGCTACTTAAATTGCATAATACCGCTAGAAACACCATTTGTATTCTATACCATTCACATGACATTGAAATACTTGGTAAATAATCTAGTCTTACTTGGGTACACATGTTGATGGGAAATTTTATTCTAATATTTTTTTTATAGTTGTGGTAAAACCAGGGAAAATTAATTCTAGCATAGACCATTAATGAAGGATACAGTCAGGGGAAGATGCGTAAACAATTTAATATACAATGTTAGATGTGCATTAATATAGGTTACATTGTGCACCTTCAGACTTGGAGGATATTGCTATTTTTCTATGCATAGGTGTGGTGCCAAAAGGACTAAAAGCCTTAAAGAAGAAAAAAATTACAATTTCACGTAGTACCTTTTATGTTGATCAGTTGTGACCTATACAAGTTAGGCCAAGATGAAGTGGTACTCCAATGTGTATTAGAGCATGAGCACACAAATATCATAGAAGAGGCTCATGGTGGTATTGCAGGTGGCACTATGCAAGTGATGCCATTGCACACAAAATTCTACTCATTGGATTGTGGTGGGAGACCCTGTATAAGGATTGTAAGGCATATTGCAAGGCCTATGATCATTATCAACACCTTGGAAAACTAGGGTAAATAGATGAAATGCCTTTAAGACCTATTCCTAGTGTAGAACCATTTGAAAAAGGGGATACATATTTTGTGTGTCCTATTTCACTAGATGTGAGTAGAACTAGATCATGCTACATCATCACTTACATAAATTATCTTACAAGGTGGGTAAAAGCAACACCTACTAAGGATTGTACAACTACTATAACATCCAGGTTCTTATGGGAAATGTTCTTACAAGGTATGGATACCCATTATGTTTGAATAGAAATAGGGGCACACATTTTTGAATGACATAATCAGAATTATATTAGATGAGTTCATGATTACACTATAAGACTACACCCTATCATCCTCAGGAAAATGGGACTGTTGAGGCCTTCAACAAAATTTTGAGCTAGACATTGACAAAAATATGTGATGTTGGGAGGAAATATTGGGATGATAAAGTTTCTTTCATGCTTTGGGCACATAGAAAAACATATAAGAGGTTGAATGAAGCCACACCGCTTTCATTTAGTGTTTGGCACGAAAGTAGTTTTTCCTATAGAATTCATGTTACCTTATTTACGTATTGTGCATGTAGGAGGTCTAGATGATGAGAAAGCATTAGACGAACGAGATGAAAAGTTGACCAAACTAGATGAGAGATGAGAAATATCATGTTGGATTTAGAAGAAAGAGAAGGCAAGGCATAAATCATGGCATGAAAAACACATGAGAGATAAAATGTTTGAGATTAGATAGATGGTTCTTCTTTATGATTCTAAGTTTCTACGCAATCCAGGAAAAATTAAAGTACATTGGTTAGGACCAGTATTTTATCACTCACATACTTGAAACAAGCACTTGTTAGTTAGAGGTGCTTGATTGAATATGGTTACTGATTATTTCAATGGGAGTAGATTAAAGCCCCACTATAAATAAAACTTCTTGGTGTTTGTAATAAGGTAGTGTTGCTTTAATTAGATTAGGTTTTTCATTATGTATTCCCTTATGTATTTCCTTTTTCGTCACTATGATTTGTAATTTTAGTTGATATTTTTTTATAAATAAGCACATTTGCACACCATAATCTAATTACCATTTGTAGTATTTTTATATACGCAGAGGACTCCGCACATACCATTGGTGTGGGGTGGATGTTTACAATGGATACAAATCAAGGAGTAAACTGCTTCTGAAGTGTTATTTGAGTTTGGAAAGGAGTTTTTAGAAGAGAGATTGCTTCTAAACAATGACCATAGATGGAGGTAATTGAAGGAACAATATAATGTGAGGTAAGCAACGGTCATGGAGACTACCAGGAGAAGGCACCGTGGTAAGCTAATTAGGAACATGGAAGCGTGTTCAAGATAAGTGTGTAGCCAAAAGGTAGGAAGATGAACTAGAAGGTTATAGCTAAGGTGTAAAGATGTATCATGCAAAAAGTGTGAAAATGGTCAATCAATGAGAGAATTATTGGTAGGTGAAGGAGTAATAAATTTACTAACTTTTTGAAAATATATATAAGGACAGGATGTGGGTTCATTTTTACTATTTGTGATCATATTGATTTGAAAGGGCTAAGTGTAATCAAGGTGAGAGATGTATATTGAGGTGCGGAGAGTGCGAAACTAGATGTGGAGAGTATATTTATGCGTTGAAGAATCTTGTGTCCCCATATGTGAAGGGTTTGAGTGAAGCTAACACATTTTGAAAGAGCTAGGGCATGTGATTTCAAACTAGGGCACATAGATTCAAGATAGGGTTTGACCTAATCACTATAAAATATAGAAAGTTAAGCATTTGCATATTACAAAGGATAAGAAGGTGATATTTTTAGATGACACCAAAGAAAGTACACTCCACAGAGCCAAAGGAAAGAAGAAAGTGAAGGAAGAAGTTGAAGTTGCACCTAAGAGTATTTTTTTGAGATACGGTACCCAAAAGGTGTTATAGTTGGGCAGAGAAAGGGATTCCCACATCCGTAAGCATAAATTAAGTGATTACAACCACCACACAATTGATAACAAGAAGGAGTTGGATGTGTTGTTGGGCATGAAGACCAAAAATATCACAACAAAGGACATGCATGTATATGATGACGCTGGGGAGAAGTTGTTAAATAAGATTGGAGTCTATCGGTTATACGAGCTCCTTATTTTTCAAGTATGAACCATTATACTAGTTGTTAATGAGCAGAGTCCGTGAAAACTTCTTCTATTTCACAAGATGGAGGGTATGAATCATAGCCGCCTTTATTGCAATACTTGACAACATTAAAAGGCACAGGAAAGACATGACTAGTGACCTAAATGATAAAGAAACAATCATGAAACATAGAAGGAGTTAGGATATACAAAGGATCCATGCGGGATGGACATTTACAAATTAAAGAAGTACCTAGTGTTCAAGAAGTGCACATCTAGTAACAAAGTTGAACGATGAAGAGAGATGGTCACAAGTGAATATAATGTGGCTGCATATCACGAGGAGAATGTCACAGGGAGTGATCTACAACATAGCAGGCTACATTGTAGAGAACATTATCGAGGAAGCACACACAGGTGATAAAATCAGTTTTGGCACTATTTTACTTTCTTTAGTATTTATGGAGATTAGAGTGCCCGATGGGCCAAAAGACAAGATCTGGGAGTATCCCATGGAGAAAAATCCCTTACAGAAAGGTTTGACAAATATTTATGTGAAGGTTTGATGAGTGGGCCATTCAAACATATGGTGGAGATGTGGTATGACAGGCTCCACACAACATTTGAAGAGGAGTGGCACATTCCTAAGGAGTTACCATGGTGGTGGCCAAGGAAGTACAAATCCCGGTGTACGAACACTTCTACATTGTGTGGTTCACTATGAGGGATGGGAAATGGAGCCCATGGTGTAAAATACCATATTCCTTCACATCGTGCTACTTCTAGGCATCATTCCACCATTTTATTGATACTCACCGCCTAAATTTTACTACGGACAAGGTAGAATTTGACTACCATACTATGATAAAGACATGTATTTCTAGGATGGAATGCCCATGTTGAGAGTGTCATTTCAGACATTATAAGCATGAATCCTGTAAGCTTGAAAATTGGGGAAATTGGAGCAATGCTCATATACCTTCAAATTTGAATCCCGGTTGGAGAATAAAAATATGTGGAGAATGAGTTTTTCTCCCAAGGCCACATAAGGAAAACATATAATGGAGAATGTACTAGCTCTAAAACCCATGGAGCCTATAGAGATAGATGACGAGGAATAAGAGAATGAATACGGTGGAAGCTTAGAGAATAGGGGTTGGAGGAAACCCATGGAAAGAGTAGAGGTTGAGCACGCAAGTACCCCACCTCAGGTATAAGAAGAAGAAGAGGACTTGGAAGTAGTCCAAGGAGAGCGTCATTTCAAGAGGGTTTTCAGAAGAACAAGAACACAAGGCATGGGAACTCCACAGTCAATACAAATATCACCACGACTCTCTCCATAGAAAGAGGCAACTATGAAAAGAAGGAGAAAGTTTAAGTTGAATGAGGAGGTGGAGGAGTCTACAGAGAGTGTGCCTAGAACTCTTGTACCACTAGAGGATGTGGAAGAACCCAAGGACGAAGAAAATAAGGATGAAGAAGGATTAAAAGAGGCGGGATAAATATAACAAGATATTGCTCAAAACATAGAATATCTAACTCCAAACCTTGGCGCTCAAGTTCCTAAGGGGCCAAGAACAAAGAGGGAAAGTGGGGAGTATGTTGCACCGATCATGGGCTATGATGAGGACACAAGTAAAATTTTTGTGCATGATTCTAGAATATAGTA
Organism: Taxus wallichiana var. yunnanensis; assembly: GCA_018340775.1. Taxonomy (NCBI): domain Eukaryota; kingdom Viridiplantae; phylum Streptophyta; class Pinopsida; order Cupressales; family Taxaceae; genus Taxus; species Taxus wallichiana. The sequence continues at coordinate 354,421,167 of CM031240.1, read as the reverse complement.
GGCCTCAAGGAGTTGTATGGATGGGAGTTGATGGACCCAGACATGGCTACTACATGTGCAAGGAAATAGTTGTCATGGTCCATGCAAAATCACATGGATGAGCCTAATTTTGATGTATGTGAAGAGTTCATTGTGTCTAGAAGAATGAGAAAGACACCACAAAATAGGCACATAACTATTAAGCCCACTAGTTATGTTTGATGAACATGTGAGTAATGCCTTTGTGAAGGTATCTATAGAGGTGGCGTGGTAGAATGTAGATAAGGCTACAACTATTAGACCATTAAGAGAAGATATCAAGGCTAAAGATGCCGAAATGTCACGTCTTAAAAGGAGAGAAGGAGCTAGAGCAAAATAAGAATGGGGTTCTCATCGCATGGCGGAAGAGATCGATGATCATGTCCCGAAGGAAAGATTGTACCTTGAGTCCAAGGTACCTAAGAGATTCCCTTTGGCTATGAATTATGTGCATACCTTAGTTGATTTTGTGCTTGAGGATGGACCGATTTGGATGCTAGAGCCAAAGGAACCTGAATAAGAAGAAGAGAGAGAAAGGGCCTCAATAGTTAGAAATATTTCATCTTATGAAGCCTTGCTCCAGACTTTGTAGGAAGAGATGAAGAAAGAAGACTAGGCATTAAATATTTGTGCAGATCTAGAAGTAGTTATCCAAATTAGGACAATGGTAGAAGACAATGAAGTCCTGAAGGCGATGAAATATGATACATTGGGGTGTGCGGAATGATTGGAACTAGTAAATAAAAGTGTGAGGCCCTTGCAGTAGCCCAAGACCCCCATAAAGAAAGGCTAGATGAAATTGGAAATCTTATAGCACAGAAGATGGATATTCTGGAAGTAAGGGTGACTGTAATATCTGACATTGTTATAGTATTACAGAATGAGAAGGAAGAGATAATGCAAGAGGAGTTAGATTCTATTGCATCAGATATTCTAGAAAAGGCAGAAGCCGTGCTAAGTGATTGGCAAACTTTAGAGGCTGAAATCAAAGAAGAATATCTAGAGTTAATTCTTCAAGTTGAAATAGAGGACGTTGCAGGGTGAAAGTTCATTATTTGTATAGTAATTCTTTAATTTCCTTTCATTCCCATTCTTTATTCTTCAAAGTGTCAAGAAGAAACCATTTCCGGGCGGCGATGTATTTTAGTGTGGGGTAATGTTGAAAATACAAAGTATGACACTTAGCAGAAGGCACAAAAAGGTTCGCACATGGGAACATGACACGTTCAAAGGTGCAGAAGGATAGGGAAGGAAACACACATGAAAGAAAATGATATATTCAAGACTTAGCCATTTTCAGGATTACAAGCTATTTTTGGAGATAGCGTGCAGAGCACACAAACTAGATAAAGACTTACGTGACATGCATAGGCTATTTTTGGAAGAGTGTATACTAAGAACTTTACATGGGTTCAAGTTAATAATAGAAATAATACTGCCATTTAACCAGAAGAGATATATTATTAGAGCACTTTTATGTGTGTCTATTATCATAAAGGTGCATGGATATTTTCAAGATGCGACCTATTTTGGGAATTATGTAAGTGGTGAACGGAAATTGCCCACCCATATAAGTATGTAGTAATCCACGTCGAATAGACAGGGTGAGTAGTGAGATATTAGGGAGTTATACTTCCAGATGATGCACACAAAAGTTTATGATATTAAATATTGTAATAAGCTTCTGTTTATTTAGTGTGTTTAATATAATGGAGTGTATTGAACTCTTTAAGGTTTTAAACATGAACGTAACTAGTTCTTGCATGGTTGAATCATTATGGCTATTGTTTAAATCCATTACTCCTTAGATCTAGATCTAGAATATGCCCTGTAGAATGTTTATACTATTTATGGATATGAATGCATTAATCCTTCATCATGTTCGCATCTTGTACAAGAAACTCTAAGGAGGGGCCTAGTACCTTTGCATGCCTCGAGTGAGCACTCGATCTAGGATGAGTGATGTTCCAATGCACCTGGGTTATTTTTGGTAAATTCTAGGCTACATAATCTATCTTTGTATCTTGTCTCATAAAGCATTACATCCCATTTACAAATCTATATTCTACTCCCATTTCTAAACCATAAAGTGATATCACTTTGAACCATAATCATAATTCAACATCTAAATCAACCATAAAAATATTTAAATCCATCATATAAAACAACACACAATGCATGATTAACCATGAAAAAATCATATATATATATATATATATATATATCATCATCATATAATATCTCAATATATCGGTGATGGGTCACTGGAGACTCTATCTCAAAATTCTACATCATCAAAATATTTAAACCGAACATCTGAAATACTCTAATTTTGTCCCCCTAAGGTATATGCCTATATATCTCTTTGGCCTGAGATGTGGTAATTGATATTTCACCTATGGCACAATGTTTCATTCCTTATGTGGCTTTCCTATTTTCACATCTCACCTTTGTGGCCATCTTCGTGTCCTTATGGGTGCACCATTATTTCCTTTTTTTTCATTCCCATCCTACCCATATGCATATTTGCTCAATTCATCATGTATGAAGGATATCACATTTACTTTTCCCCACTCCTTTTTGTAGTGAACCTTTTCTTGACCATCCTTGTATTTGTTTTTGCATGTATTTTATATCTTCCTTCAACCCACTAGTCCAATGTCTTGAGAAACCGTCTCGAGTGGATTCCCATTGTATTCCCTCCAAATTATAGTGGTTTTCGCTAACTCACGGTTCCTTAGAACATTGCCACCATCTCCATTGAGACTATACTTTGTTCCCTACCAAAGTGATTTTGATATCACTGCCATATTTTTTTGTTTATTTTGGTTTTGTTTTTCCTTATGCGGTGCATATTCTATCATCATCTTATTTTTCTCATCCTTTCCAATTTCTTTTATCTTTCAAATTCTTGATCAATTTCCCTTAGTTTCACTTGATCCTTAGTTTGAGGGGGCACCACATCAATCATCTTTCATCTCTTGTCAATTTTGTTGCATGGCTTACCCAATTGCAAACTACTTAACAAAAAGGGGGAATGTAGACACCAATTATTGGTATCATTGGTCCCTCACCTCATGTTCGATCTCTTTATTTATCATCATTATTCACAAATATACCTCTCTTCCCATTTAAATACCGTTTTCCTCCTAAAATCCATTTATCCCTTTAATTGGTATTTCCCACCTTGATCTCATCTTAATGACACCATTAATTATTATTCCCTAATCATCTTTAATCACCATTTATTAATCCTATAAACCCATATAATCCATTTAAATTCCCTAAATGTCCCCATTTACCATACCTACATCTTCATTTAATTATTTCACCTCCCTCTTTCCTATATTTAATATTTTCCACCTCCCACCTACCCATTTATCCATCCTAAGCAACCCTAGCTCGTCCTTATCATATAAAAGCTTAATCCTACTTGACAAGGGCTCATTGTCTCGAGCTCTTCACTCTTCCACCACCCCACTAGATGGGCCCCCATAATGTAAGGTGAGCCATTTGGATCACCATCAACCCTATAAATATGACTATACCCCTCATTTTTTAGGGATGTAATTTTGGAGACTTCGAGATTTCTTGTGATCTTGCCTCATTTCTTGGTCATCTTTGCAGCTATTATCACTATCCTGGAGCTATTTTTGGATATATTTTGCTTCACCATAGAGATTTGAAGTTTTCTTCCTCTCTTGCATGCTTGGATCCACCCTTTCCATTCCATTACCTTTTCGTCATCAGCCTTTTTACAATTTCATCACCATACAAGATCTTGGTCTCTACATTTTATTATCTTCATCATCATTTACATATCATTGTTTCCACCCATCCTTTTCCATCAAAACCTAGGTCCTTCTAAGTCATTTCTGATCCCATCCAATCACCATCTACCCATTTCTTATTTTCTTAGATTTCTATCATCCACTTTGTCCCTCATCTACTTTCCGATCTCATATTCCTTGAATCCTCCAATATTGCAATTCTACAAACTTGCAACCTCGATCCTAAGTTCACCAAATCCATTTTCCACCGATCGATTTAGTTTTCATCAAACTTTTCAATAATTTCTCATCTCTCATTAATTTTTTTGCATCCTTTTTGTGATTCAAATCCATATGTTATGTAGTATTCTTGTTGATTAACTAAAATAATGAATTTAAGAATTAATCTAAATAATTAGAGTAATAAAATAACTTATATAAACTGAAATATAAATGTTAAATAATTTTATTTTATATTCTAAATAAAATGAAATAATTGAAATAAAAGGGAAAATGTACTAACCTGAAATGAACTTACCTCACAGTGATCTGGAACTATACTAGATGATGCACATGTGGAATAGAGTATGAAAAACACCTCAAGAAATTATAGTAGATGAAGATTCAACCAGATTGGGGCACCTTTTAGAGGATTAGGGTACCTATGGGTTCCTTGGTCTATAGTATGGGTGACCTAGTTTATAGAACAACTCGGAACTGAGTCTAAGTTGGTCGCTAGATCTTTGCAATAACTCGGTCTTTTTCACGTGTATATCACATTAGCTTTGTTGATTTCATTGTAAATATCCAATGAATAATATACTAAATAACCCCACATAAGGAATCAAACCCTAAAGAAAGAAATAAGAAAATGAATGGATCAAACTATCTTCATCTTCCAAATGGATAGACTTACAACTCGGTGTTGTACTACATCTCAAACCCGATGTAGTTATATGTACATGTGTGTGTAGTTATGGACCTAGGGTTCCCTATCACTAATGACATAAAGTACAAGGAAATAGCTAGATGTAAGATGTGAATGGTGGATGGAATAAAATGAATACAACCCTTCCTATGCAGTGTGTGATGTAGAATAGTTCCCAAATGCATTTCTTTTCTTTAGTAGATAGCTAACCCTTAGTAGAGATAGTAAAACCTTAAGATAATATGTATGTTGCATTTATATATGGATCTCTTATGCAAATTTTGACACTAATGACCCAACATGCAAACTAGCACCTACGGGAATGAGTGGGAAAACTACAAATACCGACCTCAAGACTTTAAATGCGAACCAAGTGCAACAGAGACCGGTGAGCCTAAAAATGAGGACCGGGGTGTTGATGGGTGCCCAAATCCCTTTCTAGGTTCCTTAGTCAAAGACTAGAGATGACCATTGAGTAAATAATGAAAGATGAGACTCCATGAGAGATTACCAGAACTGTGTGAGTAATTGACGACTATGCAAGAAACTTAATGACAATGACTAACTAAACTAACTATAGGATTAGGGGATGAGGGATTAGTGAATAATTTTACTATGTGAGATCCATACATAAAACAACATACTTGGTGGTATAATAGTAGTAGTAAGTGTGTGATTTAGTGACTTCATTTTCCCCCATTCTATGTTGGTGAGTAGAAACATTGGTAACATAAAGTAGATAGAGATGTGTATGAGAGATAAATTCATAGAATACCATGTTGTAGTAGAACGTGCAAATATGGTAGTAAAAGTGTGTCATAAAAAACAATATAGCGTGTTGATCCATGCAACGTAGTGAGAAAGGTATTAGTGTGATGAATTGCATTAAATGAGAGTGATGATTATAATTTTGTATGATTGATGATATCAAATGTGTATGATGAAAATAAGATGGGGTAGAAGTGATAAATTCCCAACCTAATTGTGTGTACATGAATAATCAACTAGAGGATTTAGACATCCTGCTATCGAAGGAAGAGTGTAGGGAGAAATGTGTGTTATTCTCGAATATCTATAATACATCCTCAAGATCTAGTCATTGAAGATGGAATCACATCAAACATTTGTGGTTTTTGGATCCGGGTAATTTCAATCAAACATGTGACACATATAAGAGTGGTATAGGTAAGGCACTCTTACCCCCACTCCATGGGTTTCCCCACAATATGATGGCTTCTAAGTTAGGTCATCTAGAAGAAAACATGAATATATGATGGCTTCCAAGTTGATTCATCTAGAAGTAAATGCAAAATATAGAATAAATTCCCAAGTTAGGTCATTTGGGAAAGTAAAAAATGTAACTCCCAATTTAGGTCATGTGGGAGGATGCTTGTGTTATATTTTGTTGTTTGAATGATATGATTTATTACACCCCGCACTCTCATTTATAAAATGAAAGGGTAGTCTTAAATGGTTAATTTAGTGTTTGAGGACCTCTAATATTTCTTTCTCTTGCATGAATTTAATATATGTTAAGTACGGTATTTGACCAATGTGGCTTCTTTATAAGAGGTCATTGGTGAAGTTTTAATACAAATTGACTACAAAGTGATAGGGTTCTCATCATAACCTCTGCATAGATTTGTGATCGTAATTGAACTCATTAAAGAACATTGGAAAGTAATTATCTTGTTATAATTGATTAAAGGAACAAATTACAACTTCTGCGTGACTATGGTAATATGTCCATGTTGTTTTAATTTGTATAGAGATCGTGATTTATTAAAGATCACTTTGAGCTTAGACTCATCATGTGGTCGATAGTTACTTATGTTGATCTTTTTATGCCATGGTTGTTTAATTAATGTACAAATAGGTCATGGACCTTACTATGCAGGTTGCAAGTTATAGTGTTACCGATCAACCTCATGGTATTCTTGGTAATCAGGTTATTGAATGAAAGAATTGTTTAAGTCTTTAAAATAAGCCCTCCATTAGATAGTATAAGTGATTAATGTGACAGATATGTGTTCTAACCTTGTTTATAATGATTACACTATAAAGGGTCAAAGTTACCCCATGCATAGATACATGGTTTAAATGATATCTTGTAAAACTTGGTCAATCACAATGTATTGGCCAAATGTACAAACATAATAATTATAGTTTGAAAATCCATGCACACTAAGATATACGATTATTGTTCAAATATCAACTTTATATCTGCTAAAGTGGAAGGTAGTGGATAGGCCAAATCGCTTCACGTGGCATCCCTATATTAATGCCAATTTATTTTCTAAAACTAAGTGAAACTTAGACGAGTATCTACCAATGTTAGGGTTTCGTTTGATAGTTTTGTCAATGTGAAATGCAGCTATGCAAGTTCTACATGTAGAAGGTTGTAATTCCATGTTAGCTCTAAATCTATTACTTTATAAAAGTATTGCATTAAATCATAGGCATCTAAAGGTGGAATCGAAGTTGTTGATTCAAAATTGGTATTCAACTTGTAGAATGCTAATAAAGTTAGAAGAAAATAATTCAGTCTGCGCTTTTCTAGAAACAATAGTTCATTATCTCCCTATAATTTTATTTCCTCTAGTATTATATTGAATACATATTTAAAATCATGCTTGGGTTGAGAAATTTGTGAGCATCTGAAATCCTGAGCTTGTTGTTTTATAACATTGATTTCTGTGAAAATAAATGATAAAATTTTGGCTATAAATTGTGGGCATTTGTTATTATTTTTCTCTAATACTACTCTTAATGTATTTATAAAATTTGGGATTAAATGATATTCTAGGAAGAGGTTTAGAGCCTCAGTAATATTGTTTGCATTATATCAAATTTGGTTAACCTAGAGTTGTGGGTTTGGGAAAATTATTACAATAATTATGTAATTCGATTTGGGTATTTTGGGTTTTCTAATATCCGATCAAAACTTGACATTTTGGATCTGATATGAATTTTTTTCCTTGATCTTGGTGTGTTATTTTTTTGCTTCTAGTCTATGCGTATTAACTGTAAAGAATTAAATTTTATTTGGGTATATATCAAGTTAGATTCGGTGATTTTGAGCATATTAAACTCGGTTGTGGGTATTATTTAGATTATAAATCGGTCGATTACTTATTCATTTGTCGATTATTGGGTTTACATCATAAACAATAAACATAGAAGTGGAAGTCTTGTTTTGATTATGGAAAGGATAATTACTTATCATGGACTCTTATCTTCTCGACCTTGTTGGTGTTATTATTCATTGTTATTAAATTGAATAAAAGGTATTCAATAGACTGTTATTTTCAAATCGATTCAAATTATAGTGAATGTAGGATTAGCCATTATGGATTAGGGTTTACTAGTTTTTATCAACCAAATAATTTCCTTTAATGGGTCTCGTGAGTAAGCTTTCTTTTTCACTTACCCTTCCTAAATTGAACCTAGGTATAAAAATTTCCTTCTTTTCTCAGACTCGACTTGTTGTTTTTGTGAACACACAACACTTTGTGTTATCCCTAGTTAATGTGTTGATCCCTATAACTCTTAGGTAATTTTTTGAGTAGTAACTTGGGATTACTATAGGTTTCATAGGATTTAAACAATGATAAACTAATAAGTGATAGATTGTATCTTCTTTCGTCACCATTCAGTCTTGTGTAGACTGTAAACTCAACCTAAACATTCTTTAACCTTGGAATAAGGCAAGTTCCTTTAGTTCATTGTAATAAGATTTTTATTATGTCGAGCCTTAGGATCGCTCGGATCAAAAATAATTTTATCATCTACTTATTTTCCGATCTTTTTTTCTAATCCAGTTTGGATTAATACCATTGAATAGAAAATGAATTATGCGATTAGGTATTAGAAGGATTGATCCTAGCTCATCTTATGTCAGGTATGGCAAACCATTTCTCCTACTTTCGTGATTTCTTTGTATTCGATGTTATATATATTACCAATTTTTAAATTTGTGAAAAATTTCAATTATATCTTAGGCCTTGATGGATAACGACTAGCAAAAAATTATTGATTGTGTCTTGTTTATAAGAAAGACCGAAAAAGTCTTATCCTAAACCATGGAGTCTTTCCTAGTTTGGTACATTTGATATTTTTCTTAAGTTTTGTTCATCCATTTAAAAGGTGAGATATTTTACCTTAAACTTAGTTTTTTTATGCCTACCATTCAATTTTATTGATTATCTCATAAATTTTATTATGTGTGATTGTATGGCTATAATATGATTCTATGTTGGATGACATAATTAAGTGTATTATATCCCATTATGGAGGAGTAGTACGTACTAGTCACTATGAAAATATAAGGAAGTTTAGACTTATACAAGAGTGATCAAGTTTTGGTTTGGTGTCATGCTTGAATGTGGTTCTTATTATGATTGATTGTAATAGGAAGTAACTCAATGTGATTTGTTGTATTAATGATTATAAAAGACAGTATAATGTGTTGAAAATTATATTTAGCCTTAATTCATGAAAGTTATTATGGCATATAACTTATAGATATATGAGGATTATGTCATATTAAAGAATTGATGGATTAATATAATATATACTAATTTATGAAATTTTTATCTATAACCTTCACGGACTAGAATAATGAGACTGTCGTTATTATAGTATAGGCATAATTGACAGTTATTTTAGCACTGTTGAAGATGATTGTGATCAGTTGCATTGAATGGATTACATTGTGTTTCCATGTTTAATACTTGTTTTAACTACTTGAGCAACAAAGAGAGCAAGTGTAGCTTCTAGTTAAGAATGGGATGATATAATTTCATACCATGTTTGATATGAGTTGATATTGTTATCTAAATTTTATGGGTATCGGTTGAGTTTATCATAATTTTTGTATTGGTTATTTGATGGTCATTATTGGACATTATTATATTTATCTCATCTTACCTTAACTTGTTTATGTGAATTGTTAATGAGACTCTGCTAATGAGGTATACTGAAGAAGGTAAAATGTGCAGTGCTTAATGGATGCAAATTGAAATATTAAACATGATGTTAGATGTACTTCATGATTATGATGATGGTATGAATTTAAATATTGTGGTATTTATTCATTCTAATATCTTATGACATAAATTGATAAGTGGGATGATGGAATTTTCTTGCTCAGTTAAATTCGAATTGCCTTGTCTAACAATTGTAGAAAAGTGAGCAAAGTTATCAAACATGAAATAAAGAGACAGATTGGTTATTGAATTTGAATTGTATGCTTACTTTAAGAGAATAAATATTATAGTCTAATTTTTTGAAATGAGATATTCCTATTATAATTAAGAATTCATTTGAATTTGACATGCAAGGTATTATTTGTGAAAATCTACTGAGAAAATATGTAATATATTTTAACATGGTTATGACTTTGATATTTAGATCAATAGATCATTGTTACCTATTGTTGAAAGTTTGTTTGTTTATTTATGGAGTCTATATAACACCTTAGAATATGTTGTAGTACTATTGGTTTGTAATTTTGTGATATTCTTGTGATCTATTATGAATATAGAACCATCATATGATTATAAGGAAGGACTATTGTAATTACTTAAATCAACAATAACTTAATATGAAACATTATCATTTAGTGATGGGGGTATATGATATTAAAGGGATAAATTTTTGAACACTAAAGGGGATTTGAAGCAATAGGTTGTAAATATCCTAATTCAATTTAATGGAATAATATATACTAGATAAAAATGATATCTCTTAAGTTGGTAACAATAAACTTACATAAATGAGTATTCACCAATAAAGTATCTACCTCGGAAGGGAAAAATAAGAGATATAACCTCGATTCGTAAGATCAAGTATGAATTTTTGAGAAGAGTCTTTGACACTTGAATGTTTCCTTATTTGGGATGCATTCATCCTTTTAAAGGACTAAGATGGATTATGTAAAGAAAACTCGATTCGGGAAAAATGGCAAAAGATTCAACATAATACCGGTAATCATTAGAGTTATTAGAATTAGAACAAGAATGTTCTAAATCACCTAAGCATCTGATTAACCATGAATGTGATAGGATGAAAATTTATGCTGAAGTTTTACTTCAACTACCATGTTGAATGAGAATAATCTAATTTAAGGATTAAATTTGATTAGTCAAATGATCAATATCTTATGGGCTATAGATCAAAACCACCGTAGGGAGATGAAATACCCGCATAAAAATCTATTTTTAATTAGGGACAAAAGAAAATAATGAACCTCGTTGTTGAGAACACCGTAATTTTTGCTCATTTTGAGTATTTAACAATTTGACATCGGTGAAGGATGTGGATCTACTCTTCCAAAAGAATAAATTTATTGCAACCATAATTAATGCTAAATGGTATAGACTTATGTCCAAATAACGAAAAATGATTACTGGTCCTAAATTTGAAATACACACACACACACACACATACACACACACACACACACACACACACAAATATATATATATATATATATATATATATATATATATATATATATATATGTATATGTACACTATATATGAGATAATATATATATACATATATATATATATATATATGTATATATATATATATATAGGTATATATATGTATATATATATGATATATATATATATATACATATATATATGTATATATATATGTACTATATATATATAATATATATATATATATATATATATATATATATATATATATATATGGACCAGGTTGGCATGAGGATGCAATAAGAATATATGTTTCCTAGAGAAACCTTAATATTTCTCAAGGTATGCAATGAACCCGGGTTACATTATCTTATAAGTTCTTTGGAGATGATTATGGTATCACCAAATAGAGATGCTAAAGTAATTAAGATACATATGTATGTATGATAGACCCTGATTGACTTAAGGTGCAAAATTACACCTAGATAACATAAATCCATAAAATAGAATAAGTGTTATAAAAAGGGTGCTAATGGAAATGATACAATGTATCATAAATTTTTAGTGATTTGTAGCTTTACATAAGCACACATATGGGTAAAGACAAAAATTAATAGTTGTTTACTCCTTGATAATGAGAGACAATCTTTTATACAATTTGAAATCGAATCATTAATTGTGTAATATTAAGATTGGGAATATAGATCTAAAGTAGTTAACTAACTTATATCTGAAATTGATAGGTAGAAAGGAATGTTTAAGGAACTACATTTGACTTATTGGAATATTATGAAGTAGGACCCTAGGAATGATTCATTCAAGGTGAAAGAGTCATGGAATATAGGATAACTTGTCATGATTAAATTAATTAAGATACCATGTTCTAATTTAGGGCCCTTAGTGGGTTAACTCACTATAGCCACTACGTGGTCATATCCATTTAATGAAAGTAGTCATTATTTGATATCGCCACATAACAGATCATACTAAGTCACCTCATCAAGACCCTGAATTGCGACATGGTATTGCATTAAGTATAAGCTTTGTTAAAGTTATAAGTTTGGACCGTACCTCATAGACACATACCCCGATTCCAACTTAGAATGGATATGAGAAGGAAGTGGTCCAATAATGATGCAAATCATTATAGGGGCACTTACCTTCCCACAGGCATTCTAAGTTGTCATAGTGGCACATCTTCCTTTTGGTAATTCTAGATTTTTACCCTACACACGACTTGTAGATGGTTATGACACCATTGTTGAATGTTAATCCATATAACTAAATAAGTGATTATGGTGAGATGAGAAGTTCCCAATGGCGAGTGTGTCATCACAAAACTGAGCATGGCATACATGTCTTTGAAACTTTGTGCAAAGTAGCATAAGATGTTGATTACACTCTCATGATTTCACTACGATCTAATTTATGGGATGGTGGATGGAAATTTTGTGACAAAACCCTAGTAGACACTTAGAACCCTAGTAGATACTTAGAAAACATCACTTAGTTATCAATCCTTGATAAATGAAAAACCAAAGGATACAATTGATGTATTGGATCATAAAGAGCATTGAGGGGGATCAAGTAGGATCTGTATACTCTCATGTAATTACACATGGTTTATGCTAGTTATCGTAAATGGATTGCATTAAGGATTATGTTAGATTTAAATATATGGGTATTTAAATAGTGAAGTATAAAGAAAAACTAAAATTAAAAACATTAAAATTTTGAAGAATTGAAGTGACAAAAGTGGTTGTTGCATTTTTGTATTAGCGCTGAAGGTTGCAGCTCTTGGACTTATTGGGTTATTACGCTTAGAAAATTCTGATTTTACAAAAATAAAATAAAATTAATGAAGCATGTACCATGAATAACAAACCATACCAAACTAAGCTTTGGGTTTTGGGGTAAACAAGTTATATAATACTCTAATAGTCTTTCATGAAACACTAAATTGGATAGATGTAGGAACAAATTGTAAGTGTGAATATAATTAGCCAAGGTAAAAATAAACTTGGACTAAATGATGATGATCAGCAGAGGGATTACTCGATTGATCAAACTATCTTATGACATATTTGGAACTTAAATCCAATATAAAATGAAAATACACATAGGATAAATGAAGTAGATAGAGGAAGACTATCTGCTATAATGGTAGATACTTGAAAGGCCAATTAGGCTAGAATGAAATCTGTAATAAAATTCTAACTTTAAATAGTAGAAGAATATAAGAGCATTATCTCTTCTCTATCACTGACTTTCAAGAAAGAGATAATGGATGGGAAAAAGGCATAAAATATGATCTATCAAATTAAAAACCTAGGAGTAAAGTACAATGAAATTTATAGAAAAATAGGAAACAATTCTTCCTAATCATAATGATAGGTAAGTCAATTAGAACTGCCTGCTGCTAATTAAACATAAGATTAATGTAGTTGAGTTCCTTGTATGAAGTGACTAAAAGCTGGGTTAGAATTCAAATTTTCTATAGCAAATAATAAAAAATTGGGTAAATCATAACTTTATGTCAATTATTATGATATTGTCACTAATTGAACTCATTATGTGAAAGGGTGACATACTTAAGTTCAGGTAGGAACCTAAGATGTAATAATTAAAAAATTTGTTCTTTGTCTAGAAAAACCAAGGTCTTAATGATACAAGGGCATCAATTCCAGAGTATACATATGATGACAACATCTAATTCTTGATTAAATATGAAAGTAGTCTTTCTTGAGAACTTCAGGTGAGCTCTTGGAGCTAATAAACCTAAACAAGAATGAATGAGAATAAAATGTAATAATAATTTAAGAAGTATTGAAAGAAGAAAATATTTCTATAAGGTTGGTTTGCATATTTCTTGACTATATTATAATTGCATGTGATTTTTTTATAACCAGAATGCAATGGGAAAGTAATTTAGAGATAGATTCAAGAATATGCATCCTTATATGATATCCTTACAAGTAAAAATTAACCTATGAATGATTCCTATGTGTCATAAATTGTGCAACCTTGACTGGTTGTGATAAAATATGACTATTGTGGCTCTAAAATTAGAGTTTAGTAAAACTAAAGGATGCTTAACTTTTCCAAAATAACAAAGAGTTTGAAGAAAAATTGTATGTTTCTAGGAAGAGATTAGTAAGAGATTTCTACTCCAAGACCTTGATGCTAAAACTTTCGAGATTACAAACTAGTTCGATGTCGGTGGTTGTAAGGGTAAAGAAAAGCAATATCTCAAGTTAGGATTGAACACATTGATTTTTCCACCTAAGTAGAAAAGAATGTTTACAATAATATTTACAGAGATAGGAGGTTTTGTTATAACTTTATACTTTTGAATAGGTAAAATTTCATCCTATAATTTGAATCTTATAACCTATTAAGGTATATAGATATTTTTTTACATTTAACTATATTTGAAGCTAAGTTCTTGAGCTTTTAGGGTCTGAATGTAATATTACAGTGATATTTATATGGGCTATATGACTGTATTATCATTATTCAGGTTTGTTACTCTTTGTGACAGTGTGTGATTACCGTAGTGCCCACTTCCCTTTGACACCTTTTGATGCTTATGTTGATACTGTTGATTTCATTATAGACATTACTATGTTTTGTTTAGTATGATGGTTAGATTTCGGATCGTGGATTATTATTGATCTGGATTCAGCTTATTATGCATGATGATTACTAAAGACATTTTTATATGTGGATAATGATATATTGTTTGACATGGACATATTATAGATGTTGATTTGGACATGTCACATTGGATATTGTGTGTAAACCTAGTATGGAAGAATATTGATGATGATATAGTTGATTAATTAACTAAAAATGATAATGTTGATTTCTTGATGTTGTTGTGATTCACATGTTTAGATGATCTTGAGATGTTGTTTATATCATTTTGGATGTTCTGATATGGCCATGAGGTCGAAGGAGGTATTTGTGTTTTTCAGGTTAAAATATCACAACAATGTTGGGGGTGGAGACTAACCATATTGGAATTCTGGGTGAATTCAACAAGGTCACCATGGCAACTATTTTGTGTGTGTGTGTGTGTGTGTTTGTGTTATGTAGGGATTCCCATGGGGGGAATCACCTTTGAATGTGACCATAGGGCTTTATGTTTTGTTAATGTGGTTTCCTTATTAATGTTTGCATGTGTTTATTTTGTGATGTGTTACCCTTTTCATTAGTTATTTTATGTTGTGTTAATGTTGTGGATAATCATGTATTAAAATAAATTAATCAATATGTCATAAGAATTTAATTAATGAATTTTTTCCTTAAATGTAATGTTGTAAGAGTGTGTAAGAGAATGTAAGATAGATTTTGGAGTGTGAAACACTTCATCCTCTTGGGAATTCGAATTTCTCCTTGGAGGCTATATTTGGAGGATTTTGGGACAAGTTAAACTTGTCCCACACCTCTTAAAATTACTCACCAACCATACCTATGGTTTGGAGGTTAAATTTAGACCTTTTAATGCATTTTGAAATGACTAATTGTATGTTTTAATTGCACTTTTATTACATGTTTTAAATTCAGTTCTTTTGGGGTATGGGTTATTTTGGAGTGTGTAAGTCAATTTGTAATTTTATTTATTATGTTTAGGTGAATGATGTTGACTTTGATATTGGGGTTGAGGAAGAATGATGTGGCATTCCACATGGATCCACATCACCCTCTTCTCTTCCCTCTCTTTAAAATTTGAACTCCTTGCTTGTTGAAGGTTTTGTTGAAACTTTGCTTATTCCTCTTGGGGTGAATTTTTTTCTTGCTGTTTTGGAGCCTTGCTTGTGAAAGGAGTTTGGAGTCATTTACATACTGGTGTGTTGCTGATTTTGGACTGAATTTTGGCATTGGGAAGATTGTTTATCTTGGGGAAAACTCCATTATGGAGAGGTAGGAACTTGAGCCTTTTGAAAATGTTTCTTCTCTTTCTATGCATGTTTAAAATGGTGAATGTTTTATGTGTGTGTTGGCTGGTTGGGTAGACTGCTTAGGACAAGGTGTAGGAGAAGGCTATGGGGAATTCTTGTGGGGGGGCATAAGGAAATGCCATTGGCATCAAAGTTTTGTGGAGGGAGTTTGGGCTTGGGATCCACCTTGGAAAAGAAATAGCTTGCATTTCTTACTTTGTGGGGGGCATAAGGAAATATGTGGGGGAATAAGGAGGGATTTTGTGGGGGACATAAGGAAATGTGTGTGATTAATTAGTTGGAGGTTTGTTTTTGGTGGATGCCCAATTCCCAATTGGGAGGCATAAGCAGCTTCCCCCATAGATCCTTTCTCTTGTTGGCTTGCTTGATGAAGCCTCAGTTTTTTTGCACTTGTTTAATGTAGTTGTGAACTTACATTCTTCTTGAAATGTGAAAATGTTACATGTTTGTTGTGGAAGCCATTTTTTCCATGTGTTGTATTACATCTCTTATTTCAATATGGTTGGGGCTCGGGGACAATGAGGAAGGATGGCTTCTCCCTTCTCATTGAATATCTTGGTTGGGTGGAGAGCGTTGCCTTTCCCCTTCCTTGTTGTGATCAAGATGAAAAGATGAAGAAACTTACATGCTGCTATTTTTGAGCAAGAGGAATATACAGTTTGACAGTCCCTTATTTGAGCAAGTTCATTGTAATCCTTCCCACTTTGGAGTGGATTAATTGTATAACAAGTTGTAATGTGAATATGTTTGGATTGATAATGGAAGATTTAAATTGGAATGTGAAATGTAAATAAGTTATATTCTACTCCCTATTTTGAAAGGAAATGTGAAAGGATGTTACATGCATTGCATTTTGTACTTAAAAATCAAATGGAAAAGAGATAAATTGTAAAGTTGTTATAAATCAATAAAGGAATGATCTACCTTCTCATACTTGTATGATTGTGTTAGAATTGAATTCTTGTTGTGAATCAAATCTATGTTGGAATGAAGAATGTGTATGAAGGAAAAGCCAATGTTTTATTATTTAGAAATGAGTTAAATTGGGAAATCATAATTTGTATAATTTCTATTGAATGCATTAGACTAGAAAGGAAATTAATTCTCACCCTTTAGAGGATGGAAAAATGTTTAAGAAACTTTAGTGTTGATCTTTGTTTTAATTTCCAAACCTGGCAATAAAATTTATCAAAGAAATGAGTAGTTCAAACTTACACCAAGCAATAAGATATGAAACATTGAAATTTAGATGTAACAAGTCCTAAGGAAATCAAGTTGACCTTAACACTTAAGAAAGGGCCCTCGAACTTTATTAAAATCCAATTTGAACTTGCACAACCATTTTGCATCAAAAGATGAAAATTATCAAGTGTAACTCATTCAACTAAATTGAATCTTGAAACCTCTCTTAAATCCATCCAAGAATAAGTCTCCACATCTGATTGACATGTTGAGAAAGTAAGAATTTGAAATTGAACAAATTTTACAAGTTAAAGATTACCGCTTTCTTTACAAAACCCTACAGATTGTTTTCATCAAATTTACCACTTAAAATTCATCAAATTGAAAAATTGATTACTCTTGTGTAAATAGGGCTTTGAGAGCTTTCCAAAAAGTCCTCGTTTACCCAAATCTAAGCTTCCTATCAAAATTATGTCATTTGAAGTTTTACTTCAAATTGGCATTCCAAAAATAAAATAAATCTAACTGTTAACTTTAATTTTCGACTTTGAAAAAATTTCCACAAGAATTCCATGGCCCCGCCATCCTACAACCAATCGGGGCCTACCACATGGCACCTTAGAGGGGTGGACCAAACTTTAAAACTTGTCTTTTTGAAAATTTTACCTTGGGACATGTGTATAGATGGAAGTGCGGGAGGGTTTTAGACTTAGCGTCCTTATTCCCCTTTGGAAAAAATTTCATTTGCATCTGCAGCCCGCACTAGTGCCCTACCTTAGAAATTCCTCCTTCGTGCACGTGCGGACCCGCGCAAGTTTTTTGGAATTTTCTCCCTTTGGGCATAATGCCTTAGGTTTTTTCCACCACCCTATCTCCCACATCAATCAACACATGACACGTGGCATTTTTGCATCGTTGGCATAAGTGTGGGCTGATCGGTTCCTTACATTTTTGGAAAAAGAGACTTAAAGTCTCAACCCGCTCCATTGGCCCATCATTCCTCCCAACCAACCAGAGGTGACATGTGTCTCCCTGGCCGGGCTCGTGGGCGTGCGAAGGTGATTTGCACTTTTGCGCCAAAGGAGGGAAAAATGCATTAATTTTTTCCCCACCCCACCGACCCATGCATGGGGAAAATTTTCCTCCCTAAGCCCATGGATTATCCCTTGGGAAAATTTCTCCCCTAAATTCCGTTGATTCATATCTTAAAAATATAGGAGTTAGGAGGACTTCTTTATATCACCGAAAGGTGAGAAAATTTCCTATCCAATGGAAATGATTTAGGGAAATTTTGGAAGCATTAAGTATGAGAAAAATATAGTTAAAACTCAGAGCCTGCTAGAGAGTGGGCATGGGGGTAAATTACTCCCTGAACTCTGACTAAAACATTTAACCCTAAAATTTGAACCTTGTGAACTTGTTATTAGTTAATGAAGGGAACATATGTTATATACATTGGTCTTGTTTCAAAACCTATCGCTGAAGATCGATGTCTTGCAACCAGGTGTAGACACTTCAATAAAAAAATTATCCCATTATTTATCTAGCTAACCCTAGGTTGTTTCTTGGGTCTCAAGTGGTTGTTTAAACGAGCACTACAATTACAGTATAACCATCCTATTAATGCACTACTTGGATTAATATGGTCAAATATGTTTGATTTTTTACTTATTTTTATTGAGTAAACACTTGTCTGGATGATTGAATGATGACTATGTTATTTACTTTTCTTGAGATTCTTAATAATCTTGAAATATTTGTACAAGGAAATTGTACTGATTGTCATTACAGATCTTTCTATAAAATATGAGACATGAGTTGAATACAAGTGTATTGTGCCCAAATAACATTTCACGGGCTGATACAATATTGACAGATAGGTAAAATTTCAAATCTGGTAAGAAATCAGAGGTTGAAGAGTCTAATAAAGAATCTTAGGTATGTAACTTGATATTCATGATTCCCTTGGAATCTATAAACTTACCTTCAAGGTTTTAAAGTCAAAACTATCTTTAAATTTAAGATTTTTACTTGATAGTATGTTCCTAATACTATAAATATAGTCATCCCAGTTGTAAGAATAGTAATTTTCAGCTAAAAGGGATTACAAGATTAGAAAAGTAAAGCTTACTTAACTTAGGTCTATAACTTTGTAAAGTTATTGTAAGACTATAAAGGATTGAAATGATATTTCTAAAGCCTTGTCAAGATATGAGTTTGGACTTATTTTATGGTTAGAATCTATTAGTATGACCTTAAAGGAAAAAACTCCTCATGGGAAGTCTTGTGTATTCATGAATACCTTAATGAAAGATAGTTGTAATTGTACTTGTCTAGTTCAAAACAGTAGTGCCATGCCACTTTATCCTGATAAATATTGATTCTAGACAATATATTTTTGATATTTTGCATAATAATGCATGAAATAAATTCTGAAAAGATATAAACTATGACGTGTTACTGATTGTGTGATGATTTTCTAGTTGACAAGTTATGACAACTAGTAAATGTGAATTTATGAGATGTGAATTTGTAGAATTTTGTGAAAATAATTACTATTTTCCTTGAATTAAGTGTTTAACTATGTGCTTGATCAATTTGACTGAGAATAACAAGATGAAAATCATCGGGACGATGATTCATAAAGGGAGGAAGAATTTTACACCCCACATATTCGTTTATAAAATGAAAGGGTAAGTCTTAAATGGTTAATTCATTTTTTTGAAGATATTGTATATATATTTAGGTTACATGAATTGAATATATGTTAAGTACGATCATTGACCAATGTGTCTTCTTTATAAGAGGTCATTGTTGAAGGGTGAGATACAAATTAACTACCTAGAAAGGGCCCTCATTGTAACATCTACATAGATTGGTCATCGTAATGAAATCATTAAAGAACATTGGAAAGTAATGATCTTGCTATAATTGATTAAGGAAAAAAATTACAACTTTTGTCACTATGGTAATATGACCATGTTGTTTTAATTTGTATAAGGGACTATGATTTATGAAATATCACTTTGATCTTAGACTCCTCATGGGTTAGATAGTTACTTATGTTGATCTTAGTTCACTACGGTTGTTTAATCAAATTATAAATAGGTCATCGACCTTACTATGCATGTTGCAAGTTATAATGTTATTGATCAATCTCATGGTATTCTTGGTAATTGGGTTGTTGAATGAAATCATTGATTAAGTCTTTAAACAAAGCCCACCATTTAATAATATAAGTAATTAATGTGATAGATATGTGTTCTAACATTTTTACAATGATTATGCTCTAAAGGGTCAAAGCTACCCCATGCATAGATACATGGATTAAATGATAGATTGCAAAAATTGGTCAATCACAATGTATTGAACAAATTGATTGCAATAATTACGCTTTGAAAATCCATAAACTAAGCTATATTATTTTTCGAAGCTAAAATCGTGGAAGCTAAAGTGGAAGGTGGTGGGATAATCCAAATCCACTTACATCACATCATTTTTATTAATGCTAAAAACATTTCTCAGACTAAGTGAAGCTTATTCAAGTATCTACCAACACTATGGTTTCATTTAATAGTTTTGTCAATGTAAACTGGAGCTATGCAAAGTACTACATGCGAGAACCTCAGTAATGCCATGGTAGCTCTAAATCTGTTAAGTTATAAAACCATTGTGTTAAATCAAAGGGTTGTGAAGGTGGAATCAAAAGTATCGGTTCAAAATTGGTATTCTACTTGTGGTTGTAAAGAGATTTGGAAGAAAATAATTCAGTCTACCCTTTTCCAAGAAAGAATGGTTCTTTATCTCCCCTTTCATTTTATTTGATCTCGTATTAGATTGAATGCATATTTGCAATCATGTTTGGCTTGATAAATTTGTGATCATGTGAAATCTTGAGCTTGTTGTTTTATAACATTGGTTTATTTGAAAAGAAATGATAGAATTTGGGCTGGAAATCATAGGCATTTGTTATTATTTATCTCTAATACTTCTCTTAATGTATTTATAAAATATGGCTTTAAATAATATTCCAGGAAGAGGTTAACATCCTCTGCAATAATAATTGCATTAAATTGATTTTGGTTAACCCAGATAGTTGTGGGCTTGGGAAAATTATTACGATAATCATGCAATTCGATTTGGGTATTCTAGTTTTTCGAATATCCGATCAAAAATTGACCATTAAGATCTGGTATGAAATTTTATCCTCGATACTTGATGTGTTATTATTTTTCACTGGTATGTGTGTGTTAAGGGTGAAAATGAAAGTGCATTTGGGTATGCGCCAAGTTATATTTTGTGATTTTGACCATATTAAACTTGGTTGTGGGTATTATCTAGATTATAAATCGCTCAAGTTACTTATTACTTTGTTTGGATTATTGGTTTTGCATCATGAACAATAAAACATGAAGTGGAAGTATTGTTTTGATTATGGAAAGGATAATTAATTATCATCGACTCTTATCTTATTGACCTTTTGGTGTTATTATTCATTGTTATTAACTTGAATAAAAGGTATTTAATAGATTGTTATTTTTAATCAATTCAACTTATAGTAAATGCAAAATTTTCTCACATCTTAGGGTTTACTAGTTTTTCTCAACAAAATCATTTCCTTTAATGGGTCTATAAATAAGCTTTCTCTTTTTCTCACCCTTCGTAAATAGAGCCTGGTATAAAACTTTCCTAACTTTCTTAGCTCCAATGGTGTTTTTGTGAATAGACAACACTTTGTGCTATCCTTGGTTGATGTGTTTATCTCGTGTAACTCTTAACAAAGTTTCTAAGAAATACCTTGGTATTACTATTGATTTTTACAAGTTGAATAATGATAAATTTCTAAGTGGCGATTGTATCTTCTTTCATCACTGTTCATACTTTTCTAGACCGTAAGCTCAACCTGAAAATTATTTTACCTTGGAATAAGGCAAGTGCCTTTGGTTCGTTGTAATAATATTTTATTATGTCAGCCTTAGGCTCACTTAGATCGAAAATAATGTTATCATCTACTTATTTTCATGAGTTTGTTATCTAATCTAGTTTGGATTTATATATTTTAATACCAAATGAAATTAGGGATCATGTTTTACAAGGATGAAGCCTACCTCATCTTATGTCGTATGGAAAACCGTTTCTCTCAATTTTAGATAGTTGCTCTGTTTTTAGATTATATATATATATATATAACCAGTTTTTAAACTTGTAAAAAAATTTATTAGAGCTCGGGCCTTGATGTATAATGACTAGAAAAAATGATTGATTGTGTCTTGTTTATAAGAAATATTGAAAATTCTTATCCTAAACCATGGATTCTTGATTGGTTTGGCACATTTGAGATGTTTCTTAATTTTTGCTGATATTTTTAAAACGTTTGATGATGGAACTGAAACTTAGTTTTTTTATTCCTATCATTCAATTTTATTGATGATCTCATAACTTGTATTATGTGGTGATTGTATGGCTATAATATGATTCTCTGTTGGATGATATAATTAAGTGTATTATATCCCATTATGGAGGAGTACTACGTACTAGTCGCTATCACAAGTAATGGAAGTTTAGACTTATACAAAAGTGATCAAGTTTCAGTTTGGGGTTGTGCTTGAATGTGGTTCTTATTATAACCGATTGTAATAGGAAGTAACTCAAGTGTGATGTGTTTTATTAATGATTTTATAAGACTCTATGTTGAGTTATAAAGTATATTTTTCATTAATATGTACTAGTTATTACATCATATAACTTAGAGATATGTAAGCATTATTATGCCATATTAAAGTATTGATGGATTGATATAAGATAAACTATTTTTGAAGTTTTTATCTATAAACTTCATGAGACTAGAATAATAAGACTACGCTTATTATAGTATATACGTAATTGATGGTTATTCTAGCATTGAAGCTTATTGTGATCAGATTACGTTGAATGGATTACTTTGTGTTTTCATGGTTAATACTTGTTTGAACTTCTTGAGCATCACTAGTAGTAGTAATAACTTCTAGTTAAGAATGAGATGATATAATTTCATACCATGTTTGATATGAGTTATATTGTTATCTAAATTCTATGGGTATCAGTTGATTTTATCATAATCTATTGTATTGATTATTTGATGGTCATTTTTGGACATTATTTTATTTATCTCATCTAACCTTAACTTTTTCTCGTGAACTATTAATGTGAATCTTCCAATGAGGTATACCGATGAAGGTAAAATGTGTAGTACTTAATGGATGCAAATTAAGATATTAAACATGATGTTAGATGTACTTCATGATTATGTTGATGGTATGAATTTTAATATTGTGGTATTTATTCATTCTAATATCTTATGACATAAATTGATAAGCGGGATAATGAAATTTTCTTTCTCAGTTTAGTCGAACTAACCTTGTCTAACAATATAAGGAAAGTGAGTGAAGTTAGCAAGTTGTAAATAAAGAGACAAATTTGTTATTTTATTTGAATTGTATGCTTACTTTAAGAGAATAAATATTGTAGTCTAATTTTTGAAATGAAATATTCCTATTATAATGAATAATCATTTGAATTTGATGTGCAAGGGCTTATTTGTGAAAACCGACTCAGAAAATATGTAATATATTGTAACATGGTTATGAATTTTATATTTTGATCGATAGATCATTGTTACTTATTCTTGAAATTCTATTGTTATCTTTCTAGAGTCTTTATAACACATTAGACTATGTTGTAGTATTATTTTTATGGAATTTCACAATATTCTTGTGATCTATTATGAAGATAGAACCATAAAATGATTATATGGAAGGACTATTGTAATTCAAAGAATCAACAATAACTTAATATGAAACATTATGATTTAGTGATGGGGGTATACGATATTAAAGGGATAGATTGTTAAACACTAAAGGGGATTTGAAGAAATAGATTGTAAATCTCCTAATTCATTTTAATGGTATACTATCTAGATAAGAAGATATCTCTTAAGTAGGTAGCAATAAACTTTCATAAAGGTGTATTCACTAGTAAAGTATCTACCTCGAAGGGAAAAAAAGAGATATAACCTCTAGTTGTAAGATTAAGTATGAATTTTTAAGAAGAGTATTTGAAACTTGAATTATGTCCTCTTAGGGAAGCATTCATCCTTTTAAAAACTAAGATAGACTTTTATATAAACAATTATGATTCAGAAAAATGGAAAAGATTTAATGTAATTATGGTAATCACTGAGTTATTACAATTAAACTAAGAATGTTCTTATGCACCTAAGTATATTGTCAACCATGAATGTGATAGGATGAACAATTATGTTGAAGTGTTACTTTAACCACCATGTTGGATTGAGAATAATATAATTTAAGTATTAAATTTGATTACTTAAATGATCCATAGGTTATGGGCTATGGATGGAATAACACTATAAGGAGATGAAATTCTTGCATAATAATCTATTTTAAATGGATGAAAGAAAATAATGAACCTTCTATTGAGAACTTGCAATTTGTTCTCATTTTGAGTATTTAACATTTTGACATCAATGAAGGATGTGGATCTGCTCATCCAAATGAATATAATGCAACAATAGTTTAGGCTAAATGGTATAGGCTTATGCCAAATCATGAAAGTGGTTGCTGGTCCTAAATCTAAGATACATTGAAATATGTGTGTGTGTGTGTGTGTGTGTGTGTGTGTGTGTGTGTATATGTATATATATATATATATATGGACACCAAATAAATTGGTATGAAGATCCAATAAGAATATATAAGCTACATAGTGGGCACCAAACATGCAAATAAAAGGTTCTAAAGGTATCTAGAGAAATGAACCTAGGTTGAGTATGGAGATTATCATAAAAGTTACTCGAAGGATTAGAGTATAACCAAACAGATATGCCTAAAGTGAGTAAGATACATATGCATGTATGATAGACCCTTATTGACGTAAGGTGTAAAATTACACCTAGATAACTTGAATCAATATAATAGAATAAACTTTATAAAGAGGGGACTAATGGAAATGACACAGTGTATCATAAATGATGAGTGATTATGTAGATTTTCATAATCACATATATGGGTAAAGAGAAACATTAATAGTTGTTTACTCCTTCATAATGAGAGACAACCTTTTATACAATTTAAAATTGAATCATTAATTGTGTAATAGAAAGATTGGGAATGCTGATCTAAAACAATCAACTAACTTTTATCTAAAATCGATAGGTAGTAAGGAATGTTTAAGGAACTACATGTTCAACTTATTAGAATACTATGAAGTATAACCCTAGGCACGATTCAGGTTGTGGTGAAAGAGTCGAGTCCACTCTAGGATAACTTGTCATGATTAAATTAATTAAGATACCATGTTATAATTTAGGGCCCTTGGCATGTCAAATCAATAAGGCCGCTACGTGGTTGTACCCATTTAATGATGGTGGTCATTATTTGGATACTATCACATAACATCCATATTTAATCACCTCATCAAGACCTTGAACTATGACATGGTATTGCATTAAGTAAAAACTTTGTTAATGTTACCAGTTTGGATTGTACCTCACAGACACTTACCTCGATGCCAACTTAGAATGGATATGAGAAGGGAAGTGGTCCAATAATGATGCAAATAATTATAGTGGAACTTACCTTCCATAGGAATTCTAAGTTTTCATAGTGACACATCTTCCTTTTTGTAATTCCAGATTTGTACCTTGCACAAGACTTGTAGTGTGTTATGACACCATTGCTAAATGTTAATCCATATAAATGAATAAGTTATTAAGGTGATATGACAAGTGTGTCATCATGGAACTAAGAATGGCATACATGTGTCTGAAACTTTGTGCAAAGTAGTGTAAGCTATTGATTACACTCTCGCGATTTCACCAAGATCTAAGTTGTGGGATGCTTTGGATGGAAATTCCATGATGAAATGTTGGTAGACACTTAGAAATCATAACTTAGTTATCAATCCTTGATAAAGGAAAAACCAAAGGATATAGTTAATGTATTGGCCCATAAAGAGCTTTGAGATGGATCAAGTAGGATTTGTATGCTCTCATGCAACTATACATGGCTTATGACGGTTATTAGAAATGGATTGCATTAAGGATTATTTTGTATATAAATATATGTGTATTTAAATCATATAAATATAAATAAAATAAATAAATAAATAAATTAGAATTTTAGAAGTGAAGTGAAAAAAGTGGTTGTTATATGATTTTGATTGTTATCGATTTGAATGTATTGAATGATTGATTGATTGGTTAATTGGTTACTTGTAGAGATATTTTATGCTAGTTTACCCTAGGGTATGTCATTCATGGGAATTGATAGAAATTGATGTATGGAAATATTTTAATGTTGGTTTCCCCCAGGTTAGTTCATTAGGGTGAAGTGATGAAATGTTGCATAGGGAATTTATTCATTTGTTTCCTCCAGTGTTAGGTTAGGGGAAATAATGGTGAAATGTCACACATTAAATTAGTAAATGTTTCAAAATGACGAATCGGTAGTATTGATCAAACACATAGTGATATAAGGGTAATTATAGGATGACTTCAATGATATTCCCCCTTTCGGAGAAAGGGAAATCGAAGATGAGAATGAATGTTAAGATGAAAGTAAGCACAAGATAAATAGGAAGTGTGATAAAGGTCATCGAAATGTAAGTGAATTGATAGAAGGACAATGTGAAGGATAGATAACATGCATTTAATGTGTATATTATGATGGTAGGAAAAATTCTAAAAATAATACTACGAAAAGAATCACTCGTGCTATGATAAAAATAGAATGATGTGTATTTTTGTGAGAAAAAAGTGAAATGATGACCATAGTAAAGTGGGTGATGAAAGGTAACAATAAGTAGTGAAGTGAAAAAGTGATAGTAACTTCATTTATCTTTGATATGATTGTGAGATTGAGCACTAAGTGAGTGAAGATGCCACCACTAAGAGAAACACATCCTAGCTGGTTTGAGAGGGTGGTGACTGGTGTAGCATCACGGGTGATGGAGAAATTGGTAAGTTATGTGTTTTTTTCACGAAATGTGTGTGTAGTACTTGGTTTTATTGGATTTTTGAAAAATTGAGATTATGAATTTTCTCTATGTTTTAGACCTGGACAAGAGCGATGAGTGTCCTAGTGACCCTTGGGACATGAGTACCCAGGACACTGGCACCGGTGTCCTACTCCTGGGTGCCCTAGTCTTGCATCTAGGTGTCTTGGTCCAGAATGTTTGTATTTGATCTATAATGGTGTAATTGAGATTTCTAATGTATAGTAATGTGATAAATTGGTGTATTAGAACTTGTATAATGTTCTAACGTTGTGTTTTTAATCATTTTGTAGTGTAAAGAGGGATATTCACTCAAGGAAATTCCATGGAGGTTATTTTTTGAGTAATTTTCTTTGGTTGGGCTTGTCAAATAATGAGTGGGACATTATGGACCACGCCAACCTACGACACATTCTAAGGATGGCGGATGTACCCTATAATATTGTTATGTTGACTACACTATGCGAGAGATGGTGTGTGGATATTTGTATATTTTGGTTGCCTATGGGTGAGATGATAGTTACTTTAGAGGATGTGTATCACATATTGTGATTATCGATTATCGGGAAATAATACAAGTTATGTTGTTGGATGATATGGAGAGATAGATACGAGCTACTAGATAGTGTTTTGTGGGGACTCGAGTACCTTCCAAGGCCCATATTAGTTTGGAAACTATTCGAGGCATGGGGTTCTACACTTGTGGAATTTCATATCCATTTTTATTACTTCATCTATTGCAATAGAGGGATGAGGTGTGGTCATCTTGTATAAGATGCATGACATATGTCAAAGGATAGAGGAGGAGAGTGTTGGATATGCATGGTCACGAATGTGTATTATCCTACCTATATCAATTTAGTCATGATGAGCATGGAGGTCGGATAGGAGCCACCGTACTAGTGCATGTATGGGAATATAAGCACATAGAAGTGTGTGTAGGCTAGTTAGAGAACCACGAGCAGATTGGGCTAGGACAAATACATTTGTAAGAAGGTGAATTAATGTTTGTAGGCATAAAATAAACACCGATACTTACAGGGAATTGATAGATAGGATGGGTCCCGAGGTAGTTTTATGGAAGCCATACTGTGATTATAGAGGGTGGCTAGAGGATGTTGTAGAGTTGGGATGTATTTATAGAACCATGTGGTTAAAGGATCAATTTTCGGGAGTGGATAAGCTATTTCAAGAAGAGAGAGTATCATGACAATTTTACGTGGCTTAGGATGTGCCTATAGAGCTATATATATGGTTGCAAGTGATTAGAGCACCGAGAAGGGACACGGAAATACTAGGGACCATAGGAGAGTAGCTAGTACCTATTGAGCCAAATGAAGAAGATGCGGCGATAGAGCCTATAGATTCTGATGATACAGGTTGTACATAGGAGTATTTCACATGGTGGAAAACACATCAATGGGTATTGTTATTTCCATTGTTTGCAAATGCAGCAGGTTAGCACATGGAGGAGGAGAAGAGGGGGAAGCCCATGCCCCCATATTATGGCGATAGTTATAGCTGAGTGTGATTATTTTGATAGTTTTGTTGTGTACTTTTTTTCCTATATTATAATGATGGTTATATAAGTCATTGTGTTATTTGTGTTGTAGGTGATGCGTATTGGTCCCTGATAGTAGACACATAAATTTTCACATTGATGTGGAATGTTTGGATCGATGTACTTGGTGGAGGGATACTTGAGCATGTGGACGATATTTCAGAAATCATGCCCATTTGTTTGAGCTAGTGGCCATAAAAGCAACAACATGTATTGTATTGCTAGGCGAGAGGGATGAGGCATGTGAGGAGACTTGATGATCCAAAGAGGCATTGGGTGGTGGTCCCTTAGTGTAGGATGTATTTACATGATACATGGATTAGTAGAGTCATTTTTCAATTTATTCTATGTAGAACACCTTATTATGTAGGCAAGTGGAGAGGTATCAAGGACATGAATAGTTACACAAGGTTAGTGGTAAGACATTTAGTTCTTTGTCTCTTGTATCACCCAAGAGTCATAGTGATGATTAGGTCTGATTGGTATTATTGAATATGATGTGGGGATTTTCCCCAGTAATGGAACATTTTTGTAATGATGACTGTATTTGATATATATATGGATAGTTGTTATGGATATATGATGAGTTTATTTTGTTATGTGTCGATGTCATAAAGTGGCTTGATATTTTTGGTTGTTATATATCATTCTTGTGTATTGATATAGACTCATACTATAATTTTGATAATGATAGAAAAAATGTGTAACATGAATGATGATAAATAACATATGTAATTTGATAGATTTATTGAATGGAACTTGGAATGCGTAATTAGTGTAATGATGATGGTAGAATGTATGGAAAAATGGATAATGTATGATTATTGAACTAACATGTGGTCATGAATTTGATTATGGAATATGATCATATTATGTTAATGTAATGATTATGGGGGGGAAGATTAGTGATGCCCCCCAAATGTGAATGAATAAGATCATTTAGTTAAGACCCCTCAGCAGTCAAGAATGAGCCATTTATGAAAGAGTACATCATTTGGAAATTATTAAGTGCACTAGATGAATCGATAAGGCACATGATGAAAGGTTCTTAGAGAAAACCCTCAAAATCATGTAAGAACCATAAGAACACAAGTGTTTCATCAAGGGGTAAGGTGATAGTAATCACCTACCAAAGACCAAGGTGGCATGAAGCGGTGGAAGCATGTGGGATGGAAGCAATGAGTGTATGAACCAAATTGAATGTCATATGGAGCTATGGTGGGATGAACGAATGTGAAGGGTTGTGGTATCCAATATGAAACAACAACATGATGTGATAGATGATATAGATAGAGTGGATGCGGTGAATGAAATGGTGTAGTGATGGATGGACTTAGTGGAAAACATGTATGAGTCAAAACATAAGGTGTCGATGGATGCATAATAACCTTAGTATTATATGGAGGAGACAAGTCAATATGGGTGGAAACATGTTGACAAGGTAAAGGAGAGAAAGACCACTAACATGAATGAGATCTAAAGGAAATGATGCCCTTATCCTCTAATTATTGCAATCTATCGCGAAGGGAAATAAATTCTATGTCTCTATGGCCATTGATATGATAACAATTATGATAGGTCTGATCACGCTGACACTATAATTGATGTTGTGAGTGATGTTGGCTAGAGGGAAAGTAAATTAATCACTCAATAAATAGAACACACAAAGCACATCATGTGGTCAAATATGATGAGAGAAATGTTTTTCCTCACATGAGATAGATGGAGTAGGTGGAGAAGTAATCTTCCATAGAGGAGGATAAGAATTATGCTTCTTTGATGGAGTAGGTTGAGTTAGCTTTCTAGGTCAAGATGGAGATTGTGTAGGACACTCAACCAATGACAATGGAGGAGCACTAGATGATGTAATGGAAGTGGAGGTAGATGGAGGGTCAATGACATGAGCTAAGAGAAGATCTTGTTAGATTTATATGACTTCGTGAGCAAAAGAGAGTGAATGACTCACATGTATCATATTATAATATTTTTTTAACCACGGGGATTAGACCACGATAGAAAATGAATTGCTTCTCTAGATCAATAGGTTGGAATATTAGTTGATGTATACAAGCATTGAACCATAAGATATAATCCTTGATAGGTTCAGATGAGCCTTGATGTAATGTAGGTAGGAGGTCATAAGTAACTCTAGGGTCATTATTGGTGATAAAATGATAGAGGAAAGAATCCTCTATTTCATAGTAAGTACTAATGGATCCAGATGAAAGATGAGTGTACCATTTAAAATCCTCATTAATAATACTATGTCAAAAGGCCTTACATAATAACATATAATTAGAATATGGGTCCATAGCGATGTGGTAATGTTGGAGATGTTAATGAGGGTCGTTAGTACCATCAAAACATGTGAATGTGGGCATGATAAATTCCTTAGGAAATGCAGAGTTATAAATATTCTTTGGAATAGGGTTAACGTTTAATGAGTTGTTTTCAATAAAGCATAATAAAACCTAATTTCTAAAGTGAGATACTGAACCTGATATTTTAATTAACATATGACATGCATGAGAGATAGTATATCATGTGAAGGAATAGTATGAGATGGAAATAATGTATTGAGTGGTTGTAACTTGCCATTTTGAGTGATCATAGGAATGTCAAGAGAAGATAAGGGATATTCTGATGCTAAAGGCACACTAGGAGTGGGTTCCGAAGAAGCTATAGTAGATAATATAGATGGAATACCCATAGTATTGGTATGAGTAGCATAAGAAACATCCCTAGGAGGTGAAGCCACCAATGGAGATATAGTGAGAGAAGGAGATGGAGCAAAAATGTAGATGAAGTGATAGGAGAAGATGAAATGGTAGGAGAAGAAGAAGTAATAGATGGAGGTGACTCATGCATAGTGCTAGATGCAATCTCAGGAGAAGGTAGTGATGGAATAGGAGATTCACACTCAGTGGTGTAAAAAGAAGGCGAACCATGACTATCAACCACCTCATCACCATCAAATAGAGACTCAGAAATGAGAGTGTTACTAAGGATGTTATCAATAGGATCATCAACATAATATGAAGGAGTATGAAAGCTAGTATGAGATGTATCATGAGAAGTAAGGTCAAAAGTAGGAGAATCATGAGATGGAACCATAGTAGTGAGCTGGATAGAAGAAGAATTGGCATGCATAGGTAAGCGATTGTCAATACCAAGCATGTAATCGATAAGAGAATCATCTAATACTTACTTTAAAATATTATAATGAGGGTATTTAGTAGCCATAAAGCATGGTTTACAACAAGTAAAGGCTACAAGGTCCTCAATAATGCTAATACCAAGAGGAGAATTTTCAAAACTAGTTGGCACATATTGTTGACCATATAAGAGTTGCTATTAGATGTCATCTGACATAGTAGGATTACTATAGAGAGTCATGAGCTCAGCAATGGAATCATCATCATAAATAGGATTGAATCTAAAATGAGACATGATGGGGTGAGAATAATATGAACTATGATTATCCATTAGGGTTTTAAACGAATCCTAGGGAAAAAATGTTCTAAAGTTTGGGTTCACCCAAATGATTAACTAAAAAAATGAATTTTAGAATTAATCTAAATAGATATACCAATGGAATAAATGATATATACTGAAATATAAATGCTAACTAATTTTATTTTTTATATTATAAATAAAATGAAATAATTGAAATAGAATGGAAAAGGTACTCACCGAAATGAACTTACCTCCCAATGATCTAGAACTATACTAGATGATGCACATGTTAAACAAAGTATGATAACACACCTCAAGAAGTTATAGTAGATGAAGATTTGGCCGAATGGGGTGTCTATGGGAGGATTAGGGTACTGTGGGCACCCTAGTCTCAGATATAGGCACCCTAGTCTCGTAGAATATCTCAAATCCTGAGTCAGAGTTGGTTGGTAGATCTTAAGAATAACTCATTCTTTATCGCATTAGCTTTGTTGATGTCATTGTAGATATCTAATGAATAATCTCCTATAAAAACCAACACAAAAGCATCAAACCCTTTTAAAATAAAATGCAAAATGAATGGGTCAGATTTTCCTTAGCTTCCAAATGGATGGATTTAGGACTAAGAGATACACTACCTCTTAGACCTGATGTAGTTTTATGTGCATGTGTTTTCAATGAGGTTCCTACGGTTCCCTAGCGCCATTGACTCAAAGTTAACATGCAATAGCTAGATGTAAGATACAAATGGTGGATAGAATATAATGAGTACAAACCTTCCTATGTAGTGTGTGATACGAGAATAATGCCCAAATGTAGTCCTTTTCCTTATTAGATAGCTATACATTAGTTGAGATATATCTCCTTAAGATGGTGTGTATGTTGTGTTTATATAGGGATATCTTGCTCAAATTTTGACACTAATGACCCGATATGATGACTAGCACCTAGGGGAATGAGAGGGAAAACTACAAAGACTGACCTTGAGACTTTAAATGAGAACCAAGTGCAACTAAGAATAGGGCACCTAAAAATGAGGATCGGGGGCACCAACGGCGGCCCAATCCTTCCTAGATGCCCTAGTAAAAGACTAGAGATGACCACTGAGTAAATAATGATAGCTAATATGATGAGGGTTGTCAATCCTCACCATTAATCATGTCAATCAGGTTGGTGTCTCAATTATATATGTATTAAGAAAAGAATATCTTGGAAAGAAGCTCCCTTAAACACAATCCAAACTTGCATAAATTGAAAGAACACATGCGGAAATTTAAATACACACTTACATAAATGTAAACACACTTGCATAAAGGAAATCACACTTGTAGGAATAAAACACACTTGCATAAATTGAAATTTCTGAATTAGAAATAAGAAAATTAAATGAAACACTTGCAGGTTTACAACAGATTGAATGTTACAATACAAAGAGAAGAACAACACAACAAGATGATAATTACGTAAAAGAAATAAACAAAAATTATTACAAAATAAAAACACAAATATATAGATCCATCTTCCTTAGAATGAGTGGCTAGCTCATTCCTTGAAGAGGATTTAAACCATGCTTTGAGATCTTAACTCAAAACTGTAGAATATTAGAGAGAAAAGAACATATTCATTTCTTGGTGGTAAAACATTACATATATGAGTGTGGAAGGTTGCATTTATAATTTATGCATCCAACAAACTCCTTATTTTGGGAGATACAATCTGATCTTATCTTTATTCTAATCCTAACAACTAAGATCTTCATCTCCACAAAATATGGAGAGAGATCTATTATTGGAGCCAAAGTCTTATCTTACTTATTTTAGGAAGATTTACTCCCAAATCTTCTCCTTGCTTTTCGGTAACAAGAATCATAATGATTTTATTCTCCTACATTATTGGAAGGAGGTTTTTCCTCAAAATATAATTTTGACCAAATACCTTTTCCATATTTTCCATTTGACTTTGTTGTTTTTTATTGTGGAACTTTTGATTCTTATCTAATACGTTTTTCCTTGACTAGTTCATTAAAAGTTAGATTTTTCTTCATTGGTAAAACCTGTAAAAATCTAAATGAGGTTTTTGTTAAATACATTTCGTGAACAAAAACATCTCTCAATTTTTATGTTTGACTTTTCTGCTTTTTGTTTATAGAACGTTTAGTACTCATCCGATACACTTTTCCTCAAACCGTAGGTCACCGCAAGTTAGATTTATATTCATTGATAACACCTATAGAAATATGAATGATATTTTTGTTTAAAAAATTGTTATGAATGAAAACCTCTCTTATATTTTCTGTTTCACATTTTTGTTTCTGTTTATGGAACTTTTAGTGCTCGTCTAACACACTTTTTCCTCGGACTACGGCTCACTAAAAGTTAGATTTCTCTTCATTGATAAAATTTGTAGTAAATCTGAATGAGGTTTTTTTAAAAGAGTTTCTATGAACAAAAACCTCTATGATATTTTTTGTTTGACTTTTTTGTTTCTATTTATGGAACTTTTAGTGCTCATCATATAAATTTTTCCTTAGACTAAAGCTCACTAAAAGTTAGATTTCTTTGCATTGGTAAAACCTGTAGCAAATCTGAATGAGTTTATATTAAACACATTACTATGAACAAAAACCTCTCTCAAATTCTCTATTGATTCTCTATTTTTCACAATTCCTCAAAACTAGCATTCCGTTGATGTAGTTTCCAGAGCTAATGTTGTCATTCCTTTTATGTAAGTTTCAGAACTAAGTATGCAAGTACTAGAACTAAATCTGCAAGTTCTAGAACTAAATCTACTTTTTCCACAAATTTTTAGTTCCAGAACTAAATTTTATTCGATTGATGCAAGTTCTAGAACTAAATGTTATTTGATGATGCAAGTTCCAGAGCTAATGCTGTCATTCCTTATATGCAAGTTCCGGAACTAAATCTGTAAGTTCTGGAACTAAATTTTCTTTGTCCACGAATTACAAGTTTTGGAACTAAATGTTATTCGATTGCTTCAAGTTTTGGAACTAAATCTATGAGTTCTAGAACTAAATATGCAAGTTCTATAACTAAACCCGTGAGTTCGGAACCAAAACTATGAGTTCCGAACAAAATCTACGAGTTCCATGTGACTAAACTAAACTTGCAAGTTCTAGAACTAAACTGTAAGTTCTAGAACTAAATCTGCAAGTTCTGGAGCTAACTTAAAACACATAACTTTTTCATGCGATCTCGGATCGAGATGATTCCTTTTTCAAACTTTCATAATTTTTCAAGAGAAATCGTAATATGAAATCATATTTGAGTTTAAATGCACTGTTCATGATCAATTCCACTTTTTCCAATACTAACATTATCTTTATTTTATGGCTTGTATACACAAGAGTTTGCATCTTTTCCCAAATAATCAATAAGATTAATCAAAAAATAGATAACAAAAGATTTCTAAAGAATGAACAAGATATATATCCTATATTCTATCTTAAGTAAACTATAAGTTCCTAGATTACATTTAAATCCACTTTCAAAGATAACTCGAAAGATAAAATAATAGGTAATTTATGGTCAATTTATGGCCTCATCATTTCCCCACACTTAATATTATGCATGTCCTCATGTATTATATTATTATCTCCTCTTCTTAGAGTCTTCTCCACATTAAGCTTATGCATGTATGCTTTTCATATATAGTTCAAAGACATGTTTTTGGATCTCCTTTTTTTGTTTTTTGTTTTTTTTCTTGTACAACATGTTCTTGTGTGGATCTTATTCTATTGTTTATGATTTTATTTCTTGTACAATAGGTTCTTGTGTGGATCTCCTTCTATTTTTTTTTTCTTTCTTGTCAAGTTCTTGTGTGGATTTCCTTCTGCTATTTTTGATTTTCTTCTGTTCTTGTGATTTCCTTTTGCTAATTTTGATTCCTTTCTTTTATTTATTATTATGTGGATCTCTTTCTATTGCTTTTGATCTCCTTCTTTTTACAATGATTCTCGTATGGAGTTCATTTTACTACTTTTGATCTCCTTTCTTTACAATAGGTTCTTGTGTGGATATCTTTCTGCTGCTTTTGATTTTCTTTCTTTTACAACAGGTTCTTGTGTGGATCTCCTTCTATTGTGTCTCATATTTAAAATCAAAATGCATATCTCGTGCTTCTCCTTCTCTCCCGCACTTAAGCCCATGTATGTACTCATGCATGTTATTTATTCATGGCTGCCCATAAATTATAATCTAAAAGTTTGATTAAAAAGAGGTGCACATATTTTTCATATAAGTAGGGGAGATATGAATTTTATCTTGCCTTCCTTGGAGATCTTAAAAGTGGATCTAGCTGTAGTAAAAAAACTTACAAGAAAGCTTAAAAATAAAATAGTAGAACAAAATAACTTGATCATACCTCTAGTTGTCCTTGTCATCCTATTGTTAACATGGTCAAATAGTGGCGAAAGAAATCCACCGTAGCAAGCTTGATTGATTACTTTTGAAGAAGATCCACCTTTTTTTTTTGTCTTTAATTGGCCAACAAATTGGTTTTCTAATCAAAGTTGTTTTTTTACCTTTGATTGGCCAACAAGCTAGTTTTCCAATCAAAGCTTTTTGATTTTTTGTTATTTTTTTACTGAAATGATAGCATGAGAAGGATTAGAGAAAAATTTGATCCATCATCAGACTATATTCATCAAAGTACAACTTGTGTAAAATAGGAAGCAATGTCTAAGATCTCATAAAAACCTCTTTGCATACTTGGTAACTCCAAGAAGATTTCTAAAAATTGTGTAGACAATTTCTAGGTCTTCAAAGCCCAACTTGAATTATGCATTATCGAATCACCATAGTAATCTTCAAAGCCCAAACTAGTGATCTCAGGAGATGGATTGTGTTATGTATCCATGGGTCCCTCCAAACTGCTCCTTGGTTGATATCTGTTGGTGTGCAAAAATCTACATGTTGGTACCAAGAACAACTTTGGAAATTCCTATGGATGTTAGCACAAAAAAAAGTGTTTTCTTGATATTCACAATAATTGTTTCTTCATGTTATACAAGCATATACAAAAATGAAGAAATTGAAAGACATGAAAATATTTTTTAATGGATATGGTTCAGGGATTGAATTTTATTATGGGATGAAAAACTAATTTGGATGGGTGGATTTATTATGAGTGAGTTTTTATTTTTTCTCTAATGAAATCCTTGAATATGGATGGAGTTAATTAGAAATGCTACCGCTTCATTATTACAAACTAGATAAGCCATTTTTTTACTAAGGTTATGTGTAATAAGATCACTGAGCTATTAGTTGATACAAGGGGAAATGGTGGTGGTTATCAAGAATGGCATATGATATTTCATCAACTGGATCTACTTCCAAATTCACTATCATATTCTACCATTTCCATATCTGAATTCTTTATTCATATCATTATACCTTCTTGATCAAACATCACATTTGTTTTCTTATACACCGTTAGTTTGTGGGAGATAAATATTCACAATCTAATATTCCTAATTGCAAAAATAAAATTTTAATCTACTTCACGAAGAAATAAAAGTCTAAAGAAAACTACTTACCAAATACTTCCTGTCATCACGAATTTGATAAAAAGTATTCAACTATCACTAGAATATTTTTTTAGAGAACTTTGAATCTGCTAATAACACCATGTCCCCAGAAACGACACCAAAATTATGAGGTTCGTCAATCCTCGACATTAATAATATCAATCCGGGTTGGTGTCTTAAGGTTGTATGCATTAAGAGAACAAGATCTTGGAAAGTATCTCCCTTAAACATTATCCAAACTTGCATAAATGAAATCACACATGCAGAAATTTTAAATTCACACTTACAGAAATGTAAACACACTTGTATAAAGAAAATCAAACTTGCAAGAATAAAACACACTTGCATAAAATGAAATTTTGAATTGGAAATAATAAAAATTAAATGAAACACCTGTAGGTTTACAACAAACTGAATGTTACAATACAAAGAGAAGAACAACACAACAAGATGATAATTACAGAAAAAGAAATAAACACAAATTATTACAAAATAAAAACAAAATATACAAATCCATCTTCCTTAGAATGAGTGGCCAACTCATTCCTTGGAAGAGGATTTAAACCATGCTTCGAGATCTTAACTCAAAACTACAAAATATTAGAGAGAAAAGAACATATTCATTTCTTGGTGGTAAAACATTACATATCTGTTGGCAAGGAAATTTGTTAGGTGGAAAAACTTGTGGATTCCTTGCCAACGCTCTAGGAATCAAGTCACTCTACTAAACCATGTAGTTTTCGTGTATGCACTGCACGAGAAAACATGGATTTTTGTGGTGGCCTTTTGGCCGGGATCCAATAGGACACTCCATCGACCCTAAGGAAAATTCTTGTAGTTATTTGTAAGGGGGAATTTTCTATGAAGGTGGGAAAGGGAGTGAGAAAAGAGGTAGGAGAACTAATGTTGTAGGTAGAAAATTAGATTCATGCATGGACTAGTTAGAAATTTCAACACACGCATTCATGAGAAGAAATAACTCTACAAATGGAAACAAGATGAGATAAGATTTTCAAACTCAAACTTTCTAAAATCTCCTCATTAAAGAGGATAAAATATCCTTCTTCTTGTATTGATGCTTAAAGAAGTTGTACATAATGTGGGAATGGAAGAAATTTGAGAATGGAGGAAATTAGAAGAAAATGGCAATCTCCTTTGCTTTCTCTAAGTATAATGCACTCGTGAGTTTACAAGATCAATTGTCAACCCTATACAATGGCATGAAGAAGCCATTAAATATCTATAAGAAATAGTTACAACTTCTTCTTTGTTACTGTTCAAGAAACGGTTTACAATATTTTCAATCATTCACACCCATTCATGTTCTTGATTCGTGAAGACATGCCAATGCTAACAAAACCAAAATTTTCATAATGCAGTTGTTACACTCATTTTGTAACTTTAAATTTAAACTATTCATCTTGCCTTTGAAACTTTAAACCAAAGCCATCCACGTGGGATAATTTTATTGGAGTGGACGTGGAGGATTCCTTTTGCATTTTGTGAATTTATAGAGATTTGGCATTTTTACATTTTTACTCTACCCTTCCGCTTTTGATATAAGCCTAACACGTGGCTTCACTTGATTAGAGACACGAGTCGCGGTCACTTTTATAATTTTACCTTTTTCAATGCGGGTTCAAAAAGCAAATTGCTCCACCGCCCACCTCCCCAATTTGACCTTCGATGTAGGCTTAATATTTGACTTTTCCTTGGCGTGGGCGGGGTTATGGGTCACTTTTTAACTTTAACACCTTTAATGAAAACAAGGCTCAAATTCTCAAATCTCCTCGATGGCCTGCTTCCCCACTTTGACTCTTTTGATGCGGGCTCAACATTTGAATTTTTCCTCTCTTGAAACAAGGCTCAAATTCTCATATCTCCACTCTTTTTATGGGCTAAAAAATTTGAATTTTTCCCTCTTAGCATGATTGGGGCTATGGGTCACTTTATGACTTTTAGCCCTTTTTACAAAAATTCTCAAATTCTCAAATCTCCTTGACGATCTACCTCCCGCTTTGACTCTTTTGATGCGAGCTCAACATTTGAATTTTTCTTTGGCATGATCGGGTGTGGGTCATTTTATGAATTTTAGCCCTTTTTACAAAAAGGTTCAAAAGCTCAAACTTCTCTACCAACCCGCTTCCCAGCCTTTGACTTTCCACAAACGGGCTCAATATTTGACTTTTTCCTTAGCATGATCGGGTGGTCATGCGGGTCACTTTATGAATTTTCACCTTTTTACAAAGAGGCTACAAACCTCAAAGTTCCCCTCAACCCGCTTCCAATTAGATATGTCCACGTACCCATGGATGATGGAGCCAAAATTTGATGAGGAAGAAAATGCCCGTCATTCACGACTATGGAAAAATGCAGAGAAGAAGAAAACTCCACCATTTCACGCCTAATTTTCAAATTTCTTTCACGAACCAAGGAATTAAAAAAATACAAGGTTCGATGATCCATGACCATAGAAAGATTGACAATTTCATTCAAATGAGGACAATAATAAAATTTTCACGTGTCCAGATAGAAAACGGAAAATTTATCAAAACGTGTAGACTGGAGAGTTTAAACAACTTCAAAGCATGAATTTCTCTATCTTTTCATACTTCCAACTTTACTTGAACACTCTTGAGGGCGTGATCTCAAATTTTTTAAATTTTACTTAAAAATGAGGGGGGGATTTTGAGGGTGACAACAATATCTCGAGTGTGGAAGGTTAGATTTATAATTTATGCATCCAACCAACTCCTTATTTTGGGAGATACAATATGATCTTATCTTTATTCTAATCCTAACAACTAAGATCTCTGTCTCCACAAAATATGGAGAGAGATCTATTATTAGAGTCAAAGTCTTATCTTACTTATTTTAGGAATATTTTCTCCCAAATATTCTCCTTGCTTTTTGGTAACAATAATCATAATGAGTTTATTCTCCTACATTATTGGAAGGAGGTTTTTCCTCAAAAGATTATTTTGACCAAATACCTTTCCTGTATTTTCCATTTGACTTTACTATTTTTTACCGTGGAACTTTTGACGCTTGATTGATACACTTTTTCCTCTTACTGTAGTTCACTAAGAGTTAGATTTTTATTCATTAGTAAACTTGTAGCAAATATGATTGAGGTTTTTGTTAAATACATTGTTGTGAACAAAAACCTCTCTCAGATTTTCTGTTTGACTTTTCTATTTCTGTTTATGGAACTTTTAGTGCTCATCTGATACACTTTTTCCTCGAAATGTAGCTCACTAAAAGTTAGATTTATCTTCATTGATAAAACCTGTACTCAAATCTGAATGATTTTTTTGTTTTACACGTTTCTATGAATAAAAACCTCTCTCGATTTTTTGTTATATTTTTCTATATTTTTTATGGAACTTTTAGTGCTCGCCTAATACATTTCTCCTCAAACATGCAGATCACTAAAAGTAAGATTTTCTTGATTGATAAAACCCGTAGAAAATTTGAATGAGGTTTTTGTTAAACACATTACTATGAAAAAAATATCTCTCAAATTTTCTATTTGACTTTTCTATTTCTGTTTATGAAAATTTTAGTGCTCATTTGATACACTTTTTCCTCGATTACAACTCACTAAAAGTTATATTTTTCTTCATTGGTAAAACTTGTACCAAATATGAACAAATTTTATGTTAAACACTTTGCTATGAACAAAAACCTCTCTCATATTTTCCATTAGATTCTCCTTGATTTTTCAAAATTCCTCAAAAAATGGCATTTTGTTGATGTAGGTTCCAAAGATAACCTTGTCATTCCTTTTATGCAAGTTTTGGAACTAAATCTGTAAGTTTTGGAAATAAATCTACTTTGTCTACAAATTTCAAGTTCGGAACTAAATGTTATTCGATTGATACAATTTCTAGAGCTAACGTTGTCATTCCTTTTATGCAAGTTCGACCTAAATATGCAAGATCCGAAAATAAATATACTTTTTCCACGAATTACAAGTTTCAAAACTAAATGTTATCCGATCGATGTAAGTTTAGGAACTAAATCTATGAGTTCTATAACTAAATCTATGAGTTTCAAACTAAACCCACATGTTCTGGAACTAAATGTGTGAGTTCCAGAACTAAATCTACAAGTTCTAGAACTAAATCTACAAGTTCGAACTAACACTACAAGTTTCGAACTAAATTTGTGAGTTTCAGAACTAAATCTACGAGTTCCGGAGCTAACTTAAAACAACTATAACTTTTGCATGTGATCTCATATTGAGATGATTATTTTTTGAACTTACATAATTTTTTAAGAGGAATTTGAATATGAAATCATATTTGAGTTTAAATGTACTATTCATGATCAATTCCACTTTTTCCAATACTAACATTATCTTTCCTTTATGGCCTACATACACAAGAATTTACATATTTTCCCAAATAATCAATAGGATTAGTCAACAAAATAGATAACAAAATATTTCTAAAGAATGAACAAGATATATATCCTATATTCTATCTTAAGAAAACTATAAGTTCCTAGATTACATTTAAATTAACTTTCAAAGGTAACTTAGAGGGAAAAATAATGGTAACTTATGGCCAATTTATGGCCTCATCATAAGACTCAATGAGAGACAATCGGACTATGTGACTAATGCACCACCATGAAAGACACTTACTAACAATGACCGGATAAATTGACAATAGGACTAGGGATAAGCCATTAGTGAATACTTTTCTTACACAAGATCTATACATAAAATAACATACTTTGAGGTATAATAGTAGTAGTAAGTACATTATTTATTGACTACACCTATTTTATCTTATCTTCATATCTACTTCATCACTAGTTCTAGATATGCCTCTAAAGCCTTTAGATCTATATTTTCTATTGTTTTATGACTTGGTCTACTACATTCACCTTCAAACTGGACCTATAATCTCAAGTCTCCATCGACCCACTCGGGTTTGATTTTTTTACATTTACTTAAATCATATATGTATTTGTAGTTTATCTCTATCATTTCAAATTTATTTT
Source organism: Taxus wallichiana var. yunnanensis (assembly GCA_018340775.1). Classification (NCBI taxonomy): domain Eukaryota; kingdom Viridiplantae; phylum Streptophyta; class Pinopsida; order Cupressales; family Taxaceae; genus Taxus; species Taxus wallichiana. The sequence goes on along the minus strand of CM031240.1, from coordinate 354,378,228 downwards.
TATCTCATATTTTACTGCATTATATCATATCCATCATCTAATTTTTTTATCTTATTTGAAATGTAGGTTGACATCCATCCTTGGAATGTTTCATTTGTTAGGATTGATGTTGTTAGAAACCCACCCATCTATCTACTAATCATCTTCCTTATTGAGTTCTCTTTGTTTTGCACATAATCTAGTTTATTGTGAGGAGGATTCTTCTTTTACACCCATATTCATCATCATCCCATTCACAGGTACCTTAAACCCTCTAATACCTCGTGTGACTCATTTTATTTGTTACGATTTCACTAATCTGAAATAGGTACAAGAAAAATAGTTCAACATTTCTATGATAGCTCAATATTCTTTGTGCTTTCCATTTTATGTGCCTTCTCCTTTAGGAAATGTATCTTTCCTTATAAATATCTTATCACTCTCATGGTTTCTTGGTATACCTCCTTTGATGAGTAACATCTGGATAATTGACATGCATAATCTCCCCTCTCATGATGAGTGATTTTTATTTCAAAGGCTTACACGCAAGTGTTGCTTTTGCATGCATAGTAACCAACATGGGTTTTGGTTCTAGATCGCATCTTCTTAGGTATCTAGTGCTCATTCTTCATGTATTATACCTTGATCAACCAAATTCCCTTTTCCTTTTATTTTATTTTTAAACACATGATCATCAAGATCAAGGTATTCCTCAACCTTACATTTTTTCCACAATATTTGCATACGTGTGAATATTCCTCTACCACCATAGCCTCTACTCTTACATCTTCCTTGGAACCTACCATGTCCATTATTTTTCTCTTTATTAGGCTTGTCTTCCTTTTTTGAGAGCTACTCGCCATTGTGGTATGTCATACTCCAGCCTCACAAATCCACATGAATTATGTCTATCCACCATAAATCCTTTATATCATGGGTGTGTGCATCACATAAATTACATTACATAGACACATTCTTCATCATTATGTGCTAAAAGAGAGGGAAATTCTTGACATAATGATTCTTGTGGAAAATATCACAAGATTGTAACAATGTGTACATAGTCCTATGCGGGTATTTATTCTTAGTGTGTCCCTCCACTTTACAATCAGTGCACCATAACCCACTTCACATCTCATGTACTAAATTTGCAGACATATTCTACAATTGCTTAGCCATAACTATTATTTGTGCCCCTAGAAAAGGTCTCACTCTAGTCTCTACACCCCAATGCGCTTAGTGTATAGAGCTTCTTCAAAGGCCTCGTGTGAATCAATCAAAATTTTATGTTATAAGGCCTTTTAGAACAAAGTCAATAATCCTCCAACGAATAATTGTGCATGTTGGCTCTGATGAATATCATAATATAAATTAGACAAGAGAGTTGTAAACTATGCATCATACTCCCTTAAAGTTTTAGATAAACCCTTTTAAATTTCCTTGAGTGCGGTAATACTCTATTGTTAAAACTCTAGAATGTGGAATTTAGACAAAAATGTAGCATGTAATGCATCATAATCCATTGTAGTCTAGTGTGGATCATACTTCCTATACCAACTATGTGTGTACCCTTAAAGTGTGGTGGTATAATTGTTTTCATTTCTATCATTACCGGTTATGTTCTTAGATCTCCATAAAAATTCATGCTTGCTCAAATGCTCAACATCATTTTCCAATCCTATATACTATGGTAAGTGAAGAGACATGTCAAATAAAGCTTCACATGTTTGTTGTTGTGTTTGTTATTGTAAGATTTGTTGGGGTAGTTTTAGGAAGGTTATTGTGTTGATGGACCTTTCTCTAGGTTAGGAACAAATCCGAACTTGGCCCTCCACTAGGATTCCCTTCATGCGGTGGTTGTCCTAAACCTCTTAAGCCTCCTGCTACGATCTATGGTCATGTAGATGTAATCCCTTATGTCCGAGTTGTTGTGCTTAACTAGACACCAACTTTTCAATGCTATAGCAAAACTTATATGATTACTTCAAACAGTCTAGATGTTAATACTTTTTCTAGATGACATTCCTAAAAAAACACCTCAAAAATCACTTGTCTAAAAATTGTTGACTATTTCACCCCCATGTGCCTATGTCTAATTTGTTGTGTTTCTTGAACTAAAAAATAAAATATGTCTACCCATGTCTCCTACCCAACATGGAGATCCTCCTTTCTTTCCTTAATTATGACACTCTTCAACAACTACCTCTAGATATGGAACACTATACATACCCAATGTTTTAGGGTACTACACCACCTAACGATGTTACACGTGCCCCAATGATGATACAGATCTCCTTGCAAGGTGTTTAGAATCCAGAAAGGCTCACCATGTATACACTTGTATCCCGCATGCCCCGCTTAACCTCCGCATGCTTTGTGTTTCCCTTTTCCCCCTTTTCTTCTTGAATTTTACCTTCAAAGGTGTGCGAAACCGCCACCTGCTGGTGGCGGTCCCATGACTCACCGCCCAGGATAGGGCGGAGGTCCTGTAACCACCGCCTTGCATAGGGCGGTGGTCCTATATGCATTTTCCAGATCCTTCCGACAATCATGTCAAACGTAAATCTTGGATTTTACACACTTTCTTCAACCACTTTGGCTTGCATTAATGTTTTTGGTCCCTGGTAATAGTGTTTTTCCTTTGTTTATAGTAAAAGAGTTCTAATGGGAGTTACCCTCTGGTAAATGCATTGGTTATAAATAGCCAGCTTGTTTTCAAGCAAATGGCCCCTCATCCTCTCAATTCTCTTGTTCAGTTTTTTAATTTCTTGCTTAGAATTCTGTTAGTTTCATGTTTTGCTTCCATTATTGGTATTTTAGAGGTCATATCATCTTCCTTTTTCGAGTATTTTTCATTGTTGTTGCACACAATCAGCTTTAACATAAAATAGCTTCATTTCTAGACTAGAATCCATTAAAGTTGCAAGTTTTGTCTTATCACAAGGATAGCTTTCTAAAACTCTTGATACACTTATGTTGTATTCCCGCATAAATCCCATTAGGAATTGCATAGTCAAGCTCGTTCACTTGCACTATCCCTCTCCTACTTGCATTATATTCGGTCTATATCTAAAGTTTCCATTGTTCAATACCATCTTCTGTTGATACAATCATATACTTACTTTATGGATTCACGAGGACACGAAGGAACAAGGAGATCACACGTAGGGGGTGAAATCACACACAACTAGATTTACCACTTTTCTACGTAAATGCCGGTTTGAGCTATCAAAATTCTAGTTACGACATATCAAATAGAGTAGTGAATCATTTTATTTTAGTTAAGCTCACTTTCAATATTGCCAGGGGAAGTCATGGGGATTTATAGTTTCTTAGAAAACTATGTGATTCATTCCTCACTTCGAGGTAGGATTGAAGGTTTTAATTAAGTTAATTAGTTATCTTCATCTAGATTCACACATCTGCATAGGTGAATAACCACACCATAGTTATCTCACTTGTTTATTTTTAGTATAAAAGTAGTTTAATGGTTGTTCGTAATTATAACGTTTCAATCATATATTTTGTTTAGAGTAGTTTCCTTTTCAGTAGTAGTATAAATTGCTATTTTCAGTTTAAGTTAATTTAGAGACTTCAAAACTAGATTAACACTTAGATTCTAGTTAGGAGAATAAACCATAGGGAATTTACGCTACCCGTTCATAGCCTCTAAATCTCCCCTTTCTCATTCCAGCTACATGAGATCACACTACAAGATCTTAGTCACTGATCCTCCCATATTTAGCTTTAGGAAAGTTGCTTTTTGATTCTCATCCTCACCTGTAGATTTTCTATCATAGAAATCTTACCATTATCCCAGCTGTGACTTCATCTAAGTCACCCGCATTTCAAACCGCTCGGCTTTCTCGGATGACCTCGGGAGGTCATCCTTGCATGCACTTTTCTCATTGAGAAGGTCACTTGTCGATTATCATTCTCGCATGTCACTTTTCCATCATAAAAAATTGGTGAACCCGACATGAACAAATAGTTCTTCCTTTTATTATTCTTCATTACTCTCATCCACCTTCGCTCTTTCCCATTATTCTATGGGTATTCATATACCCCCTGAATATGTCAGGATACGATGCATATGGCAGACCTCTCTCAGGTCTGGAAGTAAACTATAGTCAAACAAATAGACAACCATCGCCCTCACTTTTTGCATGGGTGGATAACTATTCAAATAATTACTTGTCATCACAAACTCCCCCTCAAAGAACTAGCTCAAGTTCTTCATTCCGAATCGAGGAGTTTGATCAGTTTACACAAACACAACAGCCTAGAGCCATCAGGCTCTAACAATATGACATTTACTGGAGAGTCCACTTCATCTCCTCGGGTCTTTTTCAGACCATAGATTAGTAGACAATCAGATCCACTCCCCTTTTGGATGAGGAATACTTAGCACGCTTCACTAAAAGCAAACAATGTTTCCAAAACATGTATCCACCAATAGGAAGTTTGCAAATACAGTCTGACACCCTATTCCAGGAGAACACCCCCATTCATCCACCTATGGGAAATACCCTCAGTGAAGCTTGTAGGGTAACGATCAATTCATAGCAGGGTATCATACCCCTTTACAACCTCAAGCTATACAACAAACACCCTTAAGGAAAAGTGTTGTGCCTTCACCAATGGAGGTCATTTCAACCTTAGTTGAAAAGGTTAGAGGGCTGGAACTTGCTCAAGAAAACCAAAATTCATACTTTGGACAAGCAGGAATTCCCAACCCTCCACATCATCCCAGTCAGGTCGACCTCCTTACAGGAACAAGCACATTGGGCATGCCTCCTCAAAATCCTTATAGTTACCCACAAAACACCAGCTAGGACCGCATTTTCAAAAGCCATTCCAGTTGAAAACATGACACCTCCGAGCTTGGCACCAAACAACCCATACCGAACAATGATTCTCCTTACTTAAACATTTATTCAAAGTCACCATAAGGAGACATGTTCTCTTCTCTCGGATGTTCATTTAACCATAGGATTCCCTTATGTCCCTACAAACGCATATGCTATGCCATATCAACAGCCCATTCCACCTCAACCCCCTCAGCAAGCCCCATCGATGGTCAAGGCCTACGCAGTAGGGACTTATTCAGAATATTTAAAAGAGCCCCTAGACTTCACCATATGAAGTGTTATGCTTCCAAGGCCTCTTCCCGATTTACCCAAATACAAAGGGGAAGGAGACCCAATGCACACATTAAGGCCTATGCCACAACCATACGGGAGTTACTCCCTTGGGACGGAGTTGCCACTAAAATATTCCCTAAGACCTTGGAAGGTATTGCCCTTGATTGGTATTACAGAATACCTAAATCTTTGATACACTCATTTAAACAACTTGTGTCAGAATTCATCAAAGATTTTAACATGAACAAGTTGTTAAGAATGGGAATCAGGGAATTCTTACATATTAAACAAGAACATAATGAATCCGCTGCTCATTTTATCCAAAGATGGCATACGGTTCTCTACTCATCAGCAAGTGCTCTAAACATGGATCAAATGGAACTATGCGATTTATTCCTTAATTCTCTCAATAGAGAGATAAAGGAAGAAGTCCAGAAGTTCCCACTAAGAACTTATGATGAAGTACTCGAGAGTGCTCTCCGAATCGACCAAGCAGTGATAGATAGTGGTCGCAAGACATATGGGACAAACGGAAAATTAACCACTCCCAATAAAAACACCGTGAATATTCTAATACAAGGAATGCAAATCAAGGACCTAAAATCCTTAACAAAAACCACGGATTTACAACAGATGGAGTGATTGACCAAGTTAAAAGGGAAAATGTTGTAAACATTTCGCCACCTGTTAATAGTCAATGAAATAACAATTTTACTCCAACAATCAATGTGGTGGATTTTAATCGTCCACCACGGAAACAACAATAACAACAACAACGAAAAATCCAAACACAAAGTCCAAATCGAAACCCAACTAGATATCAGAGTCAAAACCAAAGGCAACAGCCTCAAAATTTTAACTCTAACAACCAACAACCTTATCAGAATTTCAGGTCACAACAGATTTTAAATCAACAACCTCGAAACTATAATCCCAATCTATATTGTGGCTTCCACAAGATTCAAGGCCACGATACTAGGACTTGTCATGAATACAATAAATTCATGCAGCATTTTCCAGAAGATCAAAAACAACTCTTTATAGATATGTTTTTAGCAAATTTTGTAGTACCCATGCCAAACGCTTATGCAGGGGAAGTTTCCCCTCAAAATGCACCCTCAAGATCTTTAATGACCCACTCCCAAACCGCCCCAACAACAACAAGCTATATCCTAAAGGAAAAAACAAGGTGTTATAATAGGAAACAATGATCATGAAGCTTCAACTTCATTAAATCCACCAATTGCACCCCAATTAGGAACTCGGCCTCAAACTAAGATAGTTGGTTTAGTGGAGTTAGACACCAAGCTACCCATAGAAACCATAACAAGAACACAGGATTATTCATCCCAACCTATTCCAAGCTATCCATTGGAACCAGACAATAGTCAACAAACACTGGTAAAACCCATAGGCACCTATGATTTAATTAATGATTTAACTAAAACCTTCTCGCACATCTCCTTCTTGGATTTGTTAAAGAACTCTCCCACCCATAGGGCTGCTCTCTTAGAAGCATTAGGCCTTGGTCATTTAATCAACATCACTCCTCCCCAAGAAACACAAGTAAACCATGTGGACTTTGACATTTATCCTCCGGGCAGCTAGATAGGGATAAAATTTATATTCGATATAAGCAAAATGCCAACAGATGTTGAAATTACATGAAGAGGCAACCCAACTTTACATTTACAAGTTTGGGTCTATAATAATTATGTTAAACATGCAATGGTTGATGATGGGGAAGCAGTTAACATAGTCCCCTTTGCTTTCCTTTAAAATTTAGGATATAGAGAGACAAACTATTCCACAATGCGAAATACGCTAAGAGGTTATGATAGCCTCAAAGCCACTTCAATTGGAACCATAGTTTTACCAGTCACTTTAGGACCCAAGATGGTCCTCACCGAGTTTTATATTATAGATCGGGAAACCAATTATAATATGATCCTTGTTTGGCCATGGATACACCGCATGAAGGCAATCCCTTCCACATTATTCCAAGAAGTAAGATTTCTACACTTAGGGAAAATATTTGTGGCACAAGGTGACCCAAAACCCTTCGATATACACCTAGCTGATTTAAAGAAAAGACCAGGCGTTCACTCCAAGTTTAAACTCCCAAAAAATCAACTCATCAAACCAATTAATTCCAAACCAAGAGAAGAGTTGATACCCACCACAAAGTTGGAGATTACAAATCCAGCCGAGGACATTCCAGCACTCAAAAATGAGACCAATGTTATAAAATGGTGTCACTAGGGACTACCACCAAAATTGTCAAATTGCTGGAGAAAGACTTACCTATTCTCCTACCATTTGATTCCATGGGTATGGGACACACCCTGGAATTACTTCTCTTCCATCAGATGAAGTTTTTATGGTAGAAGTAACTAAACAAAAGAAATAGATACAACAGATATCCCAACATCCATTTTTCCAAACAAGTATTGGACTCTCCACTTCGATGGAGCTAGATGTCGCTTCGGAGCTAGGGCGGGAGTGTTCTTTACTTCACCTAAGGGAAAGATCCTACCTTTCTCCTTTAAATTAAACTTCAATGTATAAACAACGGGGTTGAGTACAAAGCTCTCCTCCTTGGCCTCATTCTAGCCAAAAGAATGGGTGTCGACAATATTAGAGTACTAGGAGACTTGCAATTGGTTACAAACCAAGTCTCTGAGGTATATGAAACTAGGGCTAAACATTTACAACTCTATAAAACAACAATATTAGATCTAAGTAAGGGATTTAGCTTCATATCAATTGAAGCAATCCCACGAGAGCATAACCTTCTCGCAGACTCGATAGCAACCTCAGCTTCTGTTTCACCCCAAATAGTGAGTTGGAGGATACAAATTTCATGGTATCACTTCATACCGAGCCATTAGTGCGCAAAATACCAACAAACTCACTCCTAACTCATGGAGAGGCTGAGGATGATTTTTCCATCGTAGATCACTTTGATGATGATAGAGTCACTCTTGAATATCTAAATGCCTATGCGGAGCTACACCTTGCTCACCGTATAGTTGATCTTTCCTTAATACCACATTCCTCTTCCTATTTTGGAAATCCCATGATAGAGTCTCCTCCATAGAAGGATCTCGATATCTACGAGATAGAAGATGGAGAAAGTTTGGAACTACCTCCAGCCCCATCTTGAATTTGAAGAAGGTAATGCTTCTTTAATAGAAGAAACCATTGACATAAACATTGGAACAGAGGAAGAACAAAAATTTTTTGAAGTTGGGATCCTCGTTAACTCCAGAGGAGATAGAAATACACACCCAAATCCTCAAATAACATCAAAAGGCTTTTGCATTTAATTATAAAGAAATGACAAGAATTGCACCACAAGTCGCGGTACATAATCTTGTCACTAAACCAGATGCGAAACCAATTAAATAAAAGTCAAGACCAATGAAGCCAAAAGTGGCTCTCATGGTAAAAGAGGAAGTAATAAAACTTCTCCAAGTAGGATTCATCAAGCCCATTGACTATTCATAATGGGTATCTAATATTGTCCCATCCTAAAAAAGAATGGGAAGATACGCATTTTTATAGATTTTCGGGATATTAACAAAGATTGTCCTAAGGATGACTTCCCATTACCATCCATTGACATTATCATTGATGCAACAGCTGGATTTGAACTATTGTCCCTCATGGATGGGTTCTCATGGGTATAATCAGATTAAAATATCTAAACAAGATCAAGCCAAAACTACATTCATAACTCCCTGGGGAACTTATTGCTACGTTGTCATGCCATTTGGTCTTAAGAACACCAACGCTATGTATCAGCGGGCAATGACATATATATTCCACAATCTTATCCATAAAATTGTGGAATCATATGTGGATGACTTGTTGGCCAAAGCCAAGAAATGTTATGATCATCTAGAAGTGCTCCATATCATCCTCTCATGATTAATTGAATATGGCATCACATTAAATCCAGAGAAGTGCGTGTTTGGTGTGACAGGAGGCAAAATTTTGGGCTACATTATATCTTCATGAGGGATTGATGTTGATCCAGCCAAAATATGGGCTATTCTCAAAATGATCCCACCATCGGATGAGTCTGGAATTAGGTCATTTCTTGGGAAACTTGGTGTAATCCATAGGTTCATCCCAGATCTAAGTTTTTCCATTCATCCAATCAACAATCTATTAAAGAAAGATTATAGCATTGATTGGACTAAAGAATGCAACGAGGCTTTCAAAGTAGTTAAACACTTCTTGTTGTCCCCACCCACACTAATGCCTCCCAAACCAGACCGTCCTTTGATCCTATACTCACGAGCCACTCATGTCTCACTAGCCTACATGCTAGCTCAAGAAGACAATGATAAATGGGAATGTGTGGTCTATTTCATCACCGAACGTTGCTCGATTATGAGACATGCTACACATAGGTAGAGAGAGAATGCCTTTCCATAGTCTTTGCAACAAAATGTTTAAGACATTATATGTTAAACAAGGAAACGAGGGTCATTGTAAAGACAGATCATTTATGAACTTTTCTCACACAAGGGTCTTTATCCAAGAAGGTTGGATGCTTCATAACCTTAATGGCTGAATTCAGTTGAAATTCATAAACCAAAAATCCATTGAGGAAAAATCATTGCAGATTGGTTAGTTGACAACCCACTAGATGGAGCTAATCTGGTAAATCTGGACTTTCCCGATGAGTGTATATACTTCATCAAAACTAGGCCTCCCATCTCCACGTCCCTGGTATATACACTAATATCATCAATTTTAGCATGAACCATACATACCCGGAAGGTGCCACATCACAACAAAGAAGGTGGTTACACATTATTACTATTAAATATGTTGTTTTAGACTAGGTACTCTATCATAAAGCCTTCAACAACATGCTTGTAAGATGCGTCGACATAGAAGAATATAAGAAGATTCTTCATAAATCCCACAGATGGGATATGTGCGAGGCCACTTCAGTGGTCACACCATTACTTGCAAAATACATCGGATGGGTTACTTTTGGCCCACTCTCGAGCATGATGCAGTGGAATTTGTACGTAAGTGCCACAAATGCCAAGAATTCTCTCACGAGATTCATATGCCAACATAATCCCTGCAACCAATAGTGACTCCATGGCCCTTCTCCACGTGGGGTCTAGACTTGATAGGGAAGTTCTCTCCCTCATCAACCAATGGCCATAATTTTATAATTACAGCCATGGAATATTTTACCAAATGGGTGGAGGCCATGCCTCTCACCATCGTACTAGGCTCGTAATTGCCAAATTCATTCTGAATCAAATTATCTGCAGGTATGGTGTCCCACAAGTCATTATCTTAGATAATGGCACGTCCTTTAAAAATGATGAAGTCCATGAGTTATGTAGCAAGTTCAAGATAAACCATCACATGGCCTCTCTTTACTACCCTCAAGCCAATGGGCAGGCCGAAGTGACAAACAAAACATTAAAATCTATTCTCCTCAAAACAATCAAGGAGAACAAGTGAGATTGGCATTTAAAACTATATCCAACCTTGTGGGCCCATCGAACCTCAATAAGAACACCAACAGGAGCAACTCCTTTCTCATTGGTATTCGGAGTAGAAGTAGTTCTCCCGCTTGAGGTTGAAATACCTAGTCTCCATATCTCATTACAAGGGATTTTGGATGAAGAAGCTTACAGGGAGGCATGCCTCTCTCAACTGGAAAGCCTTGACGAGGCTAGGTTAAATGCTGAACAACGGCACAGAGCCTATGCTGACCAGATGTGCCGGCAGTACAACAAAAAAGTCTATGAGCAAGAAATATATGAAGGAGATCTAGTTCTAAGACTAGATAGCTGGATTGATAAGAAAACCGGTGAAGGAAGGAAGTTCTGGCCCAAATGGTTGGGCCCATACCGAGTCATGAAGGACTACGAAAATGGTTCATATCTTTTGTGTATGCTAGAAGGTGAGGAATTTGGTGAAATTGCCAATTCCTTGCATCTTAAGCAGTTTTACGCATAAAACATCAAAATCATTACTTATACATTATAGCTACCTACATTGCATTAGTCTTTTAGCTGCTTCATTTTGTCCATTTCATAAAAATGGTAGTCCAGGAGCTTACTCTTAAAACAATCTTTACAAATTTTTGAATGTATTGGTAAAAGCATTCAAATCACATCTCTTCAAACATCATCAAAAAATTTCAAATCTTCTCATCAAATTTGATAGAAAAACATTGACGGAAACCATACCAAGGCTTGCATACTTGGATTTTCTCTTTCTTTCTACTAGGTTAAGTTATCCTTGCCTATGGTCTATTCTGGAAGCTTCTTGGTGTCACATTTTCCCTCTTAAATCTCTTGAATGAAAGGATATCCCAAATTCATAGATCAGAAATGTCAAAATGAAATGAAATCAAAAGCACCAAGAAAAAAAAATATTGTATTTTACACACTTCTTTGCCCCATCAACCTTCGGTGATAAGCCCACATCTCTTACTAGTGGTGTGAGGTTGGGAAAGGAAAGAAGTGCCCTTACTCACCTATATCCTACCTTTGGTGACAAACCCGTGCTTCTTACTAGTGGCATGAGGCAGGGTATGGGGGGTCAAGTCACACAAATTAACAAATCTTGGTATGCTAAAAACACAAATCAAATTCTATTAAGAGAAAAATATCCAAATATCCAAATTCCAAAGAGATCAAATCCTCAAAACCAGATTTTGTCAACCAGGTTGCCATTTGTGAATCTAAGTCTAGATAAACTGGAAAGTAAGTGGCCTTCTAAGCATGGTAGTAGTTCTGAGTAGGGTGGGTGTGTAGGTCCAAATTTGGTTCTTGTTATTGGTTTTTTGTCTCTTATCATTCCATTCAATCAAACTCATACAACTTGTGCCCTTCCTAACTCTTGGTGTTGAGCCCTCGCATCTTACTAGTTGCATGGATTTGGGATTAGGGCAAGTTCATCTCTTTATCACTATGCATTCATCATGTTTTACCAACATAAGAAGAAATTACAAACATTTCCCAAAGAGTTCAAAAGTTCAGTACTACCATATGTTAGTATCATCTCATATCAGCTTTTCAACAAGCATAAAAAAGTGAAACATTCTATTTACTATCATTTGTTATACATTGCATACATTCTGAAAACATGAAAACAAATATTCTAAAAATATCTAAGTACACATGTGGAAACAAGTCACGAAATTCTAGATGCCAAGAGTATAAATCAAGGTTCATATACAATGCCATCATGCACTAGGCATGGTCAAAACACTCAATGAGCCCAAAAGTACAAAAACACTCATATAGACATCTAAAAAAATGCTACAAAATGGTCTCTCAATCCCTATGGGATCCCTTAGAGGGTGCGCGACCATGCCTAGGACTCCATCTACACCATCACTCTGAATGTACTAAGGGCTCGCGGTCACAACCAGTAGCTACCATCTCACTATGAGAATGAATCCTCATCAGCAGCGCTCGACTATCCTTTATCCGGCTACCTCTATGCGGAGAGAAGTCATGATCTTCACCACATGTGCTAGATAGAGGATAAAACATTAGTGTGCCTACCAGGTTTTTGAGGGCTCCCCCACATCCATGGAAAGCTCAGCATGAGTCTTCTCCGAGGGGAGAAGCAAGGTATCAGTACACACTCGAGGAATCAAGTCTTGCCACTCATCAACAAATTACTAAAAAAAGAGAAAATGAGTTAGAAAATGATCAACAATAGAACCAAGAATAAACAAATCAAAAAGAAATAAAAAACTAGGACAAATCTAACTAAAAAAATGTCAAGAGAAGAGTGACAACTCACTCGGATCTCCAAGCCTCCAAGAAGGATCTCTAGGATCCGCACCTCCATCCACTGACGCCGCCACTGACTGGTGCCCCTTGCCCACATCTAGAGAAACGTGATAGCCTGCAACAAACTCACCATCACCACCTAAATCCTTGAGAGAGAAACTCCTCTGAAATCAAAGTCACCCTCTCTGCACTCTGCTCTTCCCTCTCAACTTGTAGATCTCCTAGTGTCATGCCACTTAGGATCGCTATCATCCCCCCACCCGTCTCACTAATCTCCATGTCCTCAGTCTCCTCCTCAGTCTCCCCTAGTGAACTCCTCGGAGTCCACGTCAATGGGCTCATCACTACTATGAGCAGGACCAGCGGTAATCCGAAGTAAGGGTGCCTAAGGAGCACCGGCTCTCCCTCGTGCACGTACCACCCTCCTAGCCGTAATAGGAGTACCAGGAGTAACAATAGTCCAACCCCGGCCTCTAGGACCTCCCCGAGCCTCACGTGATAGATCTATACACTGGCACCATCGGAGGAAGCATGTCACTATAGGGGAGGTCAAATGCTGCGGTACTCTGTCAAAGGGGTGTATCTCCAACTTCCCCACCTTTTCTATCAACTAGCTGGTGGTCTGACAGGCAATCAAAGTGACGGTATCCTCTCCCCATACCCCTGTCATGGCCTGATAAGGGGTGGCCTCCATGTCTATAGTGGTTAGAGATGCCACTGGCTGGTGGGGTGCTCTAAGAACTATCATCCCCGTCCACCTCGCTTCCCTGACGGCCCCGGGATCCTCCACCTCTACACCTCTACCATATGGGGTGATGTGCTCATACACCCAACTCATGACAAGAGTTGGGTGGCTCAGTGACTATCCCTATAAATGGACTACCCTGTATAAGTCATGGTAGGTAGTCCCGAGGATATCTACTCCCTAGGCATAGACACATCCATGGCCCTCAATCTGTGCAATAATAGGGGCCCATAATATAAGAGGGTGTCTCCTCCCTTATCCCCAATTAGTCTGGATGCAAGGATGCCCATGATGGCCTTACAAAGCAAGGGAATGTATGACTCAATAATAGAGTGGATCCTCATGCCCTTCTTCGATCCCATCGATATAACCACATCTCCCATATAGGTGGCCCACTAAACCACTTGTGATCTAGATATTGCTGTCTTAAGAGATAGCCACCGCCCAAGGATCGGAACCCCCATTATATGGTAAAATCCTCCAGGGTGATAGACCACTCACCCCTAACTCCTTGAAATCAAAAGGTATTCTAATCCGCATCCTAGTATGAAAATAAGTCACACATTATGTGACTGGTAGGTGTAACGTGAGGGACCTGGGCAATCCTCCAAATACCAACCCTCTGAAGAGTATCCCGCTGTGCCTGGGAGAGTGCCTCTAACAGAGAGCTAATCACACTCCCTCTCTCGCTCCATCTAATATACTCCTCTTTCTTCTGCATACACCCAAAAACACAAAAAGGAGTAAGTTAGTACTGAAATCCAGTTGGAAAAACTAGTAAAAACATGTAAAAATTCTATACATGCAAAAATAAGTTAAAATTTGTATTGTTTTGTCCTCTGTCATGGACCGCCACCCTATGCAGAGCAGTGGTTCCATAACCACCACCTTCTAAGGTGGTGGTCCTGTAACTTCTCCACCCTACATAGGGTGGTGGTCCTATCTTAAAAATGTTTTTAGGGATTAAATGGGTCATAAGCCCTAAAAATGCTTAAAAACAAGAAAAAACACCTTTTAACAAAAAAGAAACCTACCCTATGGGCCCCCCCCTAAAGACACATTTAAAACTAAAATTTTCAAAAATGACCCCCCCAAGGGAAAGATTTCATCATTCCCACATTTTAGGTTTAAAAACAATAAGTCAAGAAGAACTAACCTGAGACTTCACGGATCGATGTTCCACTCTCGAGGCATGATCGATATCTCACCACGAACGTTTTGACTATACTCTCATTGAAAACTATCACCGTGGGTCCCAGAGCTCAAAAACTATCAAATCAATCCACATAAATGAATAGTAAAATGACTTCATTTTATATAAATAGCCCTCTTAATTTGATTTCGAATGTCTTTCACAGGGTCAAAGTGCCAACGGAGGTAAGTTCTAAACCCCACATAGATGGTAAGTCCTCTTTTCATGTCAATTTAGTCTTATTTCTCAATTTGTTTTATCTAGCTGCACTTGAGTCCCCTTTTTCATTTTACAGGTAGCGGGATCTCGATGGTGACTTTCCAGCACACGGGTGTGTCAGGTATAATTCCTAACTCCCCATTTCGGGACCGCCATACTTGGACCCACCATTTTACACCTCTTCATGGCTAAGACGCTTCTCCGAGGGGGCAATATGTACATACCCAAAATTGTAGGGTACTGCACCGAACGATGTTACACATGCCCCAATGATGATACAGTCTCCTTGCAAGGTGTTCAGAATCTAGAAAGGCTTGCCATGTATACACTTGTATCTCACATGCCCTGCTTAGCCTCTCGCATGCTTTGTGTTTCCCTTTTCCCCCTTTTCTTCTTGCATTTTTCCTTCAAAGACAGCCTGCGCTCGCGAGGTCCCATGCCCTTCCCAAGATAGGGGGGTCCCATGACCACCACCTGCCCAAGATAGGCGGTGGTCCTATATGCATTTTCTAGATCCTTCCGATGATCATGTCAAATGTAAATCTTGGATTTTACATGCTTTCTTCAACCACTTTGGCTTGCATTAATGTTTTTGGTCCCCTGGTAATAGTGTTTTTCCTTTGTTTATAGTAAAAGAGTTCTAATGGGAGTTACCCTCTGGTAAATGCATTGGTTATAAATAGCTAGCTTGTTTTCAAGAAAATGGCCCCTCATCCTCTCAATTCTCTTGTTCATTTTTCAATTCCTTGCTTAGAATTCTGTTAGTTTCATGTTTTGCTTCCATTGTTGGCATTTTAGAGGTCATATCATCTTCTTGTTTCAGTCTTGTTTCATTGTTGTTGCACACAATCAGTTTAACATAGAATAGCTTCATTTCTAGACTAGAATCCATTAAAGTTGCAGGTTTTGTCTTATCACAAGGATAACTTCTGAAACTCTCGGTACACTTGTGTTGTATTCCCGCAATAAATCCTAGGAATTGCATAGTCAAGCTCTGTTCACTTGCACTATCCCTCTCCTACTCGCATTGTATTCGGTCTATATCCAAAGCTACCATTGTTCGAATATCATCTTCTATTGATACAATCATATACTTACTTTCTGGATTCACGAGGACACGAAGGAATGAGGAGATCACAATGAGGGGAAAAATCACACACAAACTAGATTACCACTATTCTGTAAACGCCAAGTTTGAGCTATCAAAGTTCTAGTTACGACATATCAAATAGAGTAGTGAATCATTTTATTTCAGTTAAGCTCACTTTCAATATTTCCAGGGAAGCTATGGGGATTGATAGTTTCTGAGAAACTATGATTCATTCCTCACTTCTGAGGTAGGATTGAAGGTTTTCAATTAAGTTAATTAGTTGTCTTTTATCTAGATTCACACATTTGCACAGGTGAATAACCACACCAAGTTATCTCACTTGTTTATTTTTGTATAAAAGTAGTTTAATGGTTGTTTGTAATTATAACATTTCAATCATATATTTTTTTAGAGTTAGTTTCCTTTTCATCCGTAGTATAAATTTTTATTTTCAATTTAAGTTAATTCAAAGACTTCAAAACTAGATTAACACTTAGATTCTAGTTAGGAGGATAAACCATAGGGAATTTATGCTACCCATTCATAGCCTCTAAATCTCCCCTTTTCATTCCAGCTACCAAGAGATCACACTACCAGATCTTAGTCATTGATTCTCCCATAGTTAGCTTTAGGAAAGTTGCTTTCCGATTCTCATCCTCATCTGTAGCTTTTCTATCATAGAAAAATGACCATAATCCCAGCTATGACTTCATCTAAGTCACTTGCATTTCAAACCACCGCTATCTCTGCACACGACCTCGAGAGGTCGGTGCACGGGGAAGTTCACTTTTCTATTATCATCCTCGCATGTCACTTTTCCATCATACAAACACCTTGCAAAAGGGATAGGTATCCAGGATGGGTTAAATGCATGCCTTTGGTTCTCATTCTATTCTCTGACTATATCTAATTAGAAGCTAATGGGGTATATCTACCACATTTTCCCAATATCGAGAGGACATGATACTACAAAACCTCATCTTACATAGGGCTCTCATCACTTCTTCCAGCCAACATTATTTTGATCTCAACACTTTATCTACTACCCTTTTTGTGTGTCATTTTACTTGATTTGTATTTCCTCTCTCTACCTCTCCTCTGCCACAACTATTGCCATCCTTTTTGTATCCTACTCATGCCCCCGTGCATGGTGCGGGTTTTCTCACCATAGTTAATCTTTCCATTCCTATTTATACCATCAAGATCTTGATAGCTAAGGGTGTTGTGCACAAATAAGGTCCTCTTGGTTCACGCAAGAACCATAATTCTACCTCCTCCAAACAAGAATATGTCAAAATTGCATAATCCAAAGTATAGTTGAGCAAGTACACCTTACCACCAATGATCTACATCTCTACTCGATATCTCATTCACATCAAAGAGAATATAATAATCTTCCTATGATCAAACTTTCTTTCCTAGCTAGAGAACTTTGTTTTATGTGTAAGATTCTAACCAATGGTATAACTCTACTAGGAAGAAGCTAAATAATGTCTCATATAATTAGTCATATAGATCATTTTCAACCCACTTTCATGTGTTAAAATCAAGTTCAATGTTATATCTCTGTGCAAAAGTGTCTTTGCCATTTTCTATCCAACTATCAATACTCTTAAATGATAGTTGATACACCATCTTCATGCAACATCCTAGTAGACATTTTAAAAAGAGGTCCTTGAAATGAAACAAAAATGTAGTCTTTTTTTACCAAAACTATAGCCAAGCACGTTCACACTTCATTCAGATCAATCTGGATGCTCACCCAAAGCGCGTGCCACTGCCAAGTCTCTCTTTTTCTTTTCTTATCGAATGTTAGCATGAATGTTCATTATATTGATAACAAATACATGCATTCATGCATAAATAACCATCATAAACATGGAAGTTCAAAAACTCATATGATAATGAAAAACAACCCTCATGATCAATAACGCTTAGATCCTGAAATCCTCACAATAAGCATACTTGTATATATAACTAAGAAGTCTAAATACATAACTATATATTAAAATCACTTATCCATTACAAGAACACCATAATCACTAAATAAATATTTGTTTATATTACGATGTGTTACATTAGTGTGTTATGCCCTACATGCAAGCATTGACACTCCAAATTATAACTTATTACATCACATAGGTTCTTACCATTCTCTCTACCCGCACTAGTCACAAAAATGGTGAAACACCTATATTTATATAGTGGGGACTTTCCCTTCACCTATTACATGTTTTCTTTCCTAATAATAGTCATGCTAACTAAAGCTTGTATGTTTTTACATCCTATGCTAATTAAGCCATTTATAAAACATGCTTTAATCCAATTATTAGGCATCATCATGTCCTTCACCTTATCCCTTCTCTCGCATGTAATTTTTCACTTATTGACCTTTCTTGGCTTCCAATTCATCTTGTTTTTCTCTATGTTTAGACCTTTGCTTGATCGAAAATCTAACTCTATTTTTCTATTTTTAGCAAAGACTTTAGAAAATTGTCTAAGTCCTTGCTTGTGTTCCTTCATGTACAAAACACCATGTACCAACCCATCTTGTCACTATGTGCACTTCTTATGCACTACCTTAATCCTCTATGTGTGCATTCCCTACACGTAGACCTTATGCTCTATGGATACTTTACAATTTCCCTAACCAAAAGCATTACGAATACACTCTTTTTTCTTTCAAATCATTACAACTAGCTATGTAATCTAAGTACTTAGTTTAAATACTTATATTTCATCATTCATGATACACAAAAGACATTTTTACATCAATTTATAGGGACAAGTTTCAAAATTCCCTTTATCCCTAATCCATAATCTTAAGAATCCATTATCAAAATCTACGAGTTAAAAACATGGATCAAACCAAAATAGAACTTCCTAATTGGTCCTAGTTTTAATATATATTTCTATTTGTATGCCAAAGGTTCTACTCCCTACTAGAATTCAAACTTGTAGTGCAATATCCTTAACCCAAATATCCTTTGTATGAGCCCAAGGTATTCCATTACTACCTACTAAGGAAAAAAAAATTTTAACCTTAAGGTTTAGGATTCCGAATACGGGGTTCTTTCATGATGTGATGTTGTCTCCATTAACTAGTGTCTAGATCAAAATTTGTGAGAGAGAAAATTTGGCCCACAAGAGGAAGAGAAGGAGTATTCTAATTGACCATGCCCTAAGGATTAATGAGGTATAAAGTTAACCTACCACAATATGGTAATGAAGGCACCGGTGAGACTTATAATCTCATCATATGGAAGAACCTAATTTTGATACGAGAAAGGAATGACACAACTCAAATTTGACCAATTTCAGTTCAACTATGGAATCAGGCATCAGGTAAACTCAAGGGACCATTCCTTACGACAAGGTTGTTATTTCATGTTATAAGTTTGATTATTGTTTTCATGCAAATGAAAACACACTACTACAAGTTCTTATTTTTCTCGGGAAACTAAGAAAGTTCCCTAGGTAAAGACATCACTAGCAAATAGATAATGTACACCATTCTAAATCTATTTCTATCTAATTTATTAGTACAATCTATGTCAAAAATTACCATGGTATAATTAGTTTTAAATAACAATTTTCCAAAAGTCACCCTCTAATGATTCAAATACTATCAAGATGTTTATTTTGACATCAATTTCCATAAAATAAGGTATAACAACTTAATTTACCTAACCGACATATAAAAGTATGACTAAGTAGGTAATTATTCAACACATAACAATGTAATAATGTAAATGATTAACACATTTTCTAAAAGGCTAACAATGTTGTATTTATCACGAAAAATAAGGAACAACAATTCGATTCATAAAAATAGCATTGATATATCATATACAAATACAATGTTTTCAAAATCACATGTTATTATAAAAACACTAGAAACACTTCACTTTGTCCTTATCCTAGTACCTACAACCAACACTTGGTGAGAAAAAGTTATTCAAATGGAATCTACGAAAAATATAGCATAATTTATGTTATCATACTTTTCCCATTCAAATGATTATAATACTTAGCACACAACAAGAGAGAGTTAGAGATACATTCATTTAATTTCCTACTTAGAGGAGGAGAGAGAGAGAGAGAAGAGAGAAACAACACTTTCTTGAGAATAAAATGTATATAAAAAGAAACCAAAGAGATTTACATTCATATATAAGTGTCTACAAGTTTACTCATTAGTTAACTGACTTGAAGAGGGTCCCACATAATTATTTCACATTTTCCTACTAGTCATCAAAAATGTCCAATTTTAACCCGAGGGATAAGAAACTAGTAAAAAACTTACATCTTGTTTTTGAATTCTCCATGATAAAAATCCTATACACTCTCATATATACAAGGAATTCATATGAGTTGACGAAAATTAGAACTAGTGAACAAGGTATAGATGGCGACTAGTTTGACCTGATCACCTAACAACTAGAGGCCTACAAAACACCCTCATAAAACTAAGTAACAAGGTGTTTTTATAAAAGATAAGGGTTGTAATAAATTGGAATGGATAAATAGTAGAGGTTAAGGGAGGCTAATATCCATTTCTTCAATCAAGGCCAAAATGGTAAGTAAAAACCAAACCCAACTTTTGATTTTTAGTAACATCCCAAAGCCATAAAAAAGGTTAACATGACTCTTATATAGGTGAAAAAAGGTACAAAAACGGTTATTAAAAGTGTGTTCTAAGGTTTTATATAACACCCCACATGATAGGGAACACAATCACAACTTAACTTTCCCATTTCGGGGTGTTTTGTGAATCACCAAAAATTGTGTTTTACTAACTTTGCAGTGTGTAAACAAAAAGGTTAATTTAGTTAATAGCTCGAATGAATATTTTAAATTCAAGTGGACATGGGTATTTAGTTGTGACACCTGATTCAATAACGCATAGGGTCGTGGTTACGAGTACAGCTTAACTATTAAATAAATAATAAATTTACGTAGGAGGAAGCCTTTTTTGTCATTTTGAACTACAATTTATTTAATTAAATTGTGCACATGTCCTTATTTTTATTATAAATATGATATCATAACAAACCAAAAACTATCATTACGAAGTTATAAAAACTCAAGAGTGATAAAACCATTCCCGAGAGAAAATTTCAGTTGTAAGAGAGACTTTAATCCAGTTGAATGTGCACAATATGTGATTTTACCTTAAGTGCATTGATATCCAAATCCTACTACATTACATGGGTTTCCTCATCTTGCATACACATCTAAAATATAAGTCAAAAATCCAAGGATCAAACAATTCTCTTTCCTCCATCCTTTAATGGATTCCCTTTTTTTGACCCAAAGCCCCTGTTTAGGAAAAATGGGTAGGATATTGGCAATTTATGTGAAGTTTGGCATTAAATCTTCCCATAAAATTAACTTAAATGGATTTATTACAATTCCAACAAACACATTTTTTACATAACCCATAACCATGGAATTTTATGAGGGTGTATTTATTTTAGGAATGGCTTTAGTAGTATGACAAGTGTCTAGTTTTACATTCTACATACATATTTACCAAAGTTCAACAACTTCCCTAGATGTGCTTACTTGGAAACACGTGCTTGAAATTTTTTTATAGAAGGCTAAACAATATTTTACCTTTATCTTACAATATCTACCTTGCATAATGTTACGATGGATGCTAAACCCATTTATAAGCCCTTTCTTTACATGGTTAGGATTATGACAGATTATAGTTTTCTAACATGTATTTATACCTACTGCAAAAGTCCCATTTCATTCAAGCATTTTCTCAAATAGTCCTTTTTATTTTTATATGTTCCCATTTTTCATTCATCGCATTTATCACATAGATCATGTTTCCTTTGTATGCATCCACATTTTGTATACACATATACTAGGCACTTACTACTACATAACATCTACAAACTTATACAAAGACAAGGCATTATAGAAACCACCTATGTATATGTTTGTAAGGGTATATTTATGGGGGAGAATAGAAGCACAATATAAGGCTTTAGTTTCTATCATAATATATAAACCACTACCAATCTAAAAGAAACCCCAATTTCATCATATTATTTAGATATTATGAGTTGTAGGAGGTGCTACACATACCTATTTTCTACACACACCATCCCCTTATTTATGGTAAACACCTACACCCCGTTCAAATATATTATTCTTGTATAAGTAAGGAGGATGCTGGTAGTGGTTGTGGAGGAAGCTTTACACCTATCAATTACATTTGTTTGGAATTTTCTAAAATCATTATTGTTAGAAGTGACAATGGACTAAGGGGGGTTGAATCGGTCCCCAATAAAACCTTTTTTTATATATTTCAAACATCAAACACACATCCTCATGAAACACATATATCAATGCTTGATCACAATCAAATATACTTCACCATGAAACATACTCAAAGCAAGGATCACAAGATATACACAAAACCTTTCTTTATTGATATTCAAATTAGATCACAACAATTGATGGAAACAAGATACAATCAAGAGATACCGATACAATCAACTTTTCCTTTTAAATACACAAGAATGTAATCCTCTTTTAAAATGACTTCAACTCATTATCAGACCTGAAATTACTGTAGAGAGCTTTTAATGAAATCAATAACCTCTAATATTAACATTCAAGAACATGACACTAACTCTTCCCTCCTTCATCAACTCGCCATCAAGGAAACTTCACCATCCTTTACTTCACTCAAATACACCTCATAAAAATACCACCACATACTAACCTATAATTTACTTCTAATATTTTTGGCTACACACAAGGGGATTTTATTTGCAACAAGGGTTATTCAAAGAAGATAAAAGGATTTCCAAAAGATTAGCAACTTTGCACCCAAAACATCACTTTTATAGGATCTTCTTGATTCAAATTCAAAATAGGTCAGTTTCCCTCCTTTATATCAACCATTCCAACTTTAAAAATCCCATATACATCATCACAATAGTCACATATCACCCATATAGGTCAGCCATGCAAAAACCTTCATCCATGCACCAAAAATCCTCAAAATCCCATCACTAGGATGAGAAAAATCCCCTCATGCCAAAAATATTTTTATTCAAGCTCTAAAAATAACCACACATGAGTAATATGACATTTAAACATCATACATGGTTGCAATTTACTTGAACCAATCAAATTATTTATTTTAATGGGCCTATTGGCTTATTTCCTTCTTAAAAAAGTTGTTTCAAAAAAATTAATTTTAACTTTGGGCCTCAATAAAATCCAAGAACACATCAAATATGGCACGTGACCACTCCATGGAAATACTAGGACCTGTACATCACTCCTATACAAGTTATACCTCATGAAACATACTCATGCTCAAACCACAACTTTACCCTTCACAAAACATGTTTCCCAAAATATATTTTCAAACTTAACTAGTTTGCACCATTTTTGATACTTGTAAGACCTTAAAATTAATTCAATAGATGAAAAATACCCCAATATTCACTTTCCAGGTGATATAAAACATCAACTCAACCATTTAATGCCTCAACCAACTCAATATTTCAGCAAGAACAAACATGTCCTAAATTTGACCTGAAAGACACATCAAATCAACTCATTAGGAGACATAAAGTTTACCATTGGAAATATATCTGAATCATATTTCTATAATATATTGGAACTACTTATGAATCCAAGTGGAAGGCCTTCAACCAAGTTGATATATGTAAACATCATGAAACTACCCAAAAACTACCCTTTGACCTTTCAAAGATAAACAACGCATACTTGACCATTTTACTGTATTACCATTACCTAAAACCATAATTTACATCAATAAAAACTCACATGCGTACCATAATGATCATTTAGTTTCTAACTCCTTTGACAACCTTGTCCCAAATTGAACTTCGAAACTATTTTTTCAGTGGGGCCCACATACGGTCACAAGCTCTAATTTACCTTTATGGAAAGAAGAAATATTAATATAAAAATCCAATCATAAATTTTTCAAAACCAATAAAAATAGGTTCTGCATACACACTTTTATCCAAACTACTCTTAGCTAGGGTTTAAAACCAACTTACCTACTTAACGATTTTTCATAAAACCAATTGATCAAATGACCTCATTATTGTGTTAAAACCTTATAAATTCAATATATAAAAAACCTAAAATCCACAAGTTCCCATGAAAAATTTAAAAAAATTAGGGTGAGCATTAGAAGTTTCAATTCGAATGGGAAAATGCACTTTCCAAGGTTTTCCAAAACATCATAATTACCTTAAAAATTGTTATGGTGAACTCAAAATTTTCCTGGAGCACAAGGAAAATCATATAAAATATTTCCAATCATCACCCTTTCATCATTTTCTCTAAACTCTTCCATCGTATCTCATTTTCATGGCACTTATCAATCACAATCCTAACTAGTTAGGTCATCCACATCGTGTTTTTCCTAAACAATCAGTGTACTGAAACTACAAAAATTGAATTTAAAACATATAAACAAAATGAATTACCTTATTTAATGGTTTCCTTATCTAGTTCAACCTTCAAGTCTTCATCATTCCTCATTAGGCCTCTAAACATTGAGAATTAGGTCTAGGAGAGACCTATCAAACTTGCTTCATATATGCTCTTTCCTCCTAAAACTCATGTCATCATGTCTAAAACATATTTTCATACTTCATATGCCTTGACCAATCATAATTTCTTTCACAATCACTCATTATTCTCATTTTCCCAATAGGCCTTAAATTTATACCACTATAACAATGCATCATCTACTAGAACTCCTCATGTACACATGCAATCACTCAAGGATATGAATGAAGAATCTCCATACTTGCAAGACACTGATGAAAAACCATTTATCATGATCAAATTGAAGCAAATAATTGAATCATACCTTGGAGCCATCTTAAGACCATCACCACGAACCTTGTGTCCCAACTAGCACTTTGCATCCTTTTCCATTAGTGCATTACACATCAATGAAACTCCTTGACATCAATGAAAAAATATGCTAATAATTTTCAATAAACCCATTTTTGCAAATTCTACATGTATTACATTCTAGGAGACCATGTTTCTTTCAGGAATTCTTCCAAACAATTGTTTTATGCTTCCACATTATGCATTTTGTTTACTAGGGAATTTGAAACTACCATATCTGAAAAAATATTCTATCCCTTATGCTTTGATGGGTGTACAAACCCTATATTCAAAGCTCTTATTTTGGCATAAGATAGGAGGTTGCGCAAGTAGAGGGAAATGCTAAAAAAGTTGTGGAGTTACGTGGTACACCTAAAGATTACATTTGTAATTAAAACATCTATCAAGAGGCATCATCACTCATGAATATGTTACCAAAAGGTTATGGTAAATCTCTTTCCTACAATTTCATTCAACATACTACACTTAAATTCTCTCTACTACTCTCACCCACTCACCCCGCATGATTTTACCATGTTATTATTATTATTATTTGGTTTATTTTATTATTGCTATTATTATTTTAAATTTTCATTTTCATTTTATAATTTAATTTTTTCTTCATTTTTATTATAAAAGGTTAATTTTGAAATATAAATCCTTCATAACCACAACAAGAACATGAATGTTGATCACAATTATAATAATTATTAAAATAATATCCATAATTGTCATTTAACGTCCATTATACAATTTTCATGAAAAATAAACTCGACCATATAAGAATTGGTCATCACACATCTACACACATGAGTATCCATGTGATGATGCTTCCAAGAAAATTCCTAAAGACACATTGAGCCATAAGACTTTCGGAACATGAAGAAGATAAAAGGCACTACAACTATTTATCGATCAAGTTAAACGAAAAGAGTATGCAATGAACTTATTTACAACCCAATGTCCTTAGAATGGATTTTTGATCATGCATGAAAAGAAGGGAACTACATTTCCCTCTGCATATAAGAGCATCTTCCTCGATGTGACCAATTAGTGAAGGCTATATGGATAATTAATCTAGAAGTCAATAATGAAAAAATTTGTACACAAATGTGAAATTTTTCATTAAAGTGCGGTCAAAAGGTAGTAAAGAATTGTTTCACAATTTCTTAATGTTATGTGAAGATTAGTAGTTCAATTTCACCTTATTAATTAGTTATTATTTTTCCTTTATATAATTTAATTGATTCAAAACTCCTAATGATTTCCTTGTTAAGTATTTTAATTTTATTTATTTTCATAGAGTGCCCAAAAATGTGACATCGGGATGTCACACAAAGCTCAAACACAACACTAATGACCCACAAGACATCTCGTTAACACATTTTCACAATTATAAATAATAAAAATACAACCAACTCGACCATGAGAAGAAAAATATAGTACACACAACATAGTACTCAATACACACATGCCCCTGGTACAAAATGTACTCAAACACAACCTGAATAAAACAATAATGAATTCCCAACAATAAAAATACACAAGTATCATGGAACTCTAATAACCACTATTATAAGAGTGTTAAGATGGGATTAATCATCATATCATAACCGAGGAGCATCAATCCTCAACAACATAAAACATAACCAGACTCACATGAGTACTCATGAATCAACACATGCACCACAATACAACATATCAATATCAATAACTCCCAAATAGGATCCACGATCCAAGCAATATCAAGTATCAACCTCTCCAAAAGTGCCAAGCACGAGCCACCACCTCCCCTCATCCTGAACAAAAAAAGTCACCACCATACACCAAAGTAGCCAAATACCATAAGCCAACAAGTTTTCATTGTTTAAGCACATAGTTTGATAGGATCTCCAGGGTTAGAAATGATGTTTTAAGATTTTTTTGTAACTTAATGGCTACTAATGTTATGTTTTAGATAAATTGTTGGTTTCAAGTTTTCTCGTAAACTATTTTCCATGTTTTAAACTAGTTAAAGGGTTAAATGTGATAGTTTTTTTGTACGTGTGGTAATACATAGATGAGTGAAAAGACACATACAAGAGTGAAAATGCAAAGAGTATGATATATAGTTATGTTCATTTGTTTTATCATGATAAGAATCATTTTATCATAATGATTGATCTTTAGTTTTTAGATGTAGGAGTTTTTTTTCATCTTGTAAGACATGGTAAGTAGGATTGACTACAAGCATTTAATTTAAGTATTGTTGTACAAAAATTCATTTTTACACCTTTTTCATGGTTGGTAAGGTCCAGTATGATTTTTTTTACAAGTTACATCATGTTTCACAATACAAATATATCCACTTGATATGCAAGAATGTCATATGATAATATGTCACAAGGGGAGAATTTATATTTTTTCACGATACAAACATAGTTTTAATATTAGAGAAAGATACTCCCACACAACTCCATTTTCTTCCAACAAAAGTAAACCCCTTTTACCTCCAACAAATACAACCACCTTTTACCTCAAAAGAACACAACCCCCTTTTACTTCCAATAAAGACAACATTGTTTTTCTTCCAGCAAAGACAACCACATATATATGAACACATGAATACCATCATCACATCATAACAATCATAATGACATATGCACACCGCATTACAACATTACACAATAGGTATCCAACTCCAAAACAATATCTCCCAAGTATCAAGCATAGACCACCACTTCCACCAAAACAACATAAGGGATAATTTTTCCTTTTCTCTCCACCCAAAGAGGCTAGACACATAATAGACAACATAACATACACATGAGCACATGAATTCCAACATCATAACATAACAATCACAATGACATATGTGCACTACATTACAACATAACACAATAGGTATCCAACTCCAAATAATAATATATCCCAAGTATCAAGAATCCACTACTACCTCCACCTAAAACAAATGAAGAAAAATTTCCTTTTCTTTCCAAAAAAGAGGTCAATCACCCTATGGACCTACGAACTTAGAGTCTAGGCACCTCTAACCCAAGTGACATAATAACTTGTAGTTCGACAACCACACCAGTTATCTGTAACTCTTTGGGGTGTACCCCATACAATGAAGTGGGCCCATAGGTACCACCAGTCCATGGTGAACCCATGTCCATATTACAACCCATAACAACAATAGAAACACCATGCCAATTAATAAGGAAAAATGACAAATGGCATCATATTCAATTTCCTTCGACAAAGAGAAAAGATAATATTAAAACTTAAGAAAAATAATTCAACTCAAATTCAACTTTCAATCTAAGCAAAGTAAATGGCTAATTAGTCGCAGTTAGTGTGAAAATCATTATGTTAGTGCAACTATCAATTTAAATGCCAAAATTGTAAGCAATAACTCAACCAAAAGTTAAATAGCATAATTTTCTAGTTCTAGAAAAGGAAGAGAAAAGAAAAGTAAAATTTATGAATAAAATATGTATAGAGAAATATCACATCATGATCACTATGTGGCCTTATATGGCCACCAAAGGGGTACTCATCGGTTGCTGGAACTCGGATATTGAGCCTCAGCTCACAAAATATATAACAACATATGCAACATCACAAGTACATCGGATCTCGTCCAACATCGAGTGTACATCTCGACATCTTGATAAGGGCATCGGACCTTGTCCGACATTGAGCACGACTCAAAAAATAAAAGTATGATGAACAACACTATACAAGATTTACACAATAACACATAAAGTGACCCAATGGTGCGACTTCACATTATGTTCACAATAAATGGTTACACCTTTCTCACAAAACACTGAAACTACACAATACGACACATGTACGATAGAACATGAAATTTTTTACTCGCTACAAGTCTTCCCACATAACGATATGCTTTTGAATTTGATAGATATCCCATGATTTATACAAGCATACACAGATAACATCACATAGATTACATCACAATTCATGTTCCATTTTTACCTTTAAGGTTTTCCCTAGATGTTTAAGAGTTGAAACTTCTCTCGACACCAAGTGTCATGCCCACAAAATTTTGCAATCAAATAAAACAATAAAAATATCGAAATATTTTTTTACCTTTGATTACTTGATACATGACACAACAAGGGATCATAAAGATAACTCATATCACATAAGAAATTTACACCCACATGGACCCACACATACAATGAGATTAGAACTTATTTGCATTACAAAGAGAGATGACACACATTTCCAAGCCTACCTAAGAGGCTTACAAATGGGAGAGGTCATCATTGGAACCACCCTTTATCATTCCAAAAGGAATCATGGATATCCTTTGGTTCCTCAAAAGCATAAACACCACAAAAATCGATAGGACCTTTATTCCTCCATTAAGACTAGCCACAAATTCCTTTAGTTCCTAAAAAATGAAACACACACTTCTCTTTATTCCTCCCTTCACCAGTCACACTTTATTTGTCCAAAAATCAATGATGAAACATCATTCCAACAAGAAGAAAACATAACCACAAGAACACACATGATACACATCAAAACCAAATCTTCCCAAATGATAAGGTACAAAACAAAGATCCAAATATAATATAAAATTACTGATAGACACTTCCCATGACACAACATTTTCATGGTTACCTAACACTATTTATTTCAATATTATTTGACTAATTGACCTTAAATATTTGAAGAGAATCTAGAATGTAAACCTTCATTCTTATTTTATCTAGAATCCATGTTCTCTATGTTGGTTAAAAAAATTCTATAATGGTTTCATTTGTTCTTTTTTTTCATTTCTCTTATGGAAATTAATTTATATATCCTAATTGTTAATAGGAACATTTAAACATGCATGAGGCTACTAGTACTTGTTCTACGATATATTTTCCAAGTGACATGTTCACTTGATTTTACATTATAATTTCACTTCCAAAACAAAAATTCATGTCAAGGAAAGGAGGTCTATTAGAACTAAGGGAAGGAAATTTTCATTTTTCCTTTCTCATTATAGCACTTAAGCACTACGGATACACTCTTTTCACTTTCAAATAATTTCAAATAGCTTTGTAATCTAACTACTTAGTTTAAATACTTATTTTGTATCATTTTTGATACACATAAGAGGTTATTACATTGAGTTAAAGGGATAAGTCTCAAACTTCCCTTTATCCCTAATCTATCATCTTAAGAATTCATTATCAAAAGCTAGGACTTAAAAACATCACTTGACCACAATTGAACTTCCTAAGTGGTCATAGGTTTAATATATATTTCCATTTATGCACAAGGGTTTTGTACCCTATTACAAGTCAAACCTAGAGTGTGATAACTTTAACCCAAAATATCTTTGTAAAATACCAAGGTCTTACATTACTACTTTCAGAGGAATGATGAATATCTGGAGGGAATCCGTGAGCACCAAAATGTTGCACTCAACTACAAAACAATGTAGCTTCAAGATCAAAGAAAGAAATCATTCATGGAAGCAATGTGCATGCATTGAGGAAACAAAATCTGAAAAAACCAAACTCTATTCCATTCCCCATGTGTTGCTCAAGATGAAAGGGTGTACAAATAGTAGTGGGGTGTGTAACTCCCCCACAAATGTAGCCATCGAGAGGTGGGAGTTACATTCCCAGAATAGCTGGTCAAATGTAACTCCAATGACACTCTATGATGTGTGTAAGAGCCATAATGACACCCTAGGACACCTAAGCATGGTGCATTAACTATGTGGAGGTATTCCATGTGTTTAAAATAAATACATGGAAAATAACCTACACCAACACCCCTCAAGCATAGCTTAGGTGGAGACATAGATGAAAACAAGGAGAGAAGTGGGTCTGGCAAGAAGCCTAATGAGGTACTATCATCACCAATCCAACACTATGATAATTCTTCACCAGAAACTCCTCGTGCTATGATTATTTACTAATGCATAGCCTTTAGTTTGGTGGATGTAATCTGGAAACAAAACAACAAACATAACACAAGAATACCATCGACTATGATAAGACGAAATGATGACAAATCTGAAATATCAAAGTAAATTATAATATTAACATGAAATTGTTATAATCTCACCCATGAGGTACTTCAAGTGTTATTGACTTCACTTGCCTTCCACCAATACTATGGGAGAAACTTTACAATTACACCTCTTAATGGCTTCTTCAACACACCTTTAAACTGATGGCTTCCTTTACACACTTCATACAATATTTCTCACTACTTCCTTCTATGCTAAATGAGGGGGGTGGCCTCTTTATTTATAGAACTTCCAGGCTTATCCATCTTATCTCTAAGATAGGATAAGAAATCCACTCTGACGAATCATATTCCATACCTTAACTCTTATCTGTACATGTAAGCTTATCTTTTAAGATAAGATAAACCTTATCATTTCACATGGGTTCCACATTTTTAGAATTTTTACAAATAAAATACACAAAATATTTATGACCTCACTCCTTGTCCTTATTACCAATATCATGTAGACCCTACTTCTCTACTTATCCCAACTTTGACATTTTAACATTACCGGACCACTTACGACAAATATTTACTTTTACAACATTCCTATTGTACTTTGACTGTTACCGTACTCTACATTATTGGCGGCACCATACTGATGGCGCCGTTATCTTCTATCAGACGCTACTACTAATTACACTTAACAACATCCTATTCCTAATACATACATTAATGAAATAGAAATTACGAGGAAAAATTTAGTGTCGACATCTTCCCCTTTCCTAGCTTCTACTCCGTCCTCGGAGTAGACTATTTTGGTGCTTGGAAAATCTTCAACTTGTCGTGGTTGACCCATTTCATAATGGGAGTGCCATCCAATTCCTCTAGTCGGTACGTACCATTTTCATGCACAACTACTATTTTGTAGGGCCCCATCCATTTTGGAAGAAATTTTCTCTGTCTTCTTTTTTTGTATCTGGAATCATATACTAGAACCAAGTCATTCACATGAAATGGAGACCAACAAATATTTTGATCAAATTATTCCTTCTACTTCATTTTCTTCTTATGGCTTGTATCCTTTTCTATTTCCCTCATTTCCTCTAGCAAATAAAGATGTACCAACCTTTCTTTTACTGAATCACTTTCATCCATCCTTTCATTTTTCATAACTCTCACAGTGGGAATATCAAACTCAATAGGAAGAACTGGATCAATGTCATAGGCCAACTGAAATGGGGAGTATCCTGTTGCTAACTTTGATGTTGCCTTATATGCCCACAATTTTTCATGAATCCTTTTATCCCACTTATGTACCTGCAAGGCTTTTGCTAGAATTTGACACAACACAAAATTTGTTCGTTCTACCTATCCATTTTTGCTTGGCTTGTATGTTGTTGCCTTCCTGTGCTTAATAGAAAATTTATTGACTAGGGCTTCCACTACCTCATTAATGAAGTGGCTTCCTTAATCTGTTACAATTTCTAATGGACAACCAAATCTGTGACAATGCGTTAATATATGAACCTTGTCACCTCATCCATGGAAGTTGTTTTCAATGGCCTAGCTTGAACCCACTTAGTTAAATAATGTATGGCAACTACAATATACTTATTTTGGTGTGAGGTAGTTGGAAGTGGACCTACAATGTCTATTCCCCACTTTTCAAAGGGACCAAGTGGAAGAATAGGACATAATGGAGCTGATGAAGTCTTACGGTTACCATGTGTTTGACAAATATCACATGTCTTACAATAATTATAACAATCTTTAAAAAGAGTGTGCGGTGATAACTTTTCATCTAATATCCTTCTTGTTGTAAGTTGTCCAGAGAAGTGCCCTCCACATGTACCATTGTGGAATTCTTCTAGCAGTTCCTTCCCTTGATCACATCCAACTACCCTCTTGTACTGTCCATCAAGTCCTATTCGAAATAATACTCCATGCAGAATAGAATATGGACGACTGGCTTGAGTAATCTTTCTCTTAGTCTTTGCATTGGCACCATCAAGAAACTTGAATTCATTCAGATAATTCCAAATATCTATGTATTCACTAGGGATTGTGTCAAGGGATAACAATGCTACATTGGGGAAATCATCATCATCACAAGATGATCCTAAACCATCATAGGCTCAAGAGAGTGCATCTGCATTGACATGCTTCTTTCCTGGCCTATCTATAATATCAAATTCAAATTCTTGTAGCAAAATTATCCGTCTTACTATCCTCCCTGATGGGTTAGGCTTATTGACAATATATTTTAGAGCCTGATGATCTGCATTACAATGATAAGTTTCGCCTAGCAAGTAATTTCTAAACTTCTTTATAGAAAAAATGATAGCTAGAGCCTCTTTTTCAGTTACAGTATAATTTACCTCAGCACTGCTCATTTGTCTGCTCCCAAAGTAAATTGGATGTTCATTCCCATTTTCATCCTTTTGGCTCAAAGTACTTCCTAGTGCTGCATCTGAGGCATCAGTGTACACAATGAATGGCTTGCTCCAATCTGGATTCTTCAAAACAGGTGAAGACACTAGGGCTTCCTTCAGTTGTCCAAAAGCTTCATGTGCCTTATTTCCTGGTTCATAAGTAACATCCTTCTTCAAGAACTGGGTTAGTGGCTGTGCAATCTTTGAGAAATTCTTGATGAACCTTCTATAGTAACCCACATGGCCTAAAAATGATCTCAACTTACTTCTATTCATAAGAAATGGTAAATCTTTGATTTTGAAACTTTATCGTGATCAGTACCAATACCATCTCTCGGATACAACATGCCCTAACAAAACTCCTTTAGAACATCCAAAGACACACTTTGTAGGGTTTAGTGAGGCTTTTCTTCATCTAACCTTTGAAATGCTATCTCCATCTAGTGCAGAGTGGTCCAACTTGCTCCCATAGATGCAAAAATCATCCGAAATACTTTGATGAAGGTCCTAATGTAGGGTTCGAATACCCTATTCATCAAATGCTTGGAATGTTGATGGAGCATTACACAACCCAAAAGGCATAACTCTATAAGCAAACGTTCCCAAGGAGTGGTGAATGTGGTCTTCACTGATCTTTCTCTACTATATGGACTTGGTTGTATCCGCTGTATCCATCAAAGAAAACTATAACACTCTTGGCCAGCTACTTCGGCCCAAGATCTTATCTCGAGAATGGAAGAGGGTAATGATCCTTCTTTGTTGCCTTATTGAGCTTCCCGTAATCAACACAAATGAGTAGCTTCCCATTCTTTTTTATTGAGATCACAATGGGAGAAACCCATTCTGAATTCTCCACAGCAAATATGAATCTTGCATCAAGCAACTTATCTATTTCTTATTTTACACCTTAGAAAAATTAGGATTCATTCTATATGACATTTTCTTTATAGGCTTAGCACCATCTACCACTTTCAATAGAATGTTCTACCCAACTTACTTGACATAGTTCCTTGTAATCAAAAGTTAATATGTGTATGTACCTTCAAAGAGCTAGAGGTAGGATTCCTTCTCACTCTCCATCACAAAGATCACCAATCTTTATTTGTTGAGACGATCATCAACTTCTTCTTCGATAATTTTATGGGGTCATGATTCGGTGTGAATGGAAGGATATCCATGACTAAAACATCAACCTCACTTTCTTTATCTTCAAAGTGTCCACTTCACTGGTACTAGAGTAATAAGATGATGTTCAATCATCGTTTCATCACTTGAATCCATAGTTCTCGCCTTATGATGTCGAGGGATCACGTTTATCTTCACCCTCTCTCTACCACATCCAAGTGTCATGAAGCCTTCATTCTAGTAGTTTCTTGCATGAACTCTCCTTAGCCATGGTCTTCCCAACAACATTGGGTACGCAACAATACCATTTTTCATCACCTAAAAGTCTACCACACATACAACACCCATAATAGATATTGCCACATTTGAAACTACACCTTCTGGTTTAGTTTTTCCCTTATTTAATGACCTTAACATAAGTGTTGAAGGGCGATCAATTTTTAAACCCAACATATTCATTATAGACTTGGTCATTACATTAATCTGCAGCACCTCCATCAACTAAGACATATTGAATTGAAATACCATTACATAATACCTCACTTGTGGAGCATAAGGATCCACCTCTCGCCTCCAAAATAGGGACCTCAACCTCCTTCCTTTTCGAGCATTGATTCCACTTCACAGCTCCCCGCCTCTTCTCGAAGACATAGCCAAGAGTTGACCATATGTAATATTTGTAGGCCTTTTGGATAGATCTTCCAAGATGGAGTATGGTCCTTGCCCCCGTGAAATCAAAAATCCCGCACACCCAACTTTCTTCTCCTATGTTTCTTACTAGTTTCTCCTTTCATCTTCTTAGGATCATTTCCATCTTGATTATCTTTTTCTTTCTTTCTTTTTGTTACAAACACATCTACTTCATTATTTCTGCTCTTATGTACTACATCAAAAGAATTCACAGTGCTTTTCCTTTATCATTATCTCCTTTACCGTGATGTAGAAGCTCTATCTAGACAATTATACTTATAATGACCATTTTTATAACAAAATAACATACAACTTCAGAAATATTTCTTTTTGGACCTCTATCTCCTCCCGAGAACTAAATTCTTTTCCTCAAGAAGATTAATAGTTAATCGACCCATCTTTTTGAGTAGATCTTCATACTCGGAGATGTACTAGGAGAAAGATTTGTGCTCACCGAGAGTGGTTGTGGATTCTAGAGCAAAGGTGCTGGTGTAGGTTCTACTTTAGCAACAATTTCTTTGGGCTCCTCTTCCATGCTTTCTTCTTTCCTTCTTGCAATCTCCTTTGCTTGTTCAATGGTAGCTGGGCGGTCATACTTCACTCATTGTCTGATCTCTGGCTTCATCCCAAGAATGAAGTGCTTACATAGGATATTATCCACGCCATTCATCAACCCATCCGCTAATCCTTCCTTCCGGATCTGGGCGTTGAGCTTCCTCCTTAGCTCTAGAACACGAGCATGATAATCCCTTATCTTCTCCTTCTCTCCTTGGGTTAGCTTTGTGATATCGATCATGAGATCTACATATCTCTGTTGTTCACCAAATTCTTCAAGAAAACTTTCAGTTAATAAATCCCATGAGTTTTTCACATTATCACCTAGTGTTTCAAACCACCTAAGGGTTGAACCATCCAAAAAGGTAGGAAAAAATTCAGTCCATTGTTCCCTTCTTATAAGGCCATTACAAATACAAGATCGTTTAAACTCTTGAATGAAAGAGGAAGCATCTTCATTAGATTGGGCTGAAAAACAGGAATCTTCCCCATTTTCAAAAGTAACCATAGTGAAATACCAACCCAAAAGTACAATCAACAAGACTTATGTGCACCAATAATTAAAATCACTATAATAGAAAATAGAAATGACCACGGTAAACTATGGTAAAACTTGACTTACTGCGGTAAAAACTGACTTTATTGTGGTAAACACTATTCACAGTAAAAAGTGAAGTTACTACGGTAAATACTATTCACGGTAAAAAGTGACTTTACTCTGGTAAATACTATTCACGGTAAAAAGTGACTTTACTATGGTAAATACTATTCATGGCAAAAATGACTTTACCATGGTAAGTACTATACACAAAAAAAAGGTTACCCTCCAATTGATTTTTGACTAAGTGAGAATATCTCTCCGCATAATCCACCAACGAGGAATGGTCCCGGCAACGGAACCAAAATGTCATCACCAATCCGGACTATGATAATTCTTCACCGAAACTCCTCGTTCTATGATTATTTACTAATGCACATCCTTTAGTTTCGTGGATGTAATCTAAAACAAATCAACAAACATAACACAAGAATACCATCGATTATGATAAGACGAATGATGAAAAATATGAAATATCAAAGTAAATTATAATATTAACATGAAATTGTTACAATCTCACCCATGAGGTACTTTAAGTGTTATTGACTCCACTTGCCTTCCACCAATACTATGGGAGAAACTTTACAATTACACCTCTTATTGGCTTCTTCAACACACCTTTAAACTGATGGCTTCCTTTACACACTTCATACAATATTTCTCACTACTTCCTTCTATGCTAAATGAGGGGGGTGGCCTCTTTATTTATAGAACTTCCAGGATTATCCATCTTATCTCTAAGATAGGATAAGAAATCCACTCTGACGAATCATATTCCATACCTTAACTCTTATCTATACATGTAAGCTTATCTTTTAAGATAAGATAAACCTTATCATTTCACATGGGTTCCACATTTTTAGACTTTTTACAAATAAAATACACAAAATATTTATGACCTCACTCCTTGTCCTTATTACCAATATCATGTAGACCCTACTTCTCTACTTATCCCAACTTTGACATTTTAACATTACTAGACCACTTACGACAAATATTTACTTTTTACAACATTCCTATTGTACTTTGACTATTACCATACTCTACATTATTGGCG
Organism: Taxus wallichiana var. yunnanensis; assembly: GCA_018340775.1. Lineage (NCBI taxonomy): Eukaryota > Viridiplantae > Streptophyta > Pinopsida > Cupressales > Taxaceae > Taxus > Taxus wallichiana. The sequence goes on along the minus strand of CM031240.1, from coordinate 354,340,723 downwards.
GCACCGTACTAACGGCACCGTTATCTTCTATCAGATGCTACTACTAATTACACTTAACAACATCCTATTCCTAATACATACATTAATGAAATAGAAATTACGGAGGAAAATTTTAGTGTCGATAGTACCCACATACAAGAAGCTCTCAAAAAGTGGAGTAAAAGGAGAAAACCTAGTGGGAAAAAACTCCCCCAAAAGAGAGACAAGTCCACTCTCTAATCTAAGAAAGATTCCAAGGATGGGTCCCGGCCATAGACGAGCCTAAAAAGGTACCCATGTACAAAGAGGAAATCTCTTGGAAAGAAGAAGAAGAGAGAAGAAGAGGGAGATGAGAGGAATGCAGAAGATGCCATGGACAGATCTGAACTCTGCAGCTCTAGGAGGTCTCCTAGAAGAATTTCGATCATGAGATCCTCTGCCTCTGGACTAAAGAAGATCCACCCATAATGAACTATGTGCCTGCCCTTAGGAAGGACATAAATGATGTGCTGGAAGTCCATCCACTCCACAAAGGAAACCGAAGGTAACAACATGAAGAACTCTGAGTCTGGTGCACTGAAGTGTGACATAGGTCTAGCAAGTGAGTGCCAAGGAACCGAAGGTAATGCCATGTGTGTAGAACTATTAGAGTGTGAAGAGTGAACACCTATAGAAAGGATGTCCACGTGATGTGAAGGGAACAAAACATCCTCCACAACAGAAAAGGGATCCACAACTGAGGGTGGATCAATGAAGGTCTCCGAAAAGTGGAAGTGGTAAGAATCCTAGAAGGGGCACTACCAACAATAGAGATGATGAACTCCTTTGAAACACCTATAGATGGATGAGGGACCTGTAGTGCATCACAAGTAGACTTTAAAAAAGTTGACTAACGTCGGGTAGATACTCATCCCAATGAGGGGGCTCAACAAACAGAAGAGCGATGTCAGATAGGTATGAGTCATCTAATGAAGGTAGAGGAGTGAAATGGGCCTCGCACACTGGAAGTGGAAAGGAGGCGGGTGTGATGATGGTATGAGGTTGAGTAGAAGACTACTCGATATCTGATGAGATGTGGGGGGTGACAACAATGTCTGGAATAGTGAGAGAAAGAGGAGAAGAGTCCTCTGTAGTACTCTCAACATCAGAAATGGGTGCACAATCCTCGTCATCAGAAGTAGAATCAAGCGAGTCTATATCAGTGGAACTTCACATGAAGAAATGGAGGAGACAACTAAATCATCAAAGCAACAACAATGCTTGCAGTGTGTGAAGGGTCTCCATAGAGGGACTGAAGAATGCTCCAGACACGGTGAGGTGGATCTGATTGTGCCACGTGAAACTAGAGAGAATGAGAGACATGCATCATCATGTGACCAAAGACATGGTCACAAGTGTCAAGGAAGTCCTCCAGATGATGATGATCGGGCAAGTGCGAGGAACTAGCCCAAGCAAGAAGGGTAAAAGACCCTCATGGGAAAAGTAACGTGTTCCATGGAAGCACACCAAGTTGAATAGTTCCCTCTCCCGGTGAGAAGTGGTGGAGGTTGTAAAGTGATCCTATGATGCTCAAGTATGGAAAGAGCACTCTCCATGATGAAAAATGCAAGATGCACAAAAGCAAGACGTCAGACTCGGCCGATAATGCATCTACGTGTGAAAGCCCAAGAGTACAAGTCAACCCCCTAGAATGTGGCACTTTATAAAGTAGTGTATTTACAAAAATGACAATTCCATCATGTAATGTGTGAAAAATCATGCAACTTTGACTAAAGAAGCACTCAAAAATGAGTTGTGAGTCAAAAGTTATGGCATTAAAACGATTCCCGCAACTGATGGAAAATGCCACTAAATGCTGCAAATGCATTAAAAAAGTGCTCAAAATGAGTGCAAAGGGTATCGTGTGACTACTCATTGGAAATGGCATCAAATTTCAGGTAGGGTTTGTTTTGCTTACGAGGGGGGATTATCCTTCACGTGCCAACCCCGACCTCGCCTCGTCTCCTGTCTTTGATGCTCGAATGAAAGACATAAATCAAGCAAAATTACAGCCTAAAAATCAATTACATGCCATGTGAATGTTTTTTGACCTCAAAACATTAAAAATAAGTTTTTTTAACTTCCAAACAAGTTTAAAAGGGCATAGGGCCCATCCTAGTGCAAGGTGGAGTTGTTGGACCGTTTGACTGAGTAGTGTCAAGTTTGGCCAAGCTAGGCTGGCAGACCACCATCGAGTTTGATTAAAACCCTGCCAAGTGTCACACCCCCAGTTAATGGGCGAGCTACGAGCTAGGTCGCCAAGGTTGCCAAGTGTCACTAAGTAAGGATGAACCAGCTCGAAGCTGAATCTTCCTACCGAGTGAACACGTTACAACCCGAATTAAGGGATGAGTTGAGCATGACTACCTAGTGAGCCATGTGGTCAAATCTACATTGTAACTGCATGTCAAAAAGTCATAGGGAGTGTGAGGCATGATTTGAAATGGTATTGGAGCTAGTCAGACTAAACACAATAGGGGTTATAACGTCTGTAAATGTGATCAGAGTGTCAGGGTGCCATTAGGAGGTTTGAGCTAGGAAGTAACCGTGTAAGGCTAGCGAGATCCATGGGGCAGCGAGAAGATGGAGTAATCATGAAAGGTTTGAGATCATGATCTGGATCAGGAAGCTGGAGCCAAGGCTCGAGCATGGGAGATATTCGGAGGCCAAGGTGCTACAAAAGAAGAACCAACAGGAGGAGCCTCGTAAACGCAGAAAACTAGTGATTCTGAATGCAACAATAGAATGAACATCCAATAAGCTCTCAATGAAGCCAACACAAGGACGATGAGTGGAGTTTTCTAACACGCAGCAGGAGGAAAAAAGTGCAGGTCGCTATGTAGAAAACGGTGAAGCATGCCACAAGCCAAGGGATTAGGCAGCAATGGATGAGAACCGCCAACGTACACAAAAGCAGGAGCCTCAACGCATGCAGAGTGCAAAGGTGCAGCCTTCTCCGGGCCAAAGGAAGACCAAAAAATTTGCAGAAGCAAAAACTCAAGCTGAAAATCAATGTAAGGTCAGAAAAAGAGTGACCCAAGTTGGAGCTGCCGAGCTAAAACAAGGAGGTTGGCCAAAAAAATGTGACCCGAGTGCTGCTGTTAGATCAAGACAACATACAGTGAGCTTGAAGGATGCCTCGAGTTGTGCCCAGGTTGTCCATTTTTTTAAAAAAAACTTAAACACTCCAAGCAAAACATTAGCACATTGGAACCTGCAATTTGCTGAAACTCAACACACGTAAGCCAAGCCAAGGCATGCAAAATCTTTAAAACCACGAACACCCCAAAAATGAATAGAGGTGTAAAATCCGAATAATTGCAAGAAGAGCACATGCAAATGATAGCTTGCACAAGAAACTATGAGATAGAGAGTAGTAAGCAACTATTGCGAGCAACACGATTCCGATCCCCGAGCTCTGATACCATGTCGGAGGAATGATGAAGATCTAGAGGGAATCCGTGAGCACCAAAATGTTGCACTCAACCGTAAAACGATGTAGCTTCAAGATCAAAGAAAGAAATCATTCATGGAAGCAATGTGCATGCATTGAGGAAACAAAAGTTGAAAAAACCAAACTCTATTCCATTCCCCATGTGTTGCTCAAGATGAAAGGGTGTACAAATAGTAGTGGGGTGTGTAACTCCCCCACAAATGTAGCCATCGAGAGGTGGGAGTTACATTCCCGGAATAACTAGTCAAATGTAACTCCAATGACACTCTATGACATGTGTAAGAGCCATAATGACACCCTAGGACACCTAAGCATGGTGAATCACCTATGTGGAGGTATTCCATGTATTTAAAATAAATACATGGAAAATAACCTACACCAAAACTACCTACTAAGGAAACATTCATTTTAATCTTAATACTTAGGATTAACAATACGAGGTTCTTCCGCGAAGCAATTTTGACTCCATTAACATGTCTCTAGTTCAATACTTTTGAGATCCAAAATTTGGCTCATGAGGGAAGAGAAGGAGAATACTCATGGACCATGCCCTAAGAATTGATGAGGTAAAAGTTAACCCACCCCGATACGGTCATGAAGGCGTTGGCTAGATTCATATTCTTGGCATATGGAATAACCTAATATCGATAAAGAAATGGAATGACACGATTCAAATTTGACCAAAATTTCAGTTCCACTATGAAATAAGGTATGGAGTAAACTTAAGGGAGCACTCCTTGCAGTAAGGTTGTTATTTCATGTTATAAGTTTGATTATTTCTTTATGTCTAAATGAAAACATGCTACTACAAGTTATTTTTCTCATGATACTATCAGATTTCCGTAGCTCAACACATCACTAGCAAATAGATAACATACGTCATTCTCAATTTATTTCTATCTAATTTAGTAGTATTATTTATGTCTAAAATAACCATGGTACAATTATCTATAAATAAAAAGTTTCCAAAATTCACCCTCCTCTAATGATTAAAATTCTATGAAGATATTTCTTTTGACATCCATTTCCATAGAAAAAGGTAGAGACAACTTAATGTATTTAATCGACATATAAAAGTATGGCTAAGTAGGGAATTAGTCAACATATAAAATTGCAGAAATGTACACAACTAACATACTTTCCAAATAGGATAAGAATGTTGTGTTCATCACGGAAAATAAAGAATGAAAATTTGATTAATAGAAATAGCATTGATATATCATATATAAATACAATGTTTTCAAAATCACATGTTAGTATGCAAACACCAACAACACTTCATTATGTCCTTATCCTAGTACCCGTAACCAACACATGGTCGACACAAATTTTTGGCATCTACAAAAATATTACATAATTCATGTTATCATAGATTCCCATTCACACGACTATCTTAGCACACGATAAGAAAGAGTTAGAGATATATTCATTTCATTTCCTAACTAGAGGAGGAGAGAGAGAGAGAGAGAGATAGAGAGAGAATAGAAATAAGACAAAAGAGAGAAATGTCATTTTCCCGACAATCAAATTTCTCAAAAAAGAAACAAAATAGAGTTCATTAAAATCATAAATAAGTTTCTACAAGTTTACATGTCAGTTAATTAAATTGAAGAGGTTCCTATGAAATTCTTTCATATTTTCTTATTAGTCTGTGAAAACATCCAATTTTAACCCAACGGCTAAGAAACTACATTCCAAAACCGATATTTGTTGGTCAAACACTCCATGAGACAAATGTATACACTATCCTTTATATAGGTAATTCATAGGAGTTGATGAAACTTATAAATGAAGAAAAAGGTACAAATGGAAACTACTTTTCCATGGCCACCGGTCATGATTGGACTCATCTGACCTGGTCACCCGATGACCAAATGCCTACAAAACCCCATCATAAAACTAATTGATGAGGTGTTTTTCTCAAAGGTAAAGTTTTTAAGAAATTTTCATGGATAAATACCTTAGGTTTACCAAGGATGATACCCATTTCTTTAATCATGGCCAAAACAACAAACCAAAACCAAACCCAGCTTTTGATTTGCAACAGCTTCCCAAAGATGGAAAAAGGGTTAACATGAATCCTAAAGAGGTGACAAAAAATACACAAATGGTCATTTGAGGAATGTATAAGGTTTGATACAACACCCCACATGACATATAACACAATCACAACTCAATTTTTGCATTTCAAGGGTTAGAGGGGTGTTTTTCAAATCACTCAAAATCATGTTATATTTACTTGACAAGGTGTAAACAACAAGAGCAATTTAGTTGATGGCTCGACTCAATCTCACAAATTCAAGCAGAAATGGTTATCAAGTTTTGATACACTTGCTCAATGATGTATAAGGTCATGGTTATGATTATGATTTATGGTCAAATAATCATTCAGATTACATAGGAAGAATCCCTTTTTCTCATTCAAAACTACAATTTATTTAATTAAACTATGCACTTGTCCTTACTCAGAGTTAGAAATATTATATCATATAAAAATGGTAAACTATAAATATAGAAATTATGCAAGTCAAGGGTGAGAAAACCATGACTGAGAGAAAATTGAAATGTTAAGAGAGACTTCAATCCATTTGAATGTGCATAAGTCAGAGTCCACCTTAAGCACATTCATATCCACCTCGTACATTGTGTGTTTTTCCTCATTTTGCATACACATCTAATAGGGAAATGAAAATCCAATGATCAAAAAATCCATTTTCATCCTTCCTTTGATGGATTCCCTTTCTCTAACCCAAATCTCCCATTTAATACAAATAGTTAGGATGTCATAAATTTTCATGGATTTTAACATTAAATCTAGTAATAACATTAACTTAAATGCATCTATTACATTTCCAACAAAAACATTTTTTACATAATCCACAACCATTGAATTTTATAAGGGCATATTTATTTTATGTGTGGCTCGATTAGTATGTCAAGTGTATATTTTTGCATTTTGTATACATATTTACCAAATTTCAACTTCCCCTAGATGTGTTTTCTTGGAAAAACGGGTCTATAAATATTTTAATGAAGGAAAACTTGCTTCTAGAGCTAGCCTCCAAAATCTACTTTCCATAATTTTAAGATGGAGGTTTAACCCATTTAGAATACCTTTTTTGGCATGATGGGGATTATGATAGTTATAGTTTTGTTAACATGTATTTATACTTACTCCAAAACTCCCATCTCATTCTAGAATTTTTCAAACAATCCCTTTTCCTTTTATACGTGCCCATGTTTCTTTCAAGACAATTGTCACATAGTTCATGGGAACTTTGTATGTGTCTACATTTTGTGTATACATATACTAGGAAATTCTAACTACAATGAACAATCAAAACTTATACACATATGAAAATACGTGCATGGAACCTATATACCACAATTTGATTGAATGAAAGAGTGATTATTTATCCCTAAGCGTATATCACTACCTGATGGAAGAAGAATGTGAAAATTTATCCTATAGCATATGTAAATACAGATGGGTGATCAATTCGGATGGAGCGTAAATGAGTATTGGGTGGAGAATAGAATGCGTGGTGTATCACTAAGCATGGACCACTATGTGATGAATAAGAACAAGGTGTTGCTTTAGCCTAAAGAGTATACCACTAAGTGATGAGTAGGATAAATGATGAGGTAATAGAATGATGTAGAATAAGATAATAGAATGTGTGATGATAGGATGCAGGAGGATAAGGAGAAATTTCTCAAGAGAGTGATTATTTAACCTAGGGTGTATACCACTATGCGATGATGGAAGGTGTGATGATTTAATGGAATAATTGGGAATTGAGAAAATGTAAGAGGAGAAGCAATATCATATGATAGGACATAATAGGATGATGTAGAAGTGATGAAAAGAGTGGTGATTTAACCTAAGGTGTATACCAATATAGTATGTGATGATGAGTGTGGGTGATGATATAGTTTAGAGAATAGGTCACTATTTCATTGAATATGGTATGATGACATGTCACATGTAGGTAAGGTCCATTTGATCGATAAACCCTTGGCATTCGAATACGGACCGAGGAACTAAAGTGCATCATAGGGTGATGAGCGTAGCACATAGTATAAATGACCAAGCTATGTGAATGCATGGTGTAGGTAATGTAATTTAGAATATGTAGTAGGATATGGAATGTGTAATGCACTAATTGTGTAGATAGTAATAAAATTTTTAATGATGATAGGTAAGATTAGACCCAAGTAGAAAGAAATCTAGTGTAGCATGTAGAATAAGTAAAGATGCATGAATGAAATGTGTAGGATGTATATGTAGTGTGCAGATATTATGATAGGTGTAGGTATAATATGTGATGGTAAAATATAGACTCATATACAATGTGAACTAGCGTAAATGTAGAATGAGAGGATGGAATGTAAAAATAGGCTCATATATAATGATGACTAGTGTAGTGGGTGTTATGAATATATAATGTAGGATGATAGAATTTAAATGTATAAGTCTTGTAGTGCGATGTAGGGTTTAGTGTAATAGTAATCCCTCAATAGTTCGGTGAAATGAAGCACTAGGGTGCATCATCGGAGTAACGAGGGTGTGATAAAACATGAAGGGATATGTGGATATGTGATGATGATAAGTGATAGAGATGAAGTGTAGGATGTAAAATGAGTACATGAATTGCGAGAGGGGGTAGTATGTCATGTGATATGCACCCCATCGGTAGTGTGAGAACATGATATGTGAATTCATCAAGGATATAGTTTTCCTCTAGGTCAAATTCAAATGGCTCTAGATTAGAAACATGGTAGGCTATAGTGTGAGGTTGATCATGTAATGAGCCAAGGTAAGGCGTAGACTATACATGCCCATAGCATATTCTTCATTAGTGAAAGGGGGATGTGGGAAAACATAGGCATAGTAGTGAGTGTAATTAGGTGAGTAGCCAAGGAAGGAACTATTATAGATGAGAATGCGACCAAAAGGCATAGGGAATGAATTTTCAGTATGAATAGGGTCCAAAGTTCCACCAATTTAGGTAAGCCAAGAATCTCCTAATGTGAGTGAAAAGGAACAAGGTATACATGGTATGTAGATGAGGAGATGGAAGAGATGTAAGTGATAAGAAGTTGTAATAGTGATAAAGCCATAGTATAAGTGTGGAACATGGGTGGAAGGCTGAAGGTCATCAAAAGGGAAACTAAGAAGAGCGAGGCCAGTAGGGGAACATATGGTTTCATCATGGGCGGGATCAAATGGAACATCCTCTCAAAATGAGTTATAGATAAAGAGTGTACATGTGAAGGGTGGGTGTGTGGGTTATAATGGAAAAGAGGGGATGATAGTGTTCATGGAGGGAGGGGGTGGAAGATATGGAACTACAACTATAGGAATGGATGATGCAGGGGAATTACATCTAGTAAAAAATTGCTCCTCCAAAGGTGGTAAATGTGGCTGATCATCTAAAGGCCGAGGTTCATCGGTAGCGTTAATGCGAGGAATAGGAATGCTAGTATGAGGTCATGGACACAATATTCTAATGAATCACGATCTCGGAATACAATATACTCAACACACTTATGTAATAATTTCATGCAACAGTGGATGGTAGAATCAATATCTTACATGGCGTGGAGACATGGTCTACCTAACAAGAAATTATATGAGACAAGGAAATCAATGACAAATAAAATAGTAGGGAGGGTCTTAGGACCTACAATTAAAGGCAAGGTAACGTGGCCTAGACATGGATGAACAAAACCATCATAAGCATGAAGTGAAATGGAATAAGGGCTAATGTCATGAGAAGACAAACCTATGGCTTGGAGAAAGGACATAGGGCATAGATTAAGCTCAGAGCCATTATGGATAAGAGTATGCTTGACAACAACATTGTAGATACGAGACATGATGTAAAGTGGTGGGTAATTTTCCAAAGGGGAATGTCATGTGGGAGAATTTCCCCATAATGCTATATGTTAAGGAAAGACCTCGAGAAAATGTTTCATACAGGGAATTTAGATGCACGGTGGAAGAAACATCAAGTAGTAGCAAAGAGGGTTTGAACACGATGGATAAAATCAGGGTGACTAAGTAGTTATTAAGTGATAGATATATTCATGGTGGTGGAATCAAAAATCTCTAGAAGGCGATACAAAGAGACATCGGGTTCATCAAAATGATTAAAAATAATAATGATTTTACCTAAATGGCCAAAAGGGATATCTAGGGTGTTAATGTTAATCTAATTAGGATTACTAAAACACTATAAATTAACTAAAGCAGTATGAAATAAATTTCAATAAACTATTATAGATGAAATGAAACCCCAATGTGTAAGATAAGAGTAAGGAAAAGAGTCGATGGTAATGTAAGACTGTCACACACGTGATGTTTTAGATCTCGAAATAGAATCAAAGTACATATGAAGCCTCAGGACCCTATGAAGGGAAGATCTAGATTTTCTAAGATGGGACAAGTCACTTGGGAGTGTACTAGGGCACCTTGAGGCACCTTGGTCTATAATCTAGGTGCTTTGAACAATAAAAATCCTCAAAATCTGAATCTCTAGTACGGTCACTAAATGTCTCGATTCCTTCCTGTTTGCACTTGGATTTGTCGATGAACCGTAGAATTCCCCGTAATGCAAGGAGAGAAAATAAAATATAAATATAAATGGGTCAAACCCACCTCATTCACCAAGCTAGTGGAATTATCATTGAGTGATGCACTAAATTACGAAACCTAATGTAATTCTTGTGTGTATGTGTGCGTGTTGTTCCCTAGGTGCTCTCGTTTTAGTCACACTTTGTGAAGTAGAGAGCAATAGTAGCTATAGAAATGTATGTATCATGTGCACATGGAATAAAATGAAATCCATCCCCCTATGAAGTGTGCATGATGTAAATCTCCTAGCTTGAATGCATGGTACTATGTGGATAAAAGTGATGTAATGGATAATGGATGCAAGCCTAGATGTCTTGATAGTAGTGATAAGATGCAATGACCTAAGACCCTTATTATGGTCTTATAACTTTATATTTATAGGGATATCAAGCTTAATTTCATAATTAATCCCAACAAGGTTGACTGAGAAGAAGATAAGGATGACCAATAGCTAGAAGTGACCCAAAAATAAGTGAAATAGGTTGTGCATAGGCCGAGGCACCCGAAATGGGACCAAGTCATCTAGAGGCACCCCAAAGATAGGGTGGGGTGCCCCGTTTCAGTGCTAGAATGTCAGAAATGTCATGAAATGGGCTAATAGGTATCAGGAAATACAAGGGAAAGATGAAATAAAAGATAAGAAAAATGTGGCCAAAAGGTGGGATTAATTAGTACTTTATACACTTGAGAACCTTTTAAATAGTAGTATAAGATTGGGCTAAATATTTTATAATGTGCAATATTAACTAAAAATAGATAATAATGGAGCTAGACATGAATAGTTAATCTAAATAGAAACTAAATGCTATATTGGAATGAAAGAATTTGGTTTTTATATTTGGAATATATATCAAAATAAAAGGAAAAAGAAGGATATGTTACTAACATGTAAATAACTTACCTCACCGTGAGCTGGACTATAATGATCAAAAGTGCGGATCGGGAAGGCTATGAAAAAATGACCTCACGAATAACGAAGCTAAATTTTTGAATGTACCGAGGTGCCTAAAGTGGCACTGGGGGCACCTCGGGGTTCCCGGTCTATGTTCTAGGCATTGTAGGCGTGAAAAAATGCTCAAAACCAAACTGTGGTGTTTCAATATCTCTTGTTATCCTCACTCCTATCGACGAGTGTCACAATAATATCTTCTCTCAGTCATTGTCACTTTTGTATGAAGATCTACCTACAAAACCCCATCCAAAGCATCAATCCCTAAAACATAAAAATACATATAAATATGTTAGACTCACCTCAATCCTCAAACTAGTGATCTTACAATGAGTGTTTCACCACATTTCAGACTCCAATCTAGTTCTATGTGCGTATATGTGTAATGTTTTTCCTAGGATGCCCTAGCGCCAATGACGTAGTAGTAGGGGGAAATAACTAGATGTAAAATTCAAAATGGTGGATGGAATGGAAATAATACAACCCTTTCTCCCTATGTAGTGTGTGATGCAAATGCGTAAGATGCCCAAATACAATCCCTTGTCTTAGTAGATTGCTTCCCTTGATAGTGAGATGTCCTTCCATAATATAGTAAGTATTATTCATTTTTATAGGGATATCTTGTTCAAATTTTGACACTAGTGAGACAAAACTTTTGAATACAACCTACGAGAATACACGGGGTAACCATTAGACTGACCTCGATTAAAGAAATTAAGACCACAAATTATGATGACACGAAAACCTAAAATCACAGATCTGGGTACCTCGGGTGCCCCGGTCTAGACCTAAAGATGAAAATCGAACAAATTACAACATCTCGAGACACCCTAAGAGATGGCCAGAATCTGAGAGACAACTCGACGACTGAACCGAATAAAAAACACAATGACACTGAATAACTAACAACAAGACCTAGAAATGGGTCACTAGTGAATACTTTTATTATGCAAGATCCATAAATAAATTACCATACCCAAAGTGGTATAAATGTAATAGTAAGTGTGTGATTTTGTGACTAATTTTCCCCCTCTTAATGTTGGTGAGTGTAAATCTTGGTGACATAAAGTAGATAGATATGCGTGCATTACGAGAAAAATCCAAAGAAGCCCAAGCTGTAGAAGAATGTGTAAATGTGTAGTAGAAGCGTGCCAATAGAACTAAAGAAGCGTGTTGAACAATGGATCATCGTGTTGATCCATGTAACATAAAAATGTAAGTGTCATGATGATAATTAGGATTTTTGATGATTTTGAACATGGTTTGATAAAAATATGTGGGTCAAGAGTGATTAGTTCCCAACTTGAAAAATTTGTATAAGAATGGAATAATTTGAGGATTTTGGCATCTTTCCACTAGAGGAAGAGTGTAGGGAGAAAAGTGTATTATTCTCCAAAATTTAACTATATCCTCAAGATCTAGCCACTACATATGGACTCGTAGATTGAAAAGTGGTGATTTTGGATCCAAATGATTTTGATTAAACATTTGACTAATATGGTAGTGAAAAGGGGAAAGAACTCTTTCCCCCACTCCACAGTGTCACCGCAATGTAAAAGGATTCCATGTTAGGTCATTTGGAAGTGAATGCGATAGAGAATGAGATGGCTTCCAAGTTGGGTCATCTGGAAGTGAACGCAAAATATAGAATAAAGTCCCAAGTTAGGTCATTTGGGAACAAAGTGGTGAATGTAACTCCCAAGTTAGGTCATTTGGGAGACTGCTTGTAGGTTTGAATGATATGATTTGATTTGAGTGTGTTGATTTTGATTTGTTTTGATTGGTTACTCATGGAGAGGTTTTTCGCTAATTGCCCCTAGGTTAGGTCATTAGGGAAAGTTTCTAGAAATGGATAAGATGTCGTGTAAAATGATTTTTAGTCGCTTGTTTCCCCCAGTTAGGCCATTAGGGGAATTGATAAGTTACTATATGTGAAGTTGTTTGAACGATTGTTGCCCCTAGATTAGGTCATTAGGGGATATTGATGGTGAAATGTCACAGTATAAATTGTGAGGTGTTAGATTCATGATATTAGGATGTGTGGTGACATAAGGGGGATTAAAGGGTGACCCCAATGATATGTCCCCCTTTTGGTGAAAGAGAGTGTGGTGAATGGAACAAACTCTAAGCCAAAAGTAACGACAAGAGGTTAAAACACGGTTGTAAGGAATAGAAAATAGTGGTAAGGTGTATAACATTTATGAAGCATGAGTAACATAGTGGTAGGTAGAATTATGAAAATAATGTCGCAAATGGGGTGCAAATCAGAGTAAAATGCTCAAGACATGACCAAAATGGTGTAATGTGTATTAGTTGTGACAATAAGCACAAAAGGTAGACCATAGTAAAGGTGGCAATTGAAATGTGATTATTAATAGTAAAGTGAAAATATAGCTTATCACTTCATTTATTTCTCAGTGCGAGTGCAAGATTGTATATGAAGTGAGTGATGATGCCTCAAGTGAGACCATTACGTCGACCCGGTTTGAGAGAGTACTTGTTATCCAAAATTCACCCCCGGGGTAATTTTGATAACATGCATCGAAATATTCAAGTCCCGGGAAAATTGATTGATTCGGGGCCAAAATCATGTTGCTTAGAGTCCCCTCAAATATTTTCTAAGTCCCCTGTCAGAGAGGAAAAGAGCAAGCTCGAGGAAATGCAAAAAAGGTTGCGAAAGGCAAGTAGGTTGATCCAGGAAAAAGTGTGAAAATTGGCTAAGTCTGCTCAAGGTAGCATTTGGGACAAATGGGACAAAAGGCCCGAACCGGCCGGATCGGTCGAAATGAGCACGGGCAGTCCCAAAAGAAAACGCAGGACAAATGGGCCAGAAGTGCAGCGGGCGCGAAATGCCGGTTCGGCACCGAGAGGAAAAAATTAGCTAACTCGCTAGAGAGATGCACATGGGACAATCGGGCCAAAAGGCGCGAATCGACGAACCGGTGAAAAAGGTCCAGAGGGTCCAAAATCAAATGGGACGTCTGGGGCGAAAAGCTGAAGCGGCAAGCCGGCGAAATGAGCACAAGCGATCAAAACAAAGTGGGACAAGCGGGCCGAAATACCCAACCGGCGAATCGGGCTGAAATGAGTCCAAAGGGCCAAAATCAAATGGGACGCGTCTGGGACAAATGGACGCGAAATGCCCGAACCGGCCGAAATGAGTCCAGTAGAGGGTCCAAAATCAAATGGGACGTCAGGGACAAATGGAGGCGAAAGTGCCCAATCGGCCGAAATGAGTTCAAAGGCCAAAAATCAAATGGGACATCCGGACAAATGGAGGCGAAGTACGCGAAGGAGCCGAAGGAGCCGAGGACCAATCGAAGCCGCCATGTGTCCTCACGGAGAAAAAGTCAAAAGGTCAAAGGCGGCGAGTTATCGAGCGCCGAATCGAACCAATGAAATGGCGCCACGTGTCCAAGTTTAAGGGGCCCGTAAGCAATTTCAAAAGGAAGGCCCGCGAAAGACGGAGGACGGAGAATTGCTCGTCCAATCAGCACGTGCCACGTGTCATCCAGGAGGTGAAGAGCGGAAAACATTTTAAAATCTGTCTTGAGTACGCTTTCCCGTGCCTAAATCTTCAAATCGCCATATCTTTTGATCCGAGCTCATATTTCCACGTTCTTTATATCAACGGAAAGCTGTTGAGATGCTCTACATGATTCTCGTGATCAATCTCGAGTTTTGGTGCAGTATGAAGAGATAAAATCGAGAAACGGCTCGACGCGTGGTAATGGCCGAAGTGACCTTTCAACAACCCGTTTTAATGCTAATGGGTCGCATTCTTCTTCTGCACGGCCAGAAGTGACATTTTAGCGGCCAAATTAATACAAATGGGTCGCGTTCTCCTCCAAAATCGCTAAAAATGACAGGTATGGGTTGGTAAGATCCTCCATGCTGATTTAATGCATCTGCAAATCAATGAGGAATGGGCTTGCACGTTTTCCCACGTTTTCTGTCCCCTGGGCTCGACCCATGCAATGTAAAAGCCAGATTTGGCTCATAACAAAGGGTTGTTCATTCTTTCTACTCTGCCCTCCCTTCTTTTCTTCTCTAGGGTTGAAAATGGAGTTCGAGCCTCCTCCACCCTCTGTAATGGCGTTTTTGCCTTTTACTAATGGAATGATGTTCTGCAGAAACTTCAAGCAACAAAACGTGTTTTGTGATGCATCTGTCCATCCTTTCTCATTTTTGCTTGTTTTCTTCTTGCTTCTCTTCATTGCGTGTATCAGTGCATGTTTGAATGTTCATTGCAGGTTTGGAGCTGTGTTCATGGAGTTTTGGGACATTTTCTGTGTGAAATCTATCCTTGGGCCTGTGATGCATGTGTCCATCCTTCCCATTGCTCACCTCTCTTTGTCCCATGGCAGTTTTGATAGATGTTCAACATTCTCCTTCTCTGGTGTATCACCGTTTTAGTGTAGGCTTTTGCTGTTTTTCCCTTCTCTCTCTCTCTCTGTCTCCTTGGCATGGTTAGATTAGGATTAGATTAGCTTGCCTGCACTGGAATAGCTTGTGGCAGGGGTAGTTTAGGAGCAGGAACCACCTTCTCTGGAGATTCCTCTCTCGGTTTCACAAGTCCCACGCTTGAGAGAGGTTTCCATGTTGTGCAATCACACTGGATGCCTAAACATCAACCTAGAAGCTCGATGTGCGTCCGGGGGTGCTATTTTGCACTAACGATTTTGCACAATGACCGGTGGGACCTTAGAGGTCTTTCACTTCATCTTTTGCAGGTTGATGTGTTCCTGTGAAGATTTCAGCCTTTGGAGGCACTTACAAACACATCTGGCGACTCCATCTGGTCAACAACCCATCTCTGAAGTTGCAGACCTTCCTTTCCATTCGTTTCCATCCATTTTCATCCATTCTTCCTTCCATCTCTTCCATCATTCTTTCGTTCTATGAAGTTGTGCAATCATGACTTCATTTCCATCATGGAACTCACATTTCCAACAGCAGTATATCACACCTCCAACACATTTTACAAATCCTCCAAATCAGCATTTTGAGCAGATTCAAGATCAGTATGCATACCCATATGAGCAGCAGTGCCAAAGTCAGTTTGGCTATGGAGCTTTCCAAGAGCAAGAGTATGCATACAATGAAGACCATCAGATCCAAGATGCTGGTCTATTGGAGAAAATTCAAAAGATGGAGGTGGGGATAGTGCAGTCCGAGGCTCGAGCACGAGATGAGAGCATTTGGAATCGGTTGTGGAGCACCCTGTCCATGGGTGGGACCTTTTCCAAGGCATTACAGCCCTCAGGAGAAACTTGACTTCATGATTGCAACGCTGCCTTTGCTTGCAAGGTGGATTGAAGAAATAGAAGTGTATGAGAGAAGTATTCAGCAACCTTGTCAATGGGTAAGCACATCTTCTCATGCCTTTTCTTTTCCTCTTTCCCAATCTGTTTCATTTCAGCATTGTCAAGCTTTAAACTCTCCATCTGCTGTCCCAAGTGTTGAATCCATCCCTCCATCCCCTAGTCTTCCACCCCATCTCGATTCTTCTTTCCTTTTCCCTTCCAAACAGTCATCCCCTCCACAAGAGCTAACAGAAATACCCCCTCCTCCAAAGAAACAAGAGGTTTCACTGCCTCCACCACCACAAAAATTGTAAAATCGGTTGAGTTTCAGCCCATTCCTCTCTGCATTCCCAATTTCATATGGGAAGAAGGAATTGAAAAAATCAGTCATCAAGGACAGCAGGAAGAGGAGCCCAACAGAAAAGAAATGACAGATGACTTGAAGGTTTGGGCTACCAAATTTGGGATGACAAAGATCCCCTTGATGGTTAAGCCTACAGAAGAGGCTAAGGTTGAACAAATGGTGGTGAGGACTGATTTTGTTGGAGAAGAAGATCTTGCAGTCCCAACTTGTCCTCTAGAGCAACAAATTGAAGAGTTCGACTTGACAAACTTCATGCTGGAGGAGGAGTTCAATCAAGAGCGATATTCTCTTCAAACATTGGAGGAAGGAGAAGTTGCTCCAAATCCAAAAGAAGAGGAGCACATTCTAGCTGTGGAGGAGAAAAGTGCAGATCCAAGGGCTTTGAGCACAAAGCAGGCTACAGGAGAACCTTCAGTTCTTCTTTCTACTTCACCTCTCTCAAGTTCTAGTAATGAAGAGGAGTTTGATCTCTCAAACTCAATATTGGAGAGTGAAGCAAACCATGGTGGTCAGGTTGCACATCAAGAGGACACCACGGAGGAAGTTGAATACGAGCAGCAGCACAGCAATGAGGCAGTTTACCTGTCAGATTTGGAGGACTGTTTTGATGGAGAAGAGCCGGTTGAGTTTTCACCATTCTCTCTTTCATCATCCACATTCCAAACACCAAAGCCTGCTGTCATGGAGGACAACTTTCATTTGCAGCAGCCTGCATCTTATAGCAGCCCTTTGGAATCAAGATTGGAAGATTCTAATCTTCCCTGTTCTTCATTGGAGGAAGAGAAAGGACAGAAGGATTCCACCATTTCTTCCACACCATCCATTCAAGGTCTACAAGAAGACTCCATTCTTGGAGTTGAAAATCACAGCAATGGGCATATCAAACGGATCAGACCTTGCCCAATCAGGTATTTGGCTTCATTGGAGCCAAAGGAGAAGCCACAACCAGTCATGCTTGCTTCTGAGCATGAGGATGAGCTACAAAGTACCAAGGATCAGCTGCCATACCTCTCCAATCCAAATGCAGAGCAACTAAAAGAGGTATTGGATTTTTCAGTTGATACCTTGATGATTTGGATAGAAGACCAGCTTCTTGTTGATTTTCCATCCATCCAAACAGCCATGATCAGTGCCAAATCAATTGCATGGCTGCCCATTTTGAAGAAAGGAAGCTATTTTGCACAACCAGTTGCAGGGTTTGTTTAGCTTGCCTTTGTTTCCAGTTAGAGTAGAGTAGGTAGGTTTGCTTTCAGCAGAAGAAGTGCTTGTGCACACTCTGCGCACGTTCCATTTGGGGCATGTATGATTTTCGATTTTGTACATAGTTTTGGTGTTGGTTCTGCTCTTTCAGCATTTCAGTGGCATCTTGGTGAAGACACTCCAGGTTCAATGGGTTTCCAAGTGGCTCAGAGGGAGATTTTCAAGGTTCAGATCAGTTTTCAGGCTTGCTTATGACTCCATGCCCAATGGATTGCTTCAGGCTACTGGTCTTTTCATCTAGCAGGCAGATGACCCCACTGAGTCGCCAAACTGTTATCCAAAATTCACCCCCCCAGGGTAATTTTGATAACATGCATCAGAATATTCAAGTCCCAGGAAAATTGATTGATTCGGGGCCAAAAATCATGTTGCTAGAGTCCCCTCAAATATTTTCTAAGTCCCCTATCTGAGAGGAAAAGAGCAAGCTCTGAGGAAATGCAAAAAAAGGTTGCAGAAAGGCAAGTAGGTTGATCCAGGAAAAAGTGTGAAAATTGGCTAAGTCCTGCTCAAGGTAGCATTTGGGACAAATGGGACAAAAAGGCCCGAACCGGCCGGATCGGTCGAAATGAGCACAGACAGTCCAAAAGAAAACGGGACAAATGGGCCAGAAGTACGCGGCGGGCGCGAAATGCCGGTTCGGCCAGAGAAAAAAATTGGCTTCTTCATTGAGAGAGACGCCCTGGGACAATCGGGCCAAAAAGGCGCGAACCGGCCGAACAAGGCGAAAAAAGGTCCAGAGAGGTCCAAAATCAAATGGGACGTCGGGGACGAAAAGCGCGCGCGGCCAAGCCGGCGAAATGAGCACAAGCATCCGGAGCAAAGTGGGACAAGCGGGCAAATGCCCGAACCGGCCGAATCGGACGAAATGAGTCCAAAGGGGCAAAATCAAATGGGACGTCCGGGACAAATGGACGCAAATGCCCGAACAGCCGAAATGAGTCCAGAGGGTCCAAAATCAAATGGGACATCTGGGACAAATGGAGGCGAAGTGCCCGAATCGGCAAATGAGTTCAAAGGGGCAAAAATCAAATGGGACATCCGGGACAAATGGAGGTGAAGTACGCGAAGGAGCAAGGAGCCGAGGACCAATCGAGAAGCCGCCATGTGTCCTCACAGGAGAAAAGAGAAAAAGTCAAAAGGTCAAGGGGCGAGTTATCGAGCGCCGAATCCAGAACCAATGAAATGGCGCCACGTGTCCAAGTTTAAGGGGCCCATAAGCAATTTCAAAAGGAAGGCCACGAAAGACGGAGGGCAGAGAATTGCTCGTCAATCAGCACATGCCACGTGTCGTCCGGGACGGTGAAGAGCGGAAAACATTTTAAAATCATCTTGGTCTGCTCCGTGCCCTAAATCTTCGTGGATATCCATATCTTTTGATCCGAGCTCGATTTCCACGTTCTTTATATCAACGGAAAGCTGTTGAGATGCTCTACATGATTCTGGGATCAATCTCGAGTTTTGGTGCAGTATGAAGAGAGAAAATCGAGAAACGGCTCTGACGTGTGGTAATGGCCAGAAGCGACCTTTCAACAACCCGTTTTAATGCTAATGGGTCGCATTCTTCTTCTGCACGGCCAGAAGTGACATTTTAGCGGCCAAATTAATACAAATGGGTCGCTTTCTCCTCCAAAATCGCTAAAAATGACAGGGTATGGGTTGGTAAGATCCTCCATGCTGATTTAATGCATCTGCAGTCAATGAGGAATGGGCTTGCACGTTTTCCCACGTTTTCTGTCCCCTGGGCTCGACCCATGCAATGTAAAAGCCAGATTTGGCTCATAACAAAGGGGTTGTTCATTCTTTCTGCTCTGCCCTCCCTTCTTTTCTTCTCTAGGGTTGAAAATGGAGTTCGAGCCTCCTCCCTGCTCTGTAATGGCGTTTTTTGCCTTTTACTAATGGAATGATGTTCTGTGCAAACTTCTGAAGCAACAAAACGTGTTTTGTGATGCATCTGTCCATCCTTTCTCGTTTTTCTTGTTTTCTTCTTGCCTCTTCATTGCGGTATCTGTGCATGTTTGAATGTTCATTGCGGGTTTGGAGTGTGTTCATGGAGTTTTGGGACATTTTCTGTGTGAAATCTATCCTTGGGCCTCATGATGCATGTGTCCATCCTTCCTATTGCTCACCTCTCTTTGTCCCATGGCAGTTTGATAGATGTTCAACATTCTCCTTCTCTCGGTGTATCACCGCTTTAGTGTAGGCTTTTGCTGTTTTTCCCTTCTCTCTCTCTCTGTCTCCTTGGCATGGTTAGATTAGGATTAGATTAGCTTGCCTGCATTTGAATAGCTTGTGGCGGGTAGTTTAGAGCAGAACAAGCCTTCTCTGGAGATTCCTCTCTCGGTTTCACAAGTCCCACGCTGGGAGAGAGGTTTCCATGTTGTGCAATCACACTGGATGCACGAACATCAACCTAGAAGCCCGATGTGCGTCTAGGGGGGTCTTGTGATTTTGCACTAACAAGTACCAACCATGGTAGCATTGTGTACTCACTGCGTAAAGTTGGTAAGTGCATTATTTTTCTTAAATGTAGAGTGTAATAGGCTTCGAGGTGAATGTTTTCAATTTTGATATTTTTAGCTTTCTCGACATATGGGACCTATCCAAAAGTGGTGAGGGTGTTACGACCCTTAGGACTAAAGTGCCTAGATTTGGATGCTAGTGTCCTACTGGGTGCCCCGGTCCTGTTCTTTGGGCACCTTGGTCTAGAAAAAGTTGATTTTGTGGATATGGCTATGGAATGTGTTTCTAATATGATAAGTAGTTGTTTTTATCGTGTTCTAATCATTTTTTTTATTGTTGTTGTGTGTTATGTAGAGGGATATCCACTCAAGGGAGTTATGTGGTGGTTGCAACTTGAGTACACTATTGGGAATAGGTTTGGCAGATCACGAATGGGATGTGTTTGACCATATTAGACTATGACATATAGCACAGATAGGGGATATGGCCCATAATATACCCATGTTGACAGCATTATGTGAGAGATGGTGTCTAGAAACATGCATATTTTGGTTGCCTATGGTAGAGATGACAATAATTTTGGATGATGTATATCACATATTACGGCTTCCAGGTGGTTGGGAAGAGATTATAGGTCATGGCGTAGTGGATATGCAGGGGAATATGCGCTCAGCTACACAATATTTTACAGGAGCCTAGGTTATTATGGAGGCTTGTATTAGTTTGGATGTGATATTATAGTCGAGGGTTCCACGTTTATGGAATTTCATTATAATGGTGATAGCATCTTGTATAGTAGTGGAGAGAGGGGGTGTCAAAGATCTTGTATAAGATGCATGACATATGTCAGTGGATAGAGGAGGATGGGACAAGATATGCATGGGTGCGGTGTGTGTTAGCCCATATGTATAGGGACTTGTATCGGTTTATGCAGGATGAACATGGTGGGGGTATAGGGGCCACCACACTGCTACATGTATGGGTATAAGAGCATATATTTGTATTGAGACCAATTGCAGGGCCACGAGGGGAGTGGGATAGGCCAAAGATATTTTCTTGATGTTGGGTGGACATTCTTCATAGGAAGATGGAAAAAAATATCTTTAAGCACCGATAGATAGGATGGGACCTAAGTCGGTGACATAGATGCCATATCATGATTACGAGGGGATGGCCCAAGGATGTGACATATTTTTATGTATTTAAAGGACCATGTGCTTAGAGGTATGATTTCTAAGTGTAGCGAGAGATTTTTAGGTGGAAAGAGTATCTCAAGTTTAGGATGGCACAAGATTTACCCGCAGAGCCATATATATGGTTACTGAGTCAGGATCCCCTAGGATCGTGGGTGCTAGGCCTAGGCCCATGGTGGAGCAGTTGATACCACTGGGGTTATATGTTGTTGAGTCGGTGATAGTGGATTTAGATGGCGATAAAGTGGGGTACACAAAGGATTATTGAGCATGGTGGTAAAAACACCGATGGGTATTGCTATACACTTTATTTCTAGGTGCTATAGAGTTCCCGTAGGAGGAGGAGTGGGTGAGAAAGGTGTCCGACCAGAAGCAAAGAGTGTGGCGCATCGTAAGTATTTTTCTATGCTTAAATTTATGGTTAATGAATTGTTGATGTGGTTTTGTACATGGTTGACTAACATGAGGTTGTATGTTATGTATGCAAGAGATTCCTATTAGTCATTGATAGTAGACACATCAATCCACACATTGATGCAGAATGTGCCTAGCGATGTGCTATGTGGAGGGATACTAGAGTGCGTGGATGACATCATGGGCAAGCATGCCCATTTGTTTGAGACATTGGAAATAACAACGACGACATGTACAATGTTGCTTAGTGAGAGGGATGAGGCACATGAGGAGACTTAACATGCCCGAGAGGTAGTAAGTGGTGGTCCCTTGGCCCTCAAAATATTTTACTGATCTATATATTTGTAGAATCAATTATCATAGCAGAACATGGATATTACTATGTTATGAAGATAGGTGAAGTTTTGGGGCTGTGAAATGCGGCATCACATTAGTGGCAAGGTATATAGCTCTAGGGATCTCACACTTCATGAGAGTGGTAGTGTGTAATGAACTATTACACCAAAACATCGAGGCATTAGTGAAATCCACACATGAGGATTATAACATCCCACCACGTTTCCACAACCTAGACCCTAGGTTAGATTTATGCCCATATAGTGGGACCACTCCCTACCCTATACGAGCCCTAGGAGAACACTGCAATGCCGACATAGCCACCTATGTTGGGACTCGAACCTAGGTGGTTTCTATGATACCAAATGTAACAAACCATTACACCAAAACCTCAAGGCGTTAGTGAAATCTACACATGAGGATCATAACATAGTGATGATGATGTTTGATAGTGATGATTGCATATGTTGTAGGAAGCCTTACCCCTAGTGATGAAACATGTTTTTGTGATGATGATCATATGAATGCTATATGTATGGACACCTATTTTTTATATATATGAGATTGATATTTGCATTGTGTTGCTATTGTGGTGTAATGAATATGGTATGGTGTTATGTTGATTATTTAAGCATGTGTGTTGTATTATATGTGATGAATATAAATGTGCATGATGATGTAGTATTAGTGGTAGATAAAATATGTATGGTAACATGAGGCTATAGATAACTAATGCAATGTGATAGATGAAATATTGGATGAATAAAATATGTAGCATGTAGGTAATGAAATGATGATAATAGAATAAATGTGGAAATAGATAAATGTATCGTAATGAATATGTGAAAATGTAATGTAATAGGATAAAGTGATGAAAATAGGATGGAGGAAGGAGTAACGATGCACCCTAACCTATGGGTGAATAGGTTCATATGATAAGACCCCTCAACATTCAAGTATGAGCCACGTAAGAAAGAGTGTGTCATTAGGAGATGATTACGGTGCACTAGTTGAATGGCTGAGCGTGTGATGAAATTTTCTTAAAATAATACCTCAACAATCATATAAGAACTATAGGAACATAAGTACATCATCATGGGGTAAAGTTATATTGATCACCTACCAACAACTAGGATGACGGGTGGAGGTGGATGCATATGGAATGGATGGAGCGTGAGTGTATGGACGAAATTATGTGTCATGTGGAGTGATCATGGGATATATAGAAAATGACGGAAACCCATAGGATGCATGTGACTGATAGTGCGAGTGTGGTGGATGCAATGAATATGGAGGTGGAAGCAATGGAGGTTGTGGATAGCGTGTGATGGTAGTGAATGATGAAAAAAATGAGTACTATAAGGAGAAGACTCGGGCAAAGTGTATGCCTACATTGTTGTGGTGAAGGAGACTATGATCGCTCAATCTATGGAAAAGATATGACACTAGTTTTGTCTAATTATCAGTAACTTCTCACGTAAACAAGATAGTAATTATCACGATGGAAATTACAGTAATATTGATTATGTTGGCATTTTAAATGGTTTGGAGGGTGGTTTTGATTGGAAGGAAGAAAAATTAATCACTCATAAAGTAATATACACATGACATCATGAGGTCAAGCATTAGGATAAAAACACAAAGGCTCACGATGATACTTGAGGTTAATTAATAGTAGTAGTAATTTGTGGCGGGGTTGGAGAGACATGCATATGAGGTGGAGGAGGAGAATGAGGTTGTTTCCTTTGCACTTTGGGTTGAGATAGGGTTTCTTTTGATTGTTACTAGGAGGTGGAGTAGGAGGAGCATGCTTTGTTTGATTTTTAGCCAAGGGTGGAGGTTGCTGAGGATGTACAACTGGAGGTGTAGGTGGAACAACAGAGGACATAGTAATCGGAGAAATGTGGGAAGGCTCTACTAGAGGAGAAGTAAGAAGGTCATGTTCTAGATCAATAACCTTGTAACACAAAAGTATAAAGGACTCACAAGTATCATACTTGTAAGTGTTGTTTTAGAGGAGGAATAATACCACGATAGAAGATGAACTACTTTTCTAAGTCACTAGGATGAAAGATAAGTTGATGTATACATGTATTAAAGTGTAAGATGTAATCCTAAATAGGTTTGGAAGAGCCCTGATGTAAAGTAGGAATGTGATCATATGTGACCCTAGGACCATTATTGATAATAAACCTACGAAGGAAGGAATCCTCCATGTCATATAAATTCCTTATATAACCATAAGCGAGATGGGTATACCATCAAGTGCATTGTCAACTAGACTATACTAGAAGGCCTTAAGCAAGATTCTATCATTAGCATAAGATGCTCTAAGAGTGAGATAATGTAATATGAGCATGAGGTTCACTAGTGACATCAAAGCATGTTAATGTGGGTATGATGAAATCTTTAGGAAAGGCTGAGTTATGCATTTTTTTGGGAAATGGATAACCATGCAAGGAATTATTGTCTATAGATGCATAGTAAGCCCTAATTTCTAAGGTGAGGGTGTGAACCGTAGACCAAGTTCACCTACAACATGCATGAGAGATATAATTTCCTATGATGGAATAAAAGAAGATGGAAACAATGTATTAAGAGGTTGAAGCTTTCCATTGTGTGTGATCATGGGTATATCAAGAGGTGAGATATTAGGCTTCGATGTTAAAGATGCATGGGGAGTGTGTTTCGAAGGAGATACATGAGAGGATGAAGGGGAAGTTTCACTAACAATATTATAAGGAACATGCGGTATGGGTGAAGTGGAAGAAGGAAGTGTAGATAAAGTAGGAGTAGAATGAGAAGAAACAATGGAAGGAGGAGACTCATGCACTATGGTATAAGCATCACAGTGAAGAATAATATGGAAGAGGTAAAGGACTCTCATAAAGAGATAGAGTAGTATGGTCAATGTCGTCCAGAACAATACTATCAATAGGATCATCAAGGTAATAAGAATGTGTTGATGGAATATAATGAGAGGTTGGAGAAACACAATGAGAAGTGGTAGGAGACAGGTTGTAGCAATAAGAGTGCTCGGAGGAGAGGTAAGAGGTAGACCAGATTGTGAATCAATACCTAATAAATAATCAATGATAGAAGGATCTAAAACATCATGTGGCATATCATAAGAAGAATAATAAGGATCACATACAACCAGATGGCATGGCGTACAATAAGTAAAAGCAATAGGGTCATCAACAAGGCATATTCCTATAGGAGAATCAACAAGATTAGTTGGCACATGTTTTTGACCTTCTAAGAGGAGTTGTTGAGTGGCATCGGGTAAGATCATACAAGCACTATATAAATCAGAATTCAGCGATGGTAGCCTCATCATAAATAGGGTTGACACTAAAATGAGACATGATGAGAAAAGAAGAGCTATGTTAATCACTAGGGTATGAAAGAGGATCCAAAAGCAATAATGTTCATAATGTGGGGTTCACCAAAATGATTAACTAAAAATATATAAAATGGAGCTAGCTATGAATAGTTAATCTAAATAGAAACTAAATGTTATATTGGAATGTAATAATTTGGTTTTTATATTTGTAATATATATCAAAGTAAAAAGGAAATAGAAGGATATGTTACTAACTCAGTAAATAACTTACCTCACTGTGTGTTGGACTGTAACAAAATGGTGTCCAGCTGGGTAGGCTGCGATAGAATGACCTCGGAAGGTAATAATCTGATTGTTTGACTATACTAAGGCACCTAGAGTGTTACCGGGCTACCCTAGGGCACCTGGTATGTGTTCTATGTGCTACAGATCGTGAAAATGCTTGAAAACTTAAACTAGTAGTATTGCGTTATCTTTGTGTTATCTTCACTCCTCTCACATGAGTGTCACAATAATATCTTATATGTATCCTTAATCGTTGTATGAATATATGCCTACAAAACCTATCCAAAGCATCAATCCCTACAAAATAAAAATTCATATGAATAGGTCGGACTGACCTCAGCTGCCAAACTAGTGGTCTTACAACTAAGTGTTGCACTACATTTTAGACCCAATGTAGTTCTATGTGTGTGTGTGTGTAATTTTGTGCCTAGGATGCCCTAGCACCAATGATGTGGTAGTAGGGAAATAACTAGATGTAAAATGCAAAATGGTGGATGGAATGGAAAGAATACAACCCTTTCCCCTATGTAGTGTGTGATGCAGATGTAGAAGATGCCCAAATGCAGTCCCTTGTCTTAGTAGATAGTTTCCCTTGATAGTGAGATGTTCATGCATAATGTAGTGAGTATGCTTCATTTATACATGGATCTCTTGTTCAAATTTTGACACTAGTGACACGAAACTGCTGATTACGACCTATGGGAATACATAGGGTAACCGTTAGGACCAACCTCACATAAATAAATTAAGACCAAAAATTAAGATGACATGGGCACCTAAAATCATGAACTGGGTACCCTATTTCCTATTTTGGTATGAGATACGAAGTCGCATAGGTAGAGGGAAATGATAAAATAAAATGTGTATTCAGTTTTTACACCTATATATTGCATTTGTAATAAAAACATCTGTCATGAGGCATGATTCCTCATGAATGTGTTCCCGACAAGATATGGGAAATCTCTTTTGTGCCACATCATGCTCCATACTTTGCTTAAATTATCTCTACCACTAACACCCACTCACCCCAAATAATTTGACCATTTTAGTATTATTATTTTATTTTTTTAATATTGATTTTTTTTTTTTTTTATCATTATTTTAAAATGTTATTTTCATTTTATTATTAAATTTATCTTTGATTATTATTGTAAAAGGTTAATTTGTAAATATGACTCCTTCATAACTCGCAAAAAACTTAAATGTTGATCACGATTATAATCATTATTAAAATAAGCTCCATAATTTTTGTTTGATGCCCATTACTCATTCCTCATGAAAATAAAATTTACCAAATAATAATTAGTTATCGCACACCTATATGTGTGAATGGCTACGAGATGAGGCCTCTAAGAAAAACTCCTGACATGTTAAGTCGAGTAGTATGCATGTCATGAAGGTTAGAACTATGACTATCGAGTGATAATTTTGCATGAAATAGTATAAAATGAACTTATTTACAACTCAACGGCCTGATAACGGTTTGGTGATCATGCATGAAAAGAAGGGAACTAAATGGTTATTGGTAATCCACTTTCAAACCCATCATTTTTTGTTTGTAGTAAACCGCTTATAAAACCACCACTTTTGGTTGGTGAACCATTTACAAAACTATCACTTTTTTGTTGTAAACCACTTTTAAAACAAACTTTTCGTTTTTGGTTAGTCATATGTAAAATTATCATCGAGGTTTGAGATTGTCCCGTGAAAATCATCAAATCAAGAAAGTAGGTGTAGGTATGAGGTTGAGGTTTTCCCCATGTTAACACTAAGGGGGAATGTTGGGAAATCACATTAGTACTCACATGGTCATTAGTAATTTAGGTATGGTAAATTATTATTGTGATTTATATTTTTAATTTGTTGGGCCGTAAAAACCTAAATAGGTTATTTTCTATTATGAATTCCTATTTAGTATGAAGTTGTGTTGTTATTGTAATGACTATATAATAGCAAAATGCATTGTGTGTATAACATACAATAAAATAATACATTTATGGTGCTTTTTATTTGTAACTTTATCCAAATAATTTCATATTTTACATAAATTTATTAAAGAACATGATGATGTGATTCCTAATAAGATATATATTTGAAAGGATGGTTCCATTATTAAAATGAAACTATATTCTTAGACACTAAAATAGGAAAGGGTTCTATAAAAATAGTGAAGACTTACATTTATTAGGAATGAAAAGTATTTCAAAATCACATTTTCATATAATATGGAATAATGATTTTTTAATTATCAACAATAGATTAGTATTCAAGATTCGAGTCTCTTAGAACTTAAAAAAATTGTTCTATGAAATTGACAAATGAATATGAGCTAGATAAAGATATAATAAACCATATGAAAGATACAAATAATAGTATCACAAAGTTTATATCAAACACATAGAATAATTCCATCTTTTCATCTAAATTAATACTTAAGTATTATTCATGATAAAAATTAAATAAGGAATACATTTTTACCTCAAATGGGAAACAAGTCAAAATCAACTAAATATAGGTATTTTAAGGTATCATTAGTAGGAATGCTTACAAATGGTCACTATAAAGGTGGGTTTGGGAGCTATTTCTTTCCATATGTTCTAGGTGGGTCAAAGTTTACAATAATGTCTCTAAACAAAAGCCTAAGGGCCTTAGATACCACATAATAAAATAATATGGAGACCTACGATAAATTAGGGGATATCTAAGTATCCTCTATATGGTGTTTTGGTCAAATGTTTTATGTATCTTCTATGTAGGATGTACTAATATAATATTCTCTTACTTGGTGAATTTAAGAAACTCCCACCATTATTATTAATTTAATTACACAATTGCACATGAGACAATAAAAATAGGTAAATGTTTAACAAATAATGATATTATATTATTTTAATATAATTTACTCATAGTATGTCTTTTTCCTTATTACTCTTGTCACATTAAGTTTTGTTTTAAATGTTCCTTAAATGTTAAATAAAACTATAACAATATACATATTTATATCATACTTTCTACATTAATAATTTAGTAAATTTCAAATAATAAGTTATTGGGTATAGTAAATTCTTAAATCAAATTTTGTTTATCAAGGTCAATAGAGATCATTTCAAAATCCCATAAATATCACCAGCTTCTAACTTGGGGTCTCACATTGTAAAGCACCAAATTGACCATGTGGGTCTTAAATTTTAGTACCTCCTATGATCAAGCACCGTCTTTACCATGGGAGGCCCAATTTAAAAATCACTCTAGAGTTGAAATTATTTGAATCCACTTTTCAATGCTATTTTTGAATGATAGTTATTGAACCGAAATACTCCTAAACTCAAATTTAATTGTTCATTTATGATCAAGTGAACAGTTAATCATGATAGGTCTAAATTTTTTATTTCCATCTACGATCAAGTGGGTGCATGATAATTAGAGGGTCAAATAAATAGCTAAAGATTTGACCCTACAATGTTCAAACACTTTCTTCACCATGAAAGGATAATTTTATTTGCACTCTAACATCTCGAAACTAAGTCACGCCTAACACATATACAAATATAACCATTTTTCAAGAACTAGTACATTTCACTTCTAATATACAATTTTTTGTTAAAATAAATAGAAGTTAAATTCTTTTTAGTAGGTCATACTCATGAAGATATCACATTTGGAAACTTAACTATAACTTCAACAGACAATATGTGTGGACTCTTCCCCAAATGATGGACATCTATAGAACCTATGAGACCACAAAGATGTTTACTCCATATCTTATCAAAGAGGTCAGAGATTTAAAAGGATTCATAATTAATATCATCTTAAGGGTAAAGATGAGATAAATATTTTAATTAGATCTCAATATTTCCTACTAAGACTGGATGGAAACTTTCCAATTTTATGGTTCAAGCACGTAGTTTATGATCAGAAGTTCTCTACACCGTAAAATTCAAATTTGGTAATTTTCACTTTGGCAACCCTTAATTTCACTATGCACTCTTACTATTATAAATATGACTTCTACATTCCCACTTAGCACTTTCCAATGTCTATTGTATAGCTTGTTTATCTTTGCACACTAACACCTCGACACATCTTGAGAATAAAATGCACAAAATAGATAAAGAAACATCATTTTATAAACTCCAAACTTCATTTGGCATTTTTCTTGTTCCTATTTTAGACCATAAATTTTTTTCAATATTTTATATCCAAATTCCTAACCCCTCCGTACGGTCTTGGAACAACATGTATTCTAACTAGACTTTAAAATTTATATATTTCATTGGGTATTATACTTCATCTAATTCAACATTTATTAGATAAATAATTTGAATATTCCTATAGAAGCATGTAAACACTACATCATTTTATAACCTTGAACTTATTAGACAAAGGCATTAGAGCATTCACTTCATACACTTGTAAAAGGAATCCAAATCTCTCTAAATATTTCAATATCACATCTAAAGTTATTAGGGAAGAACCCACATCAGGTCTAAAGCTACAAACAAGGTCAAGGAAGCAATTCCTATCATTTACAAGCATTTAAACATCATTTCACCAATTAATTTAGGAAGATCCAAGTCAAATCAATTATGGTCAAAGAAAATGAAAAACTTGATTGATCTATCTAAATATCACATGTTGGGTGAGAATGATGTGCATTTTGAGGTCTTATGCCTTTTGTTTGACATTTTTTCATAATTTTTACATATCATTGCACTATTGTTGTATTCGCATGCATTTAGACTACTATTATTATCCAATATGTGATTCTTATCTTTTCTTACATTATTTTTGTTGTGTTTCATGGTTTAAACCATGCACAAATACTTTTCATTTTATAGGTATAGGTTCTCCAAGGTGGCCAACTATTTGTCACCTTACACAACTAATCATATATCTCCTTCAAAAGTATACACCTATTTCTTATGAGCGACATGTCAACATGGTTTTCACACATACCACTAAAGAGGGCACATATCGAAGTTTATTATACATTTTTTAGTAGATACAAATAAAATTATGGGGGAAGATGTAGATACAAATAAGGTATAAGAATATAGAAATGCATTCATACCCAAAATTTTGGAAAAAAACATAGGTTCAAACCGTACACTTGGTTAGAATCGGATGGGATGGTCTTGGCCCCCATACAATTTTGACTAGGGAAAATTCACCAAGTTTTTCAAAATTTTCATATTTTCACCTATGTATAGAGGTTTGTTGCAAATTTCAAATTCAAACTACTCAGTTAATATTAGTACATAGTGCATGAAAATTTTCATTCATTCTTGACACCAACACATAATTTCATGTTGGTAGATGGATATACTTCCTAGTTTAGGGTTGTTAGCATATTTTAGATTTTATTTGAGTTTGTACTTAGTTGTTCCACATATGGTGAGATTTTGGGGGAACTTATTTTGTTTTTTACATTGTGTCCTTAGTTATAAAATTGGGTCTATATCCATCTGAAATGGTGTGTTCTATGTGGTTATGGAGGGTAGTGAAGTAGATAAGTGCTTCATGGGTAGAATTTTCTCTTCTATTACACTTAAAGGGAAGATACCAGAGTTGTTTAATAAATCGTATCCGATCTTCTTCCTTTGCAAGGGTGTATTTTTACCCCTTCTTCTTCTTATCTCTTGCACATTTTTGTGTTGGGTTGCATGAACATAACACTTCACTTTCTCCTCGACATTGATTGGGGATAAATCACCCCAATATTTTAGTGAATTTAAAAGAATACAAATCTCCAAGAAAAATCAAAGCATGAAATGACATGTGTATTATTTTCGTGTTTACATATTTTCATATAACATATATGTATTTATGTAAATATTTTCTATTACATGTTTTATTTGAGTTACAATCAATTATCTATCACAAACATTGACTACACTCTGTGTTGTAGGTTTCATCATGGAGTATACCAACACCAAGCACATTAATGTATCTACAAAAGAAACATTCAAGAAAAGAAAAATGTGTTTACCAACTCGGGTATAGATTCCTTTAAGTATGTAATTTTCAATTCAATGCAAATGTAGACACTCAAATTTGGTAATTCACACTTTTTAACCCTTAATTTTAATATGCACTCTTTCTATAATTAATTCTTCTATATTCCCTCTTATTACTTTCTAATCTCCATTATTTAGCTTGTTTATCATTGCACATTGATATGTTGATGCATCAAAAGTATACATTCTATAAAATCAATATAGAAACATTAAGTATATCAAGTCCAAACTTCATTTTACAAATTTCATGCTCCTAGTTAGGACTATACAATTTGTTCTGGAATTTATATATGATATTGACCCATCAGTAAGGTATTTGACTGACATATCTTCAAATGTTGCTTTCAAATTGGTATTTTTTGTTAGGTCTTATACTTCATATGGGTCATCCTTTATTAGATAAATCATCTAATGAACCTTATGTGAGTAAAGACTACCTCATTTCATAACTTTGAAATACTAATCCAATGCGCCAGAACTCACTTCATACACTTGCAAAAGGCATCCAAATATCCCTAAATATTGCGATAGAACATCTAAAGTCATAAGGGAAGTATGCGCGTAAGGTATGAAGCTAAAACATAGTTAAAATAAGGCATATCTCTCATCTCGATCTGCAACCACTCAAACATCCTCTCTCCAAATTATTTAGCAGGATCTAAGTCAAAACCAAGCATGGTCAAAGATAATACACAATTTGATTGATATATATATATATATATATATATATAACATTTTTTATGTAGTGAATGACATGCAATTTGAGGCCTCTTAGAGTAGTGCTAAAGTCAATGGAACACATGGGTTCCCAAAACCATTATGATATTTTTTGTGACCCTTTATCCATGGTTATGGTCTACAATGATGATCATTCCATTCAGATAACCGTACTACATGTGTGAAAATTATGGTTGATCATGAGTGGACTACACCACTAAAGTTAGAGATGACATTAGAGTATTATAGGAATTATGTACCACAAGGTTCTCCAAAGAATATTATTTTCGAGTAAATAAAATAAATAACATTAAAGGTCCAAATTGAAGTTGAATATATGAAAAATTAATTTGGTTTGAGCTTGAATAAAAACCACTAGAACAAAAAAATTCTTTAAAATGATCGCAACAATAATTTAAAAATCACCGCCCACTTAACTCATAACTTGATAGATTCATTTGCATGTTCCATGAATCACATGTAGAGTGGTCTGAATTTTGGGATGGCCTAGGGAAATAAAATAAGGATGTTAATTTATTGAGAAAATATATGTTTATTACAATTTACAATAAAAATGAAACTATCTCCATGGACAAAACAATCTATATTAGTGTCGATGCACCACGTAAAAATAATTTTTAGAAGAAACTAATGCCGACCTCAAGAGGAGAAAATATATGTGAGATTTAACAATTTATTAGACATGTCAAGAAATATACAAAAGTGGTTGCAGTACACACATAATAAAGAACATAAAGATCATACAAAGATTAATACCATATTCACCATATAATAACCATGAGAAGTAACATCAACAATCAATATCCAACCATAATGATTCATTATATTAATTCATCACAAACCACAATAGTTGAATACATCATAAGTACCATCACAAAGTCATGTGTGAAAATCATACTAGAAACATAAATTTGTTTCATATCTCTCATACATATCTAAACCATGTAAATCAATAATATATACATACATACATACATATATATATATATATATATATATAGTGGGGAATTTCCCTTCCACCCATGCACTTTCAAAATAGGTTGCATGCTTAAAATAACCATGTGCCACTACAAAAGCAACTAAAGAAGCATGCAAGCTTCGCCTAATAATAGATTATCTATAATTAACTCTAGATTCTAATCCTATTATTAGCTCATCTTTGCATGACTCTTAATCTTCTTCTTGTTCCCA
This sequence comes from Taxus wallichiana var. yunnanensis, assembly GCA_018340775.1. NCBI lineage: Eukaryota > Viridiplantae > Streptophyta > Pinopsida > Cupressales > Taxaceae > Taxus > Taxus wallichiana. The sequence continues at coordinate 354,306,752 of CM031240.1, read as the reverse complement.
AAATATATTTTTCGTATCCTCCAAGTCTTCATGGCTCATTCCAAGTTCTGATGCATGCTCAACTCCATTTATTTTCAGCCCGAAACATGCAAAAATGATAAGTCTTAAACTTTCTCCTTTTGGTTACAAACCAAGGGCACAAATCTATCACACCCTCACGCCTAATTACGCACCCTACTTCCATGCCACTATCACTTGTGCCTTCAACACCTAGGTAATATTTCATCATCCCAACATTACCCCACACTAATATCATTTCCACCCTCAACAATGAGGTTTCTTTAACTTATACCTCCAAAGAATAAAGAATAAAGAATAAAGAATGACTTATAAAGAATGTCAATACTAAAAGAGTGATCAAATAATCATTGCACTTCTTCTTCTACAGTAGTAAAAAAAATCTCCAGTACTCATTTTTGATGTCTACTTCTAACTCTTCCTAGTCATGAGTCCCTTCTTCGCCTTAGGGAAAATCTCTAAAGCACACATATCCATTTCATCTAAAGTCATGTCTTCACCCTTATGCTTCAACACCCTCAACACATTTTCTAAACTTGAGATCATGCCATCCATAACATCCATTCTTTTCACCCATCAACTTCCCCAATTCCTTAATTCTATCACCATGAGGATCCTGGCTACTTTGAGCATGTCATCACTTTTTTCGCTAACATCACCAACCTCTCCTCACACCCCAAAGTCTCATTATTATTTACTATAAGGACTGCATCCTCCTCTTCTAATGTCCTTGTTTTAATAATGTTCTCAGGATCCTCACACATTTTTAGTGCCAAACTTTCCATTTTCAACTTATCCCTCAATGTATCAAGGATGACATCATACTCAACTATCTTCTCATTATCTACTTCTTTACTCTTTCTTTTCCTAGAAAAACCTCTTTTCTCCTTTTCTACATTTATTTCTTCCATACTTGGGCCATGTGCACACTAGTTCCTTCATCCAATAGTAAGTGCACTAAGGTCTATAAATAATGCAAGGTTGAGGGAAATATACCACTTACATGTTTCTCATATTATGGCCATCACTTCAGAATCTCCTCCCCAATCTCCTCGGCCATCTCAAGAAAATATATGCTTTATTCTCTACCTTCTCTTTTTCTTCCTTTAGGATCACCATTTCCTCTTCCTTATCCTTCTTGTCCTCAAGAAAATTTCTTAAGTAGTCTTCCTTATCAATATTTTGATGCATGTGACCTCTGCGCTATATCTTTGTTAACGCATTGCTTGCTTGTTCATCCAAGAACTCCATCAGCTTGATGGTCACATGTCTAGAATGTGGAGCCTTCTTCATTATTTTTGATGCACATGACTCCTCACACACATCAAATACAAGCTCATCCATGTGAGTCTACATACTCCATGATAATTACTTCCTAGTGCATGTGTTTTCCATCTCCGATCCATCAGCTCCCATCCATATAATTATTCCTTCACAATAGTGCTCTAGAACCTAGTGCGTATAATATTTGTAGGGTCATTGATGTACCCAAGGTTTATTTCTGCACCATATCTTCATCTCTTTTCTCACTAGTGTTCATTTCTTATGTATGTTCTTGTTTCCCACCCCTTTGATTCTCTTCTCCAGCTTTCCCCTCTCAGGTCCACCATTGGGTGTGCAACATTGTCTTCTATCTCTATATCTCCACCAATGTAGCTCTCTTCCTCATGCTCATGTATGCTTGTGTTGGGGACTTCCATCTCAAACTATGGTTTCTCACCACCGACCCCTTCATCTCTCCCAACTTCAAGGCTAGGTGTAGAAACCTCATTGTGCGCCCCCCACCTATGAATTCTCCTCATCACTATCCTTCACTAGGATGTACTTGCACCTTTTCTTCCTCTCTTCCTCATTCTTCTTCACATGTGGTGACCTTCTTATAGGATGTGGAAGTCCCAATGCCCACATCTTCATTCTTACGCCCCCTACATAATTTTCTTCTACCATGATCTAGCACAGTACTATCCTCGTGTTCTTTTCTTCTGCGCTCAAGGACATTCTCTAAGTCTTATTTTTATTCAAGTCCTAGGGGTGTCTCTTCAAGAAAATTCTCTTCATGCCCATAGTCTGTTTACCTTTTGGAGGACCTAAAAGTGATAATTCCTCACCTACAATGACTTTTCCTTCCTTGAACCTCAACCTTAAATACACATATACACACATGCGGATCAATCTTCCCTACTATATGACCTCTGGAGTGATATCAATATTATCTAACTCCATTTTCTCCACATATGCCTCCTTATTAGGTAGACATATGTTTTGTGCATAGAATATGGATATTTGTGTCTACCTTATTGGCATCAAACTTTAGTTTTTTACGTTTATGCAAACTCGGTTCATTGAATCTTTAAAATAACATGTTATGAAAGTGAAAGGTAACTTACACCAAGGGATCTTTTCACTGTCTACATGTAAAAGTGGCCCAAGAAAAATTTTGATAAGCCGAAATCTTCCTCTCCCTCAATACACTAGGAAACTCTCTCATGGTATATGCACCATTCCCTTCAAATTCTCGACATCCTTCTATACCATTTCTCTTGGCTTTACTACTTAGGTATATTAGAAATTGAGCCATGGCATGTATACTTTGCAAAAAAAAATTCCAACAGGGACTTTTTCTCCATGGGGTACTCCCATACCTTCTCCTTTGGCCCATCGGGCACACCAATCTCACAAAACACAATCAAGAGTAAAATGGCACCCCAAGTTATCTTCTCACCTTTATCTACTTGGATGCACACTTCTTCCACTAAGCTCTCTGTACAACATAGCTTGTAATGTTATAATATGTCTTGTTTTCCATTTTTGTGCTATGTAAACCAACGCTTGTTCACCTCCTTCCACCTCTCTAAGAGGTGCCCAACTTACAACTGACCAGTCACGTCACGCTACCCTTGTAGCTAGGTCTTCTATGTTTCCAACATTAAAATCCCAACCTCCCTTCTAGTAATGGAAAGTGGTGATCATTTCCTCTACTCCCTCATCATTAGAAAAATCTCCTATAATTTCTGACCCAGAGTCATGTAAACCTATAACTTTTCTGACCAACATTCCTATAATTCACATTCATCTCCCTACAAAGTAAAATAAATCCTCATGTACTTATGACATCAGCCACTGGTACAAATGGTCCATTTCCAAAGAACAATAATCTCATACAACTACATTACTCCAACACTTTCCAATAGTTTGTATATTGAATTATCCATCACCCTTTTCCCATCAACATTCCTCTTGTTCATCTTCAATATGGTCTCTGCATTTAAGTCCTTCACATTTTGTTCAGTCCGAAGTGATTGAAATCACTAATCTTGCATTTGGCCAGTGGGATGTCCATGACCTTCCTTCAATTACTTCCATTTCTGGGTATTACATCTCTGAACCACTCTTGTGGTTCCTCTTCTATTACAGGATCCTTCACCACAACTCTCCTTGGTGCCATTTACTTTGCTCAAGTAATAATGTGCTCTAAAACTACAATATTTCCACTACCTTTCCCTTGCACTCCTCGATCCCCTCTAGTTCTTCATATTTCCCATGCCCTAGCATGCCCTAGCCATAAATCTACCTCCTTAAAACCCTAACCATGTGAAAACTTCCTTCCTCACCCACCTAACAAGCTCAAACACACCTTCATGCAGAGCTCTATCAATGTTGTGTCATGAATTCACCTAGTTTCACATTCAACCATTCATTTTTCTCTTTTCTTTCACTTCATCACTTCTCAACTTGATAACTCAAAGGATGCAAGGTAAGAATAACGTTAAGCACCATATTTTTATAGGTTTTTCAAAATTCCCCGCATTAATTTCTCCTCAACTACCACCATACGTATACATTAATTAATTCCTCCTTTTTCACTCTTCCATGTGTGTCACGCATATTCTTCTTCCCCTTAGTCATAACCTTTTGGTGCACCCTACTACTTCTTTCACCATAAACCTCCTTACGTGCACATTCCTATGCACCAAAGTACTTCACCACTATGCCTCATACCAAGTAGTCTCTTGTTGCTTTCCTACCTCATTTACACTACGCATGCATCATCCATCTATGTGTGGTCTTCAATATGAGAAAAATTCATTGAATTCTCTTCAAAACCATCTTCACTTTGAACACCTATAATTTCATAATGCACACCAATCTATATCAAGGCACCAATCACTTCTTCTTTCCAATCCACCCCACACTAAAAGTATGTGTGGTCCTCTACACATGAATTCAATAGATAATAATCAACTTCTGGCACGCAAAATGTGCTTATTACAACACAACACATAAACTAAATTGACAAATCATAACAACAATGAAAGGAAACACATATAAAGAAAATGCATTAAAGGAAACCTAATCTAAATGGAAATACTACCTTATTACAAACACCAAGAAGACTTATTTATAGTAGGGCTTCAACCTACTCCCATTGAAGTAACTAGGAAATAAAGTGCCATCCAACGCCTATAATTGAAAAGCACCTGATTCCAATATCTTTGTTACAACAAAGGGTCCCAACCAATGAACTTTCAACTTCCCAGGTGGCACAAAAACTTTGAATCATATAAAAGAACCATCTTTCCAACCTCAAATTCCTTATTCCAAATATGTCTATCATGTCATGCCTTTTCTTTTTTTTTTTATCTTTTGCTCCATCGAGCAATAATGCACACTCATCCAACTACATCAATTTTTCTATGCATGCTCTTCAACAACTTGTTCATCATCCAATCCTCCTTGCACATGTAATACGCAGGATGGCAACATGAATTCCATAGGAAATACAACCTCCATGCCAAACACCAATTAAAAGGGTGTGGCTTTATTCAATCTTTTGTAAGTAGTCATGTATGCCCAAAGTACAACAAATACTTTATCATCCCAATATTTCCTTCCAACATCACATATTTTTGTCAATGTATGTCCCAATATCTTGTTGAAAGCCTCAAATAGTACCATTGGCCTATGGGTGATAGGGTGTTGTCTTGTGGTGTGCCACCATAAACTCAACCAAAAATTCTGATGTCTCATTAAGAAAATGAGTGCCCCTATCACTTTCAAGCTCAATGGACATCCATACCTACTTGATAATGTTTTCCCATATAAATATTGTTGTTGTAGCTATGCAATCCTTTTTAGGCATTTCTTCCCCACCTTGTCGATAATTATTGTACAAGTTATAATATAGTGTGCATCAGTCCTACACACGTGGTGGGGAAATAGGACCCACAAATTCAATCACCCATTTCTCAAAAGGTTCAACACTTGCAATAGGCCTCAAGGCATCTCATCTCTAGATCCAGGCTTCCCAAGGGCATTGAAAATGATCACACACCTTGACATATTCTTTAATATCCTTGTATATAAATTTTCCCACCAAATCCAACCATCAAAATCTTGCACAGTGGTGGCATCTCTCCTACATAATGACCTCCTATAATTCCACCATGAGCTTCTTCCATTATTACCTCACACTCATGCTCTAGTACACACCGACACAAAAATTCATCATGACCTAACTTATATAAATCTCCACCTATCAACTGGTAAGGTGTCACGCATGTATTGCAAGTTGTTTCTTCTCTAATGTCTTCATTCCCTCAGCACTTTCCAATGTGCAAAAATATACAATATCTTCCAACTCAGTGGGCACATGATTCAATCTAAAGAGTTGTGCATCTAACATTGTGTCCTCAATGCTCTACATGTCCTCCTCACCAAAATTGATCCTTGACAAATGATCAAGCCCTGAGTTACTTTTTCCTAGTTTCACAATCAACTATGTAAACTAAACTCTTGAAATAGTAGTATCCACCTACAAAGCCCCTTGTAAAATAGGCTTGTTGACCAAATACTTAAGTGCCATATGATCTATGTGAAGAAAATAAATGGTGTAGCCAATAAGTATTGTCTAAACTTGTGCAACATATAAATCATGGACAAATTCACACTCAATAGTTGTATAATTTTATTCAGCTGGTGTCAACTTCTTCTTGCAAAACAAATAGGGTGGTCTACAATTCCTTCACCTAGTTGTGCTAACATGGTGCCAATCACCATCCTAAAAGCATCCACATGAACATGAAATGGTTTTTCCCATGAAGGAAAGCAAAAATAGGTGCAATGGTCAACCTTTCCTTCAATGTTTCAAACACTTGTTGTTGCCTCACCCCAATAAAATTTTCCTTAGCCTTCAAAATTCCTCCAGGGGAAAAATATTTGCATAACCCTTAATGAATTTCTATAATACCTTGTATGATGACCAAGAAATCCACACTTCACTTTGATTGTTAGGTTCTTCCAATCCCAAGATCACAACGACCTTGGTTGGATCTACCAACAAGCCTTCCTTACAAATAATATGCCCAAGAAAAGTGCCAAAAGGTGTCACAAAGATACATTTCTTAATATTCAAGAGATGCTTCAACTTCCTACACCTCTCAAACATAAGTCTCAAATTGTCACAATGATCCTTAACCAAACCATACATGGTCCAATCATCAAGATACACCTATAAAAAATTATGAATGAAGTCCTGAAATGCTTGCACAACAATGCGTGAAAAAATGCATGCACATTCTTCTTCATCCAAAGGGCATAACTATGTATGCAAAAAACTTCCCATTCAGTGGTGAAAGTTTTCTTTTCCTAATCTTCCTTTTTATGCACACTTGATGATATCCTAAAAATCCATCAGTAAAAGAGTAGATCTCACACCCTGCAACTCCTTCCAAGATCTCCTCAGTAAATGGGGTAGGAAAAGGATCAATAACACATGAAGCATTTAATTCTCTATAGTCCACATATATCTTATCCTCCCATCCTTTTTTATGCTTATTACCATCATGGGACTCACCCACTCAAATTCCTCAATGGGCTCAATGATTCCATATTTCAACATCTTATCAATTTCTTCTTTCACCTTAATGCACAGATTAGGATTCATCCTTGTAAGGCCTCTTCCTAATCGGGGTGCACTGCCTTCTTTAAGTTTGATTCACATCTCACCTAAAGAAGGGTGTACTCCTTTTAACTCATGATAGCCTCTTAAAATAAGTCTTGAAAGTCACACAGAGAGCTCAATAATCTTAGCCACCTCCTCTCTAAACCAATAATCACCAATAATGGCCTCTTTAGGTTCTACATTATGTCCAATGTTAACCTTATTTTTTTCATAGGCTCATGATATGTGCATGCCTTCTCATCTATTTGTGTCCATCACCTCATGCATACCTTCAGTGTGGTTAACATCCAGTTATTTTCCTCATCATCATCATCATATATGCATACCAGTTTACCCCTTTCTTTTTCTTCCTCAGGCACAGACCATTTCTTCTTCTTTAGTCTCTTCAAGGTCAAGGCATGCCTCTAAATCCAACTCTCCAAACATGTCTAAAATAAGTTCCTCATCCTTTGCATGTTATCTCCCAAAGTAAGGTGCTTCATAATATGTAGTGCTTCATTGACCAGAGGTTTAGTAGAAAAGTAATCAAAAGTATGGATCATACCTGAGGTCATCTCTTTCCAATTAATTATTTCCCGTGTCAACTCTACATGGACATACCATGCACGCACATAACCTCTTAGGGTGGCGTAGAACTTATGTACCCAGAGTGATGGTGGTAAGGCCTCCTACCCCTCCATCTAGAGTCTCTCACACTTCTAAACATGGTGCAAAGTAGAATCCTTCCCATGGAATTCACATATCTGTGAAGGTACATTTCTCCTTAGAAACCTAGTAGAAAAGGTGATTCTCACCTCTCACCATTCCAATAGGTTGTCTCTATGTGTGTAGTCCACCAATGTGTGTTGTCCCACGCACAGGTATAAACCAACATATTTCTTCTGTCACCCTCATCCTTCCACTGGGATTCCATGGCATGTAAAAAAATACATCAGGTTCCCTTCACCAGTGTACCAAGGTACCTAGTTATGACTCAAGTGTCTAACAATGCACGTGTGCCTCCTGATCACATGAGTAACAATATTCTTTATCTCTCACCCAACTACTTCATACATTCCATGTGCCCAATTTTCACAAGAAATACTTGTAGTATCACTAACTGAATGAGCATCATCCCATTGTATCACTCCTTCCTTAGATGGCTCAACTACCTCAGGTCTCTGATTGTACATGTATATATCTTGTTCAAGTCTTCATCACTCAAAGGCTCAACATATGGGGTAACCTTTGCATCTATCAAAGGTATAATAATGTGCTCTTTCTTTGTTCTCAAAGCTAATGTACCCTTTTTGAAGCAAAAATCTACATTATTTACATAACACCAAGGGCACCCAAGTAATGTTGGGAAACTATCTACCTCTCGAGATCCAATACTTCAAAGTCCCTAAGTAAACTTGGCTCCCTAAATCATAATAGTCACATATTTTAATACCCCAATAGGATTAGCCCTAGTTTTATTTTCCATATACAACACATTCAAGAAGGTTGCAATGGTGGTCTTCCCATCTGATTCCAAGCATCCAATGTGAGATACATTAACTTCTCACACTATATCTATCATAATGTTTCTCAGAATCCATCCATCAATGACCACATTCAATGTAATCTCTTTATCATACTCATGATTATGGGGAGGAATATTTGCATGAAGGATCTTCTCTCACACTCATTACCTACACATGTGTACTTTTCTCTCTCAACCACTCTCCTAACAAGGGGATTATGTTCTCTCTGACAACATTCATATAACTTCCTTTAAATCATCTACATCCTTTTGGGGATTTCAACCTTCTTAGCATCATTCCATCACATGCACACACCTATTCCTTTAAACTTTGAATCTCTCCTTGTAGATTCCTTGATAACATCCATAGTCTCTAGGTAAACTTCTTTCTGATGTTCAACATCAGGGTACTTTTACATTGATCACTTCTTTTTTTTATAGTTGGCTTATACTTTGAGGTTCACGGGCACATGTAACCTCAACGTGTGTGTAACTAACATAGGTTGTAATTCAGAATTAAGCCCACCTTTGGCATCCATTTATCTCCATCCATGTGTATATCTTAATCATAGTTGTTCCCTTATCTTTCTTGTGTTGCTTTGCTCATATGCTCATACAAGTTAGGGCATTCTTCAAATTTATGTTGTTTTCCACACCATGAGAAAACCACATTTTGAGGGCACTCACGCTGATAATGATCAAGAGATCCACAAGTAAAACAAGTTCCTCTAGGAAATCCTCCTCTTCCACCACCGTGACCTCGGCCTCTATATCCACCACGGAAAGCCTCTATTCTTGTTATCCCCATTATTGTGCCCTTCATTATGTTGTTCTCCTTGTTCCTTAGATCCACTTGCTACACTAGTCTGGCACACTTTTCAATGGCTCATGAATATGATCAATCACTCTACAGTTAACAATATCATGAGTATGAGTTTTACAAATTTTACAATACATAGATACATTATTTTGGATCACACGTTGCAAAAGAGGACATCTACTCACATCATCATCATGATCTAAAAAATCTCACAATCCAACAACATGGCATGCACTGATTTACGAGGGAAATATCCTTAGTATGTCCTTCAACCTCACAATCTGTACACCATATCCCACTACGCATCTCATGAGATGAATTAGCCAAAAGTTTCTCCAAATATTTTGCCATAGATGTAATATGTGCCTTCAAAAAATGGGCTAACTCCAATGTCCACACTCCCAACTACCTCAACACATAGAGTTGCTTCCAAAATCATCACGGATCTATAAAAGTCTTATGAGATAGTTCCCTTCTAAAAGGAGTTATCAATCCACCAAAAACCATTATGCATGCTGACTAGGGTGAATATCATAAGACAAATTGATAACAAAGTTTTAAAATGTGTGTCATACTCTCCAAACACTTTTTGATAAGCCTTACTTAATGTCCTTAAGTGTGTTGATACTTTTTTTATTCAAACTCAGGGATATGGAACTCAACTAAAAATGTAAAGTGAAAAGCATCATAATCCACATATCGTAGTCTAATTGGGTCATACTTCCTATACCAACTACATATGCATGCATGTGCACCCTTGAAGAGTAGTAGAAAAATGACTTGCCTTCCTATCTAAGTAGTGATTCCTTTAGCACCATAGTATCTCACACTTGTGCACATGCTCTCAGTAACATCTTCAATACCTCTATATTCTAGTAAGTGAAGAGACATCTCATAATAAACTTTTTGTGGTTGATGTGGGGGGGTGCCCACTAGGGATCCAAAACCTTGTCCTCTATTCCAAACCAAACCCCACCACCATTTCCTCCACCTCCAACCACTAGATCCACTTGATCCCAAGCCTCCTAATCCTCCCGAACCACCTCCTAATCCTCCAATAGTGGGCATCAGACTAGTGGATGTACTTCCTTATGTCCCAATATAGTACTAAACTAAACTCCCACATTCTATGAAGTTGTAGTACTTCCATATGTGTTTCCAATGTTTTTACACCCACACTCTTGTCCTGATGACATGCCAAAAATATTCCTCCAATCGGTCCTCCAAATAAAAAGATGTTATCACCTATGATGATGCCATATAGATGTTTTCTAATGCACTTATATTCAAAGGAAAATGATATCTACCTAAACCACTAGATTACCTACACTTTCACCTATTTATCAATAGTTACTTTTGGAACTCAAACACCAAGCACAAGCAAGGGCTAGGTCACTAGGTGGGATCAATGCATGCCCACCGTCCTTAATATTTCTCATCATAGACACTCTCACTCTCATCAAAAGCTAGAGGGGATTCTCTACTACTGCACTTTCCTAAGTGGGGGAGATCCTGATGCTTCGGCTCCATGTCTTCCACATGAGCTTCAAATCCTTCACGAGACATCATCCTCCGCAACTCCACAAACTCCTCAATATCATGCTTCTTCACCAATTCCCTCTCTCCCATGCTTCATTATACTTAAGCCACCTTTCTTCTCTTCCTTTTTTTCTACCACAAGGTCTTCCATCATCTTTCACCACACCTTCTCCTACCCCTTGTGTGCATGGTGGGATGTTTAGCTAGCCATAGGGAGGTTCTCTAAACTCAACACCACCATCAAGATCTTAATGGACAAAGGAATAATGTGAAGTAAGATCCTCTGGGCTCATACAAAATTCAAACTCAACAACTTTCTAGACAAGAATATGTAGACACAACATACTCCAAAGTATAACTACATCACAACACCAGCCCACCAATGATCTACAACATGCATCCAAGGTTCATCTGCATCAAACAAAGCCTGATA